>JBBMJY010000026.1:4172845-4209360 GCA_037833715.1 Toxotes lorentzi
CCCCCCCCCCCCCCCCCCCCCCCCCCCCCCCCCCCCCCCCCCCCCCCCCCCCTCCCTAACTGATGAAAACAGCGGAGCATTTAGCAGTTAAAGATCCTGATGTTTTTCAAAGAGACGGAGCTAAAAGGGTGAATACATTTGCATTACATTTGCCCCAGCTCCCCGAAACATGGCTCCAAATAAAAGATAATGTCGCTCCATAACTGTTGGATGTGTAAAATAATAAATAATGAATAAATAAATAAAGTTTATAACTTGTTTCTACTGTGGCCAGGTGGCCAGTTATAACAGGGTTAAAAATATTATACTTAAATAGTCTAATTAAATGAGGATAAAAATGTATAATTGTGAATTGCTGGCATCTGAAATAAAAAGCTGGTATGTCATCATAGACGATGATTTAAAGCTTAGAAAGCATACTGAGTACTGTATGCCAGTAAGACAGTAAGAAACTTTGCATAAGTCATACTATAGCTCACTCTGTGTGACGCAAAGACATCGATTCCGACTTGGTTTTTCAACCTCTGGACAACTGCGATGTTCTTTAACTGGATCACCCAGTCAGTGACTATGGTGAATATATGTCTGCATTGGCTTCCAGTCTCTTCCTGTTATTGTTTACAAACCATGCTTTATGTAGGTCATCAAACACCACATCATGAAATGTAGCAACAGTTAAGGAAAAGCAGTGGGAAAAGGCAGACAACGTGCAGCTACTATAAATTCCTTGAAGAAACATATTGCTTTTTCGAGCTGTTTGCTTTTATCAAATTTTCATTTTATGTATATTTTTATTCCTATTATTTTATGCTATCTTATTTGATATGTTTATGTTACTGTTTGTCATATTTTAGTATGTAGATTTTTTTTTAATTCTTTATGTTTTTAAACAATATGATGTAAAATACTTTGACTCTATTTTATGTAGAAAGATTGAAGTCCACACCATTGTTTCTATAATAATACACAATGGAGCCTTAAACGACCAGGACGCGTTAAAAGCTTCACCCTCACATCAACTAAAGCTGGAAACAACCAGCGCCTGGAGAGAGAAAAATGGCTTTGGAGCTACTAGATCAGAGCAGCATCCCAACCTTTGAACCTAGGAACTATAGAAACCAAGCCTCAGACAGAGGGGGTTATCGACCGAGGGGAGCGGCAGGGTTGCAGTAAGTGGAATCCGGGGTGGGAGTTTCCGTGTCAGTGGGCTCATCTTACAGCCTCCCTGATGGACCACGGTGACGTCCCCCAGAGTCCAGATGGGATTCAGTGGTCAGCTCGGTGACAGCTGGTGAAGGGTGGTCAGGCCTCATGCATAATGGAGGCTCAGTGGACCAACAACTTCACTGCTGCACTGATGTGGAAGTAGTTCCATCACTGTGTCAATACTGCAGGGTTACTGGAATATTAACTGCTGTTTAAGGCCTATAACCGGCTATCAGGAGCAGTTTTTTAAATGGATTTGATTTTAACATTTTGCAAAAGCCAATAGAGTATTTCATTCAAAGTGGTGAATGACATTTGACTCAGTTTTAACAAAATCTCTTCTGGTTTCTATCAGTTATGGTAATATCTACTGTATATAGTACAGTAGATATTTACACTTTCAGTAAGTAAATAGTCGCACATTTACATATCCAGCAGATACACAGCAACATGCAAACACAACTCAGTATTTTGGGAGTTCTGTTTGCATCCACCTGATGAATCCAGGTCCAGCATTTACTCTCCTTTTGGCTTTGTTTTTGGTCTCCACTAACTCCTGAGGGAGTAGCACAGCAGCTTAATGCTCCACTATGTCCACCAGTTAGCGGCTAATGTTGTCTATCTTCCCTTTAGTGCTGAACAGGCAGTGTACAGTGGCTTTTTAGAGTTTCTGCACTGAAAACAGCTGCCTGCTGTGGCCGAAAACAGCCCTGATGAGAGCAGTGAGAGTGAACCAAAACAGTAAATTTGCGGGTCTTAAAACACTACAACGCTAAAGTGCTCTGTAGGCTTGAGGAGAACTGCAGAGTCAAGCGATAATTCTCTGTGGATTCAATACAACAGGTGATCCTTTTTACATCCCATACAGTCAGCTGATCCATTATTACTATAGTATAGCAGCTTTGAGGTGAAGGCTGTATTGCACAAGAAAACTTCGAACACACAGATACTGAAATGTAGACATCTGTATTTGACTTACTGATTGTTTCTTGTATTATTAATTACATTTTCAGGACTGTGTGAGCTCTGTCTTTAACCTGACTGCAAAACCAATTTCTCCATGGGAACAAAGGGGCTGAAGTTGAACTGTGATGGATATTTACAATGAAAAATCTGGTTGATGAATTTGCCCCCTTTCATTTTCTTTTTGGCTATCCTGGAGGTTTGTTCAAAACCTGTCTGATTAGTTGATGGCTAATGTACCTCGACCTATTGGACTTCTTCGTGCTGCATTCCCAGATCTGAATATGTATTACTAATATGAACGACTGCCATAACAGCAAAGACCCAGGTTGCATGAAACTGGAATTTCCTCTAGGCAGGTAGTTTCTCTCAGAGCTTTACATTTCCAGGGCCCCGTGTCCTCGCTTGTCAGTGTGTTGAGGAATCAACACTACCAGCTATTCTGTTGTGAAGGGACACACTGCAGTACATCACCTCAATCAGTCATCCCAGCCCTTGTAGGCAGCCACCATGACTGGAAACCCGACCCCCATCCCCAACACAGCAGCAAGAAAGTGCTTACCTAGGAGAAAAAGACAGAGAGGACATTAAATCAGTGAGCATAATATTCTAGTGAGCAGCGGACTCGCTTTCACAGATTGGCTAATCTCTCCTCTGCACAGTGTACTGCCACAGAGTTTTAACCCTCTCCAGCTTCAATTGAAATGGAGAGAGGGAAGATTATCCCATATATTCTGGTGCTCAGCATTTTCTAAAATGTCTAAATACGGACGGTAACCAAGTCGATAAACATGTGTGTTTCTCAGGGAACAATTGGAGTTTATGAGGAAGACAGTGAAAAATACCATGAAAACTAATAACAAATATAACGGCTAAGACTGTGGGTCTACTATCTTATTTTCTGAATATTCGCAGAGCAAAAACCACTGCACCAAACTGAAGAAGAGAGATGAAAATGAAAAAAGCAGGTTGTGGGGATTCTGTGCTTCAGCCTAGAGAGGGACTGAGCCCTGTATTCAGTCCACAGCCCTGTGTGAAGTGTTTTTCACTCGGCTCGATCAAAAGACAAGGATGTCTTCCAGTGCCGGATGTTACATCACACAGCTTGATTCTTCACACTCTCTTATCCATTTCTCTGCTTATTTGTCCCCATTTAAGTCCAGGGACCTCACAACCCTTCCACCATGCCAAGCAGGCACACAAACAAGGCTAATGAACAATCGGTGGAAGGATGCAGCACGACTACTGAGAGAAAATAATGGAGATGCATGTTGTGTGTGGAGCACTTCAGTGAATGGGACCCTGATCAATCAAGTACCTGCTGTTGACATACTGTGGTAGAGAAAAATAAACTAAGAAAGCACAAGTGGTTATATTGCTTAGGAGACAACAATGGATGTGAAACAGGATTTGAATATCCGATGCCATAAATTATGCCACGCACCCACATAATGGGTTTTAATCAATTTACTATTATGTCCCTGCTGTATTTAGCATTTGAAAGCAGTATACAGTATAGACAGTCGATAAAAATTAAAACATACTATAGCATTTGTGTTTAAGACATTTTCTGTCTTTCAACTATGTCATTGTATATTTTATGTTGTACTAAGTTTTACAGGAGGAGTTACAGTGTTAAACACATTAAGAAAAAATAATAAATGCCCCAGTATTTGCTTACAACTATATACAACCATTATGGTGAGTAGTTGAAGTACTTAGATCTTTAATAATAATGATTTAACTGTAAGAATAAAATAAAAGTAATAAAAATAAAATCTAACAGAATTAACAGGTGAATAAAGTGTCCATCGGCACCAAGTAACAACAGAAAGATATAAAGTATGCTACACGCTCTGTGGAGGGAATAAGAGCAAAACTTTTCTATTAGCTTTCAACTATAAGACCAGGGTCAAGTTAGCCTGGTTCCCAGTTGGCTGATCTGGGTTCATCATTAAACAAAAGACCTCCATCCTTCTCTTTTTTGGACTGTGGACCCCAGGTGCTTCAGAGATGTTTTTTTCTTCCTTTTTTTTTTTTTTTTCAATTGGCTGAGCTGTGACAGGCAATAGAGCAGGACAAAGATTGACTCACACAGACAGACCAGCCCACACAAAGCCTGGGAGACATGAGGCCAAAGCACACTGTCTAGACTGCTACTGATAATCAGTCAAAATGCATCGGTGGGTCAGCGGTTAGAAGGAGTTCAAGGTTGTCCACCTGAGTGGGTCTCCCTCGGTGGGAGCTGGCAACTGCCCATTCAATAGCATTAGCATCAGCTCTCTGTGATCCCTGAAAAGACACAGACGACCTCCAGAGCAAAGCAGCTTTTCACATTTTATTTACCCGCAAATAATGAGATATCTATCCACTGATTTCCACTACGAAACCTTACTTAACATTTAGCAGTAAGTTATCTCAGTGTACTTCAGTGTTCATTCCAGCGTTTTCAGCTATGATGTTACTGTTGTCAGTGCTTCACAGAGCAGCCCTGTGAGCCCTGTTGTTCTGTGGCCTTGATGAAACAACCAAAAGGAAGGACAGACTCTAATTTTCCAGCCTTGAGCAGTGTTAAGTGTGAAGATTGTTTCCAGCTTCACAAAGAGCTCCGAACCACGAATTTGCAATAGGGAGCTGAAGTGCCATCCAAGGTCACAACTTTAACAAAGTTAGAAAAGGTTATCTGCAGACTCCAACCAGAGCCTACTGTTATGATACTGTATATTAATGATAATTTACAAGTGCTAGTTAATAGGATTACGGTGCTATGATATACGATAAATAAAGTCAATCAAGAATCTCAGTCATTCCAACATGCATACAATCCTATCATGTATGTCAACTAAAGTGCTGCAGTATGCTGGTCATAAGATTCTTTCATGTTTAAAAAAAAGTGACAGTGGGTAAGAAAAGAATAAATAAAAAGCAATCATAAAATTATTGCACTTTTTCTTAAGAATCAATTAAAACAGTAATAAATAATAATGAGTAATAAGTTACGTCTAAAAAAAAAAGGATGTATAAAAAGGGGTAAAAAAAACAATAAGATATTGCACGTGGATTGGTTACATGGGTTTTGATTTCAGAGAGGAGTTGAGTGTGGTTATGGCTTTGGGATAAAAGCTGTTCAGCAGTCTTGTGGTTCGTGTTTTGATGGCTCTGTACCATTTTCCTGAGGGGAGAAGCTGAAACAAACTGTGGGCAGAGTGGTGAGAGTCTTTTAAAATGGAGGATGCTTTCCTGAAGCAGCGGGAGGTGTAGATTTCTTCCAGGGCTGGTCGGCTTGTGTTGATAATTTTTTCCTGCAGTTCTTATTACTTTTTGCAGGGACATCTTGTCGGCTGCTGAACTGTTGCCATACCATACGAGGATCCCATGGGTCAGCACACATTCAATGGTGCTCCGGTAAAAGGACACCAAGGGCTGTTGAGGTAGTTTCACCTTCCTGAGAGTCCTCAGGAAGTAAAGTCTTTGGCTGCTGACCCTCTCCACCACTTCCCCATTCAAACACAGTGGGTGGTGGTCATCCTGCTTCCCCCTGAAATCACTGATTAGTTCTTTTGTTGTGGTACTGTTTGTACCATGGAAGCACACACTTAATATCCCTGGTTATATTGGGACAATACCTTTAATTACCTGTATCTGAACAGTTTTTAATTCACTGGTGCAGGAGAAAGCTATGGAAGACCATAGTTTACAAAACTTAGACAAAAAAAAAGGTCATTATAATGAGATAATAAGTCAATACTGTGACTTGGTAAGTTGCATTTATGACATGTAAGTTAAAATAACATGATTTAATAACTCATGCTATTGTTTTGGTAAGTCATAATTTTTATTTTTTCCAATACTTCAATTTTAATTTATTTTTTGGTTTGTTTTCTTTTCTTGGTGGAAACTTTGATTTTGGTACTAGGTATTCTCATTTATTATTTTATCCATAAATAACTTTTTTTTCCTTGAAAATCTATTTAATACAAATTTATATAGAGCGTATCAGACTGTTATTCTTTTAGAATGCATAAGTTTAAATAGCTTTACTATGGTGAAGTTCTTTGAGGATTCCCTTGCCTTTTTAGCTGGGTTTTCATTTATTTCAGTATCAATAAGAGAATAAAGAATGAAGTTCAGTAAACCATCTTGATCTTAGTCAATGAATGCAGTTGTGAATATTTACTTATTGTATTGACGTTCAGAGATCAATGTGTAAACTGCTGTGGTGTCAGAGACGTGTGAATAGTTTCATCTCCAGATAATTAATGCAAAACACTGAATGACTATTCAATTAAAAAGCCAGGTTTGTCAGCCAAGACCATTGATTAACAATAACTCAGGTGATTAAATAATTAGCGCAAAGCCTAAAGCAATTACTTCACTACTCTAGGTGACACCTCTCGCTATGTTATGTTCACGCTGTATTTAAAGACACATATCTGCTATATAATCAATACAGTATATGAATGAAACCACATGAGCAGATCTGAAGTCTGCATAAACTGACACTCTGGTGAGGAGCCGCTTCAATTGAAGTTTAAAAAAAAAAAAAGTGCTTGTTTGGATTTTTCCTCAGGCAGTGTTATGCAAAACATGCCTCTGAACCCTATTGATACTGCCCTCAGTTTTGAACTGAAGACTTTGAGCTTGCCCAGGGTTGTCAATCCACAGCACACACTTACAATTTGCTCCTGTGTCAAAAACAAAGACATGAAGAGAAAACAACAATCCAAAGCTGCATAATATTACCGAGAGACAAGGGCAAGATGGCACTGTGTTTGGGCATTGTGCAGCATTTTAAACCACCGAAGCAGCTTCATTATTTTAGAAGGTTTCTTCCCAAGAGCTGCAGCAGCTCCCTGTGGATCATATCAGTGTCAAGTCATCATCTGTGACAGCAAACCGCTGCTGCTGAAGACAGCAAAACGCACCTCCAGTAAACACAGAGTCTCGACAACCCGCCCTGTGGTTTTAGTTAAAAAATTCAACATCTTCTGACAATGAAGTTAGACCACATCAATTATCAATTACACCTAATGGTGGAGGAGAAATTGAATTAAAAAAAGAGTCATGGCTGAAAACAGGATATGAAGAGATATTGTTCTTGGCAGCCGCATTCTATTCATTCATCACTGACGTAAAGGTAATAGGACTTCAGAGCTGTACTAATGACCAACGACAGCCTCTCTGTAAAATAGATGAAAGGTGTGCCATTATGGGGTGGACTCATGAGAGGAGAGGCCATGCGGCTAATGACTCATTAGAGACATCTATAGCCAGACAGGCTGGGAGCCAAAAGGCCAGGAGTCCTTTTTAAAGACTCAATACCCCAGCTGACACTAATTGTAGCCGTCAGGATAGCATGGATTTTCATCGCAGATAATAACAGTCTGCTCCCCTGACACATCTTGGCCTGTTACCCACGACTGGCACTGCCCAGGACTGTTAGCCCTGCTCAACAGTGTCTCCTATCCCAACGAGTTGGTGCACAACAGCATCACCATAAAACAGCAAGTGCTGAGTGCAGTAATGATAGTTTTAAATCTGATAAGCTGGTAAATGTGAACTATCACAGAGCGAGATGCAGCGTTGAGGCTGGCCTAAAAAGGAAACGCCAGAGAGAGTAATTTTCAATATTCTCATTGCATCATTCAGCTCCTGCAAGCACCTGCAGTGTTGAACAGACCCATCTCTCATTTGGACAGAGGCAAAGCGGGATGTTTTATGGTCTAGACATACTCCCTGTCACTGTGCTAATGTGATTCAGTTCCAAAACAGTCAGAGGAAATGAGAAAAGCTACTCCTTCCCACCCTTGCAGCTCTAAGACATGATACACATGGGGCTTTACACTGCTAGCAGGAGAAAAAAAATTACAAAAACCTTCCATGATACATTGACATAAGGGGAGGAAAGACACTTACCACCAACTACAGAAGCAGCAGCGTGAGATTCTTGATGCTAGGTTTGAATGTTAGAGTAGAAACTGTGGAGGAAAGATTGGTGGCAGTTCATTACACTTCAAACTGAAAATGACTGGCAGCAACTCTCCCCTGGGCTAAGTAAGGAACAAGAGTCGGAGTGCTGTATTTCATAGAAGACAGACTATCGAACATGCTGGCAGTAAAAATAATAATCAGAAAAACATTGTGAAGGAGCACTGTGTTTTCTTTGAAGGTCTACATAATAGGTGGCGATATCATTTGACCACAATGCGCGCAGAGTTCACTTTTAGCTGTTTCATAAATAACTGCAGACCATGCAAGCACAAGGGAAACATTCTGACTGTGTTAAAGTGAATACAATTTCACTTAAATGGGACGTTGGCGCAGACCTGTTCAGCATGTGGTCCTACTCAGCACAATTCAGCACTGTTACTGTGCAGAAATTGAGTAGCCGTAGGTGTTGACTGCTGCTTTTTGACAAAGCTTCAGCTGCAGGAAGCGCCACGCCTGCATCTGAAATCACAAATGCCAAATACTCTAATACTTGTTGTTCAAGCTCCTTAGTTGTGAGGATTTTCCTCAGTGTGTTTCATTTCATTGTTAACTGAATATCTTCGGGTTTTGGTTTGTTGGACAAACAAAAAGACATCTGAAGACATTACCTGGGGCTTTAGGAAATTTTGCGTTTTATGTCTGCTTTTGAAACAAATTTCCTTGTTGAAGTTGTCCCTGGTGGCCTTTGAATCTGAGACACATGTAGGAAGAATTGTGTATAAGTTTGAAATACTAATAATTAATGAAAACAGCACTTCTGTTAGAGAAAAGAAACTCAGAGCAGCAGATTGCTGAGGCTGCGTTGTTGTGCTAACAGTACTAGTGCTGCGAAAATGGACATTATGCTGAATTTACCATGTGAGCCATCATAATAATTACATCCTTTTGTTCCGGCTATTATTTGAGACTCTGCCATTATTTGAATTTGGCTTTCATTTGAGAATTTATAGTTTAAGCTATATAAAGCAGAGCATTAGACTTGAGAGTTGGATTTCACTGTTGTGAGTCTTGACTTGCTTGAGACCTAAGAGGGAAAATATTCAGTTTGACCAAGCCTCTGCATTGAAAGGGCTTGGTCTGCTAACAGAGCTTTGATATTAAACTGTTATGTCATTTTAGGTTACAGATTTCCATGGGGTAATGCTCTCCTTTACATCTACTTCTTAATTGTATTATCACTTAACATACACATGGGGCTCTTGTATTTATTATGTACTGAATAAAGTGTATTGAAAATTACAAGGATCTGTCTGGTAGTGGGTGTAACCTGTTGACCTAAAGAACTGTCTAAAAGTAAGAGAAAATACTAAAATTTTAACTATCAAATGATGAACTAAATTAGGGACTGAAGAAAGAAAGAAGACACAATGAAAATGACAGCACAAATATATTTATACAAAGATACTTAATGTTCAGTATTATGTGTATTATGTGTCTCCTGGTTATTCTTCCCTCCAGCAATGAGAAAATAAAAATGTGATCAGAGAAATGTCATGTCATTCAATACTCAGCATTCAAACACTTAAAAGAATGACATGTTCACTCTTCACAAATTTGCCTTTAAGACTTAAAAAGCACCCCGTGAATCAGTAACCTATTAATTTATGCATGTAGTCACAGATTCATTCACAGTATCTGCCCTAGTGGTGGTGAAAAAGGCTTACCAACGTTAGTGGTGTACTCGTCTCCTCTCTGAAATACTGCTACAAAGCTGAGGAAGCTTTGAGTCTATGAAACCAGGTGTGCTGGGTTTTATTTCTTTTTTTCTTTCTTTCTTTTTTTTTTTTTTTAAATGGCTTCCAATGGTGAATTAAAACCATGCCACCTCAGTCAACCATCTCAATGAGAGGAAACAAATCCATAACTACTGGCTTTAAAAGGCCACAGGACCAACAAACCTTTTAAAAGACAAAAAGAGGTGTAAGCTGAGGAACAAAGGTCAATCTAATATGGACTTCTCTAACGATTGTTTCACTCTGACTAATTCCCAGAGGCAAAAGAGAGGAAGACAGGATGGAGGAGGAGGGGGTGAGGAAAGAGCCAGTTAGCTAGTCCTCTCTCTCTCTGCTTCTCTCTGCCTACTGGGAATATGTTTTGTGCCACAATGATCCCACTGAGTATTTGACCAAGGTGAGATTTTCTTCCACCTCTAAAGTCTACTTTGACTAACCTTAAAACGGCTCTTAAAGCTAATGTGCACAATTTTCATAAATATTTCAAGATATGCTACTGTAATGATAGCGGGGCCAAGGCTAGCCCTGCCTCATGTCAGCTATTACAAGGCTAATCTAAACTCCCCATGAGAATTTCTAAATTTAATTTAGGCATTTGGGGATGATGCTTGGCGGCGACAAGGGCCATCCATCTTCTCTTAACAGTCCTAATCTTTATAGAGGCTCCAGACTTCAGGTAGTGCATGTGATGGATAGCACCCCTGGCTGAGGACAGTCCATTAGTAGGAAGAGAAAACCACAAAGCCAAAGCCCAGTTACACTGTCTTAAGTGCAATTCGGAGGCAGTGGCAGCTCTGTATACTACATTACCAAAGAAAAAAACAATGTTTTGGAACAAACGTCCACCCCAGTTAACCGTCCCAGTACCCCTCATAGGTTTAGATTATTGAACACCGGGCCTGCAGAGAGTTTCAACTCGACTGCCATAGAGCTCAGCAGCCATTAAAGACAAAGCAACTCTAAACTCAATAGTGGGAGTATTATTCTGACTTAGGGCAGAATAAGAGGCAACTAGAGTGCATCCACTCTGAACTTCATTTTGAAGCTTCAATCACAATAAATCCAAGACATGTTCAATAGTTTAGCCCTGAAATAGCAAAATAAAAACTGCTCAGCTGTGATTGACAGAGCTCTTGATACAGTGGGCTGATTGACAGCGTGTGACAGCTCAGTCAGTATTTGATATCAGTCGAAGTTAAAGTTTTTTTCATGAAGACAGACTGAAACTAGGTCTATATTTTGGATTTCAGAAAGATGTGTAGGTGGGGAAAAAATATATTTTCTGCCTGGAGGACCTAACCTTGAAGTTTTAAGATGCATACTGCTTTTCTGTATCTGTTTTAAAAGCAGTGAAGGGTTAAAACATGCTCAACTTTGAACTAGATCAGCTTGTTAGAAATCTCAGTGACCTTGTACCACGTGGCATTATTGGGACAACGTTACATAAAAAGAAAATAAACAGAAAAACAATCAGTCAATCAAACATGAGTTCAAGTGAAGATGATGTGCGTTTACTCGCCCCATGATGTCCAATTAAGAGTTGTGTTTATCACTGGAGCTCGGCAGCGCAGCTTTTTACAGGTACACACTGCTGCTGCCACCACTTTTATCTGCACAGACAGCAGGACACCAGTTCAAAACAAAAACATGGATTATGTATAAAGTAAGAGAGGGAAAAAACTCACATCCATATTTACAAAGACTTGTTTGTTAAATCATTCTGAGCAAATACAAAAACACTGTTTATCACACATTCATTTGGAATTATAGCAAGCTTCAGTGCGTTTCAATGGAGTAAATAAAGGGAAGATAAAATGCAGTAATCCATCACAAATCATCTCAGGCCTCCTGTCATCTCACACAGCATGCTAGCCTGCCTTGGCTTTAATTAAGTTATTCTGGAACTGCTGACAACAAAATAAATAAAGAAATGGAGGGAAAATAGAGAAGAGTGTGAAGTGAGGGGAGTTTCTATGGAGACCTGAAGCGTCTGGCTTGATCCCAATAATTTGTTCTCTGCTGTCTTCATCTCTTTTTCTGCCGCACTCTCTCTCTCTCTCTCTCTCTCACTACTTTCTACACACATAATCTCTTTCCTCCAGCACATATCCCCTCGACACCACAGAACCTTTAACTTTGATTATAATCACTGTCATTCTTCAAACATAACAGCATTTCATCACATGTAGGCTGAACTCATTTCCATAAAATTGCAATTGTAGTGTATTTTCTTTAACCATGATTTTTTCGTTTGGGGTCCTGTAGACCTACTTAACAGTGTTTGATCACCTTAACTTAACCCTAATTTTGAGAAGGATGCTTATAAATATGATATTGGACCGAGGACAAGTTTCATAAGTCCACTGCAAAGGATGGTGCCAAAGCAAGGTTCGATAAAATGGATGTTCATAGGCTCTATACCTGCAATTGCTGTGGACAACATGTTTTATGCAGCACTATCCATCTCAAATAAGTTGGAGTTTCATAACAGTTTGGTCACAGGAGATCTAACAAGGACTAGGATACATACCGCGCATTCCTGTGATATAACATGAGACATGACATATTTCCTTATTTGGTGTGATTGCAGTTTATCAACTTCATCAAATGGAAAACTCTGGCAAAGACAAGAGGTACCACTTCACTACTTCTACGTCTTGGGTTTAAAGTAAGTAATAGTAATAGTAATATTTCTCCACATGCTGTTTCTCTCATGTAGTTTGCAGACACAGGCAATTCAAGTTAGAAAATTGTACAGCTGGATAACAAATGGTGTAAAGTGCTAAACTGTGCCACTCAACCACAGTTTGGACAGTGAGGGAGCAACGCCTTTTAAAGCCTGTGGCTTGTTTCAAAGCAGTGATGGAAGAGGTCATAACAGCGTCTCTACAGCTGATTTTAGGGAGAGAGAGGGGGGGTGATCAAACAGCTCACAATGTAAACTGTGTGCGGGCCGTCCTGGAATTTATAAGAAGGTGAGATTAAAGTTTACTTATCAACGGGAAGGTTCAGTTCTGCCTTTGGAGTTTATTTTCATGTGATGCCACATGGTTTCTAGGCAAGACTGGTGCTATATGCCCTCTTCAACACAGCAATTTTTTTAACACTTAATAGTTAATCCAATATCTTTAGGTTTTGGACTGTGTGACGTCACTATGGGCTTTAGAAAAGTGTGATGGGCATTTCTCTCTATTTTCTGACATTTAATTGACCAGAAGATGAATTAGCTGATTGATAGGAAAGATAATCATTACACCTAATCACAAGACTAATACTAAGACAGACAACAACAAACAACTCCTTCATTCATGTGAAAGAGACCAGGCTGTCAATGCAGAGAGCTGCAGATAAAATACCCAAAAACTTGGCTTCAAATTGGCTCAGATTTTGCTGCAAAACAATGCATCATCATCTGGCAAGGCGTTGCGTTGGCTAGTCAAGTATGTGCAAGTCCACATTCCTGGTAGATGACTTAGTAATACAAATGCCATATTTCTCATCAAAATAGAAATACAGTAGCAGCCCCTTGCATTTTTTTTTCTGTTTCCTTTACACAGGGCTGCTTTTGGTCTGAATGCCCACTAAAACAAAAACATCTGACAAAATTAACTCTGCCTTTAGGTACCCCATCTACCCCCCCCCCTCCCTCCCCTCAGTTTCTTCATTTATGTGAGCAGTTGCCTTTTCTTAACTGAAGCACAAACAAAGCAATGTTGTGTGGCTCCCCTAAATATGGAGCGCTTGAAAATTCTTCTTCTTCAGAGAGCCTAAAAAACATGAAACATGCAGTAACACTCTGCTGCATTTGGCACAAAGTGTGCTGACATACAGTATGAGACAAACATTTAATCTAAACTAACACAACTCATTAATGTCTGTTTATTCGGTTTATTTTGTGATGCTAAGCAAGGTCAAATTTTAGCAGAACCGTAGGATGAATCTGTTCATTAGTCTGTGGCTTTCAGCAGTGTTACCACTTCAGACAGCTGCTGCTCCAAAATGCATTTTGTTTAATATGAATTTGTGTTTAGTCTACATAAGCTGCCCTGCGTTTCCACCCTTCCTACTGTCAGCAGCTGAGAAAATTATGCATGAATGAAAAGACACAGAAGTATCAGTAGGCACAAGGCTAATATTAACTGAAAATTAGAAAACCATTTGACTCATTAACATTTAGGACAAATGAGAGTGCCTGAAGTTCTCTTATGCCCCTAGAAAACTTCAAATTTGGCATTTATATGAGGAAAATAAGTGTGAAATGTTTTCACACATGACAGTGAGTGGGCACTTTGGCAGATTAGATTTTTAAATAAGACAAAGTGGAAAGGAGGATTTCCTCATGGGAGGAGAAACCTTGGCTCCCAACTCTACCCATTGTCTCCTGGTCTTTTATTTTCCTCTACTTCGACAGAGGGATAATCTGCTTCAAATGACACCATATTGTTGATAGCAGAGAGGCTTATTGTCCTCCTTTCATGTCTCAGATAAAAGACACAGAGAGCTACTGTTCCAGCCACCAGGATTGAGAAGAGAGTACCATTACACTTCCTCATCTCCATAAAGCCTCCATTCATCCATTTATCTCTCAGGACTCTGGGCTCCACCAGCCTGAAGGAAGAAGCAGTCGAGTGCAGAAAGCTGCTTCACTTTGCTCTGCTCAGTGTGGTATGGCACCCAGGCAGCCTGATGTGCTGAGTAATGACAGTCAGCAGATTCGCTTTGTTGTACACTTTCATTTAGGCAACAAGGGACTGCTTTCGTTAAGTGCAACTCACTGGGATGAAAGAATTAGAGTTGGCGAAGGCAGGCAACGTTAGTTTTACTCCATCACTTTGAAATCCCAGCAATAACCATCTGTCTAACTCACTCCAGAAATTCAAGCCAGCAGAACTGGGGACAGATTATTCATTTCTACTCCTACAGTAGACAGAGCACTGTAGTTATGAAGCTTATCTTTGCAGCACTGATGCAGAAACTAGACAGACTTAAAGTTATCACAATTGAATATTAATATTACTTAATTATCCTTCAGGGGAAATATCAGTCCAAGCACTGCTGATGGGAGTGCTAGCCTTGCTGGAACATTTTGCTGAGCCTTTTAAAGGCTCGTCGTTAATGGGCGAGGAGCTCAGGGGAAGAAAAAAGGAGCACTTACAGTAAGAGAGCGTTCACAGATGACAGTGGGCACTTTTTTTTCCTTCCCTCAGATAAAATCTGTCTGGAAAACTCTTGAAAACTGTTTGAAAAGAGTTCAATACCTCACTTCTGCATCACGGCCAGATGGCTGAGCATTAACAGGAGAAGCTGGAGTCTGAAACCTGACAGTCATTCAATTCACACATCCACTGACCCCGGCCGCCCACCTAAACCAAAAACACCCTCCCTGCACACATTGCTACAAACACACACACATATACACACACACACGCGTGCGCAGAGTAATATGTGTTTACAAAATAGAGCCCTTGAGCAACATAATGGCCAGCAAAAGCTTTTGTGAGCTCTGAAGAGAGGGGTGACTGACCCTCACTTGGCCATCTTCATTAAAAGCCTCTGGCAGAGCACAGAGAGCTATAGACCAAAGCTGAAGTAGAGCAAGGCTAACCAACAATCTCCCACATACGTGATATACACACACAAATTCTAAACCACATGCTCACACATTCATGTTCTTTCACCAACACACACACATACACACGCACACACTTTTTTTTATCATGATCAGATATGCACACGCTGTCAAAGTCTATTCTCACATTATAAAGGTCATATTCACAGGTGCAAGGATTGTCTAATTGCACATTTCATACAATCTTGAGCCTCTGAATGGAAACTGCGAAGGCATTTCTAAAGATAAAAAAGCAATAAGAGCTCACAATATTATGTTTCTCCCCAAACATATTTGGTGGAATCATTGGCATTCAAATTACAGAGTATATTTTCCAGCTGATATACTTTAAACAAGATAATCATCAGCAGAGGGAAGTGGGGTAGAAATTTCATTGAGCAAACAATGATTATTTTATTCATAATCCAGGGGTAAAGGAATAGGGGGAATATCAGATGAGATGTTTCAGGGTGAGGCGAGCCAAAGGAGAGTCTGCTCTCGTCAACACCAACTACTGTCCTGTACTGCCGGAAATAAAAGAAAAACATTGTCCAACAATCAATAAGATGAAATGAGAGTGGTAAGATAGGAAACACGTGAATGTAGGAATGGGCATTATTTCAATATTACTCGATATCATCTCTTCATATTACCATAACATGACTAAATTCTTCATATGGAGAGCTCGTGGTTCACAGTTTAAGTGTAAATGAATGATAACACATTTTTATAAAATCTGTCACAGCGTGAGTTCCTCAACACTTGATAACATACTGCATATATACATTTTCATGTGTAACACTCTGCTCTTGTAAATCCACTTACTTAAAACATATATTACCAAGACGACTCATAAAAGCTCCCTGCAATGCAAAAAAATCTATATAAATGACAGGTTTCTCTGATGTTTTTCTATCTGGAATATTTTCAAAATAAGGGGCTGAAATGTAAAAGAAATCATACATTTCTTGCAAATGATTGAAAAAAAATGAAGGGTTTTGTACGAAAATTTATTTTATTTATTTAAATGAAAGTCGCGTATTGAATGGTGGCATAAAATAAGCAGACAGACCTTTTTCTAAGCAGACATTTTGACTTGTCATAGTAGGAAAAGTACAAGTTATCAATAACATGAACAACAACAAAAATTACAAATTCTCAGAAAAGGGCAATGCTATCAAAACATCACTGGAAGATATCTGAGAGTTGAAACAATTAGCCGATTAACTGATTTTAAAAAAATAGTCATTTGTAAGTAAAAAATCACAGAAACTCAGTGGTGCCAACCTCTCAAATTTAAACTGAATACCTTTGAGTTTTAAATTGCTCATCAGACAAAAAAAAGACATTAAACATATAAAATCGAGGCCTGGGAAAGTGTGATGGGCATTTTTACCATTTTCTGACAATCCATGGCCCCGAGCAATCAATTGATTAGTGAGAAAAATAATCAGTAGATTATTCAAATGATGGCTATTATCATTAAATGCAGGCCTGTGTGAAAAAAGAATGCTGTGAATAAGTTTAATACCTGCACTGAAGCAATAAAAAGCACACTACTGCACCACTAATATACAGTCATGAATAGCTTGTCTGTAGAATAACATACTGTATGCTGATGTTGGCATTTAGTGTATATCCAAATGTGAAATTCAGTACAACAGTAAAATAGCACATTGATGAAAGAGAGTGTGTGGGGTCAAAAACACTCATCCATATTGTTGTACCCTGAGCTGTTAGACAGAAACATGCTTGCCCACACGCACACACGTATGTCATTACTATGACAACCAATCCTGTTGTTATGACAGCAGATGATTATACTGTCCAAGCACACATAACAGATGTGGTCAAGCAACACAAAAACACTTTTCTTTTAGAGAATTTATGTGAAGCCTGTGAATGCCTTTAACTGTGTCATTACAAATGATAGCAGACACTCAGCATGATGGCTGGGGTGTGATCTTCAGTTCTCCTCAGTCTTTTACAGTGAAGATGTCAAAAAACGTGGCTGTTTGAACTATGTCTAAATCTCTGACAGCTGTGAAGTGCAACTTCATGTGTGAATGAAAAGCTTTGTACAAACCGTTGTGCTGTTTTGTTTTGTTTTTTATTTAACAACGTGATGCTACTACCTTTGATAGCTTTGGTTTATCGAAACATCTAATAAATGCAATGGGAGAAATATTCAACGGCAACAACAAAGCAACAGAAGATGCTTTGTGAGACTGTCCTCCTTTTTACGCCAGATGTCGTCTGTGCAAGCAGCTTATTATGAGCTATAGATACGTTTTATTGTTAGACATCTTCTAGTGGCCATACTAATTATGATGGGAGAAAAGGAGGGAGTATAGAGAGCAACAAAGTCTGCGTTAACAGGAGGTTCGACACAGGAGGCCACTGTTTGTTTTCTCGTGTGAAACTGATAGTTGTTTCTTTTACCCATGAACGTTCCACAGCCTCAGCCGTGGGTTTATTATTCTTATGATGAGGTCCTCTAAGGTCCTCTAACATTAAGGAAATTCTTATTTTAACCTTAATCCTTTCCTAAACTTAATCAAGTAGTTTTTGTGCTAACATTAGGATGCTGACATGCTCACAAAAACAATGCAACAACCTAATGTTTGGCAAGTTAAATGTTTATTCATATTCACCATCTTAGCTTAGCATGATAGCATGGTAAATTTTGCAGTTCAGCTGAGGCTGATGGGAATGTCATTAGTTTTGCAGATATTTGGAGATTAACCTGATGGTGGCACCAGATGAAAACTCACAGAATGCCCAAAACAAAACATTTCTGCACCAAATTTCATGACAATTCATCCAATAGTCCAAAAGACATTTCACTAAAAGCCATAAATGTAAAACTCATGGTGGTGCAACAGAAAAAGTCACCAGTCACCAAAGTCAGTAGGCTTCATCCCTCTGGGGACCAGAAATATCTGTATGTAGAATTTTATTCCCAACCAGTGGTGAACTGACCAGGGTTGCCATTCAAAAATCCAAAACTGTGTTTTGTTGACAGTAGATGGAAAGTGATATCTGTAAAATGCAGGAAAAACAACAAGACCTGCTGCTCTTTTCCACTGGGATGGCTCATTAATTGGTGGCACATCCTGCTGTCGCCTGTATTGAAGTCCTCCTTCTATGACGGTCTGTTCACCTCTAATTTTGGATCAGGTCTAATTATCTTGGGGCTTTTTAGGCCTCGGTCTGTCTGTCTTCAGGTCAGATCCAGTCTTTTTGTTTTTGAAAATGAATTTCTGCGTGTCTGATTTGGGTAGGTGTACCTCGGGTCCATCTGAAGACATCCCACGCACGAACACTAACAGTGGTGTACCTTGGATCACACGATTAAGCAGACAATACCGGTTTCAGAAATAAAGCCTGGGATCTCTGCAGGGCTGGGCAAGTGTTTAGCTCCAGTACCGCTCGTGCAGTCCCTGATGCTTTTGTTTTTAATCATCAGCTTATGCAGATCTTTAACAAAAAAAATCTGGTCTGAACAAAAAGCAAGCATTCATGTTATCACACTGCAAAAATCACAGAACTCTTTGGTGCTGCTGAATGCTTAGGTTGTTACTGGTTTAAATATAAAGCTGCAGAGGAATGAAGATGCAAACTATGCATATGCTCGTTGCAGAATAGGCCAGTATGAACAAAACTGAGGTGGACAACAAACATTCAGATGGAAAGAATTGCTCAGAACAAGTTATTAAATCCAGCATGCTTTGAAAAATCAAAGGGGTAAAGAGAAAATCACTTATAATTTGCCCTGGCAGGAAAGCAAAAACGAATCGCTGTCCACATCCCGTCACTTCTGACCACTCAAAACAGTCTCAGCAGTAGATAAATCTATAACTTCAACACAACCAAAGCCAGCTGAGATAAAACTAACTGGCAACACAGGCAAACCAGCTGCCATTTTGTGAGAAGTACACACCTACAGTATAGACAGCTCTGAGTCTCGATGACTGCTTCATCAAAATAGAAACCAGCAAATAAAACAGACTTGTAAATCATACGGAAGTCCCTCACGAATATCAACATTTCCTTAGAAGGCTGCTTCATTTATTTTTCAGCCATACATATTTAACAGTTGCTCTCACTTGGGAAAAACAGGCCACTTCATGGAACTCAATCCAGGAATTCATCAGCACTCTGTCAGGCAACATAGCAGCCAAATATAAGTCAGAAATACACAAGCCCCCCCCAAAAAACTGCTGTAAGGAAATAGGACATACTGATGATCAACTGTGCTGAAGACACGAGGAATGAAAAAAGAACAATTTTTAGAAAAGAAAGGAGTTGTATTATGCAATCAGTCAGATGCTGTGGGGCTGCTAATTCCACATCGAAAGTTATATTTTCAAAGACAAAACAAACAACCCGTAATCCCCTTACCACCATACATACATGCATGCAATCTCTCTCTCTTTTTTCCCCATATATATATATATATATGTGTGTGTGTGTGTGTGTGTGTGTGTGTGTGTGTGTGTGTGTGTGTGCGTGTGTGTGTGTGATGACTTCCTCTCTTTGCACTGTCAAATTTTATCATCAGTGTTTGTCTCTCTTTAGGTATTTGCTGCATAGATCTTGAGATTAAAGCACAGACAGTGAGATAACATAAGAATACAGTGTGTTGTCTCTGACTGCATTACAATCCTCTGCACTTACACAGGAATATTTAGGACTGAATTCTATCTAAATATCTACATATGCTGACAGCAATGCTTCTCCCGCTTTTACCAACAGACACTTTATTTGTTGCAAATGCTAAACCTCAGAACAAAAGAAAGGCAACAATAACAAAAAAAAAAAAAAAGAAATATTTGGTAGACTACCATGAAAGCCCAAGTTCAAAGAAATATAGACTTGCGGTGCATTGCATCATGTGGGGGCAACACCACCAAGTCATCTGCCATGGAGCTTATTCCAGACAAACCTGCAAACCAAGTTTGTGCAGCAAAACAAGATTCATTTATCTTTTTTTTTTTCTCTCTCCACCGTCACCTGATTTAAACAAAAAAAAAATAAAAATCTGCTGCATGATATTTATGGGACATAAATAAGAAGTAGACAAATCTAATTTATTTCAGGGTCAATTCCATCAGCTTCCAGTGTCGGCACAATCAATGGCAGTGAAAACACTGCTCCCTTAAAGTAGAAAGAAAAGAAGTAAAAACAAAAATCTCCATAACTGTCATTGTAAGACTCAGAAGGTCTACGTGGCTGCATCATAAAGGTCTAATTTAGCCTGTTTTTCTAAGCGAGAGCTGCATGAACACACCCACCGATTGCCACATGACCTCCGCAAAGAACTAAAACACAGGGTGTTTTCCCTCAGCGCAGCCATAATGATACATTACTATTTATGCTCCGGCAGCTGGTGGGTGGCTGTGCTGAAAAGTCACTCAGTCTGCTCCCTTTATTTGCCCCCTGAATCTTGTAAGGCACTGTGAAGTTCAGTTTTATATGAATGCTTCTGTTAGTTAAGATGTAAATTCCTTTTAACGGTTTGAGTGATGGCTCAGTGTTTTGTTTTTTTTTTTGAGCTGTGAATATGAAAATCTTCATCATGTAAATGACTTCTCCATGTAGGCTTGTTTGTTTAGTGCAGTTTTAACTGCACTTAATGTTCAGTGTAGCAGTGAGACTGCTGGCTGCTTGACTTACTGGGGAGGACAGAGTTTAAAGTACAGCTGTAGTGATTAGCCGTTTAATAGATTAGTCTATAGTTGACATCGTGATAATCAATCAGTCATTTCAGTCACTTTTTTCAGGTAAAAATGCCAAACATTTTCAGGTTTCAGTTTCTCAAATGAGAGGAACTGCTGCTTTCTTTTTTCATTTCACTGAAGGCATTAAAAGAAAATGATTGTCAAAATTATCAATTATGGAAATAATCAATGCAAAACTGTCAGAAATGTATGTTTTCAGCTTGTCAGTGTGAATATTTGAGGCATTTCTTTGTCTTAAATTACAGTGAACTCAATAATTTTGAGGTTTGGACGACTGGTTGACAAAAGCAATTTGAAGGTGTCACTTTGGGCTCTGTGTAATTGTGATGTGATGTTTTTTTGTTTGTATGTTTGATTTTAAATACATGGCTTAGTCAAGAAAATGATCAACAGATGATTTCAAAATGAAAACAATCATTAGTTGCAGCCCTATCTAATATAGATAAAAATTAGTTCCACCTTTTTATTGAATACTTTTTATCTTATATTTTCCTAATAATACTTACATACTTTTACTTAGTACCATACTTTACTTACCTTACTAGAATAGAATAATATAATAGAATAAAGTTTATTTTGCCATTTGCACAGATACATTGCAGTACATCTTGTGCATCCCCCCAAGTCAAGCTTACTAAAAGTTTAAAGGTTAAAAATAGAATTAAAAAATAAAATTAAAAAATAGAATAACCAGGCGAGAAATAGATAATAGAAAAGAAAAGCAAGACAGTACACTTAAATACTGAGAAAATACAAAAAAAACCCTGAAAATTATAACGTTTAAGGGTGCACTAATATTGGTATAAACAAATGTATATATTCCATATAGATATATAGTGTAAACTTAAGAGCCTAATGTAGGCACATAGTCACTTTCAGTATATAACTTAACATGTTCAGTGCTGAAGTTTCACTTGTAGTGGAGCATTTTAAAGTGTAGGATGCGAGTATTTCCTTACCTTGCTTAAAATCAAGTAACTGGAAATAAAAGCACTCTGTTTAAAAGATATGGCTCAGATTTGAACATTTTCAGCAGCAGGGTCCATGGTGTTGTTTATGCTGTATTTGCACAAACCTCAGTTTTACTAAAAGGAGGTGCATATTGACAATTGCTGAAAAATTTAATGGGAGTTTTAGCTGATGCCCTACACATTTCCTGTTCTTGTTTATTTAGAATATTTTAACCAAAGGCAGTAACCAAGGCTCTACAGGTGCACCTTGTGATTGGAATATCAATGTTTCCCCCCACTTATCACTAAATTATTAAAACGTTTAGGAGCTTTGTCTTTTCTGTAAATGTGCTGAGATTTCTTGTCTTTATTTATTTAAGATCAGTGTCTAAACATTGTGGATCAGCGTGTTCTCCTCCTCAGTCTTTCGTCTGTTCTCTGCTGCCAAGGGCACCGTGAGGTATAACGCATACAGCACAAAACAGTAGGCACACTGGGCACATGATGAGAAGTTAGATATGCTTTCTTTAGGCATTAAATACCGCACGCAATCAAAGGTGAAATTAGCACTTTCTGGTTTATTAAATCCCAGGGAGGGAGTCATTTGATTATTCTGCTCCTCCACTTCTTGCTTCTTACCGCTGTCACACCTCAAACTACAAATTAATTGGGTTAAAAATGCAAAAAAGGCTGCACCTCATTTTCTTCTAGAGTCTTCAGAGAAGAAAAAGCAGCTCACAGTCCTGGCAAGTCAAAATCATCATTTGATTTTCAGCTGCTTTAGTTTCCCCTACAGACTTTCACTGGATGCAAGCCTATTACTGTGTATTTACATGTATATGATTTGTTACCTCGAACAGCCAGACACCAGAAACGTGGAATTTCTGCACAGATAATTAATTGTGAAATATAGTCTGAGTGTGATGGCATCTATTAAGAATCTCCAGGGGTAAGGGTATATTTTAACTGGTTCATTACAATAAATATCACAGAGTATAAGGCTTGTGTGGGAATATGAATTCTTCTCTGGGTTCACAAAGTCACTCTCGTGTTCTACCGTGCAGCTCCAGCTAATATTAAAGATTTCATGATGAGATTATATTTTGTTCTGTGGTTTCAGACCTATGGAGAGAATTGTTCATGCCAATTGTTCTCTATTTGAGGAGCTGCATATATTCTATTGTTATTTATATATTAACCATTTTTTCCCCAGTAAGCAAGAAAAAAGAAGGGAGGAGCACCATATTAAATAAAATGTTTTTGTAGACATCCATCCATCCATATTCTACCGATTAATCCGTCAGGGCCGCGGGGGAGCTGGAGCTTATCCCAGCTGACTATGGGCAAGAGGCAGGGTACACCCTGGACTGGTCACCAGTCAATAGCAGGGCTGACACACAAAGACAGACAACCACACACTCACACCTATGGGCAATTTAGAGTAGCCAATTAGCCTAACCCGCGCATGTTTTTGCGATTGTGGAGGAAGCCGGAGTACCCGGAGAGAATCCACACAGGCGACAGTGCTAACCACTGCACCACCGTGCCACCCTTTTGTAGACATACTTTAAAAATTACAATCATTTTTTATTATACCATTATACTGCATTATGTTGTTAATCGCCAGTTGCATGAGTTATAGAGGGTTCACAGGAGTTACAGTGACAAATACATGAGCACTTTAAAGTGACCCAATGTGTGCTTACAACTACATTACCAGTGTTATAAATGCTAAACAGAGGGAATACAAAAAACTGTAAAAACTCACATCTGAATGGGGATTATTCTGAATTTAAATGGAATTATAACTTTTCTAATCAGTGTAGTCTCTAGGGCAGAAACAATTATTTTCATTCAATTATTATTAATCTGTCTACTATATTCCCAATTTCTCATTTAGCCTCACATTTAACTTTTGTCTACAAAATGTCCAAAAAAAGTAAAAATGCCTGTTATAATTTCCCAGAGTACAACTATGTGTTTTCAGAATCCTTAGTTTATTCTATTAACAGTCAAAACTCCCAAGACATGCAGTTTACCATCATATATGACACAGAAAAGAATTAAATCCTCACATTTGAGAATCAAATGTGAAAACAGAATATTTAGCTTTTTTGCTTAAAGAAATGAATAAAGAGAATTTTTAATAATCAAATCATTAATCAACTAATCATTGCAGCTGTGGTAGTCTCCAAATGATATACTTTGGCCAGTGATTTCCTCATATTAACAACACACTGAAAGCTGGTTTAGCCTCTGTCAAACATTATCAAGGTCCTGTAAATAGCTTGTCTAAGTTCAATATTGATTTTCGGCTACTGCAGTTCTCAGAGTAAACGTCATCCATCTATGCATGTGAAGACTGGGTTGCAGGCACTGTTCAGTCCTGTTCCACTTGACAGGCCCAAGCCATTAGGGAAGACAAAAACAATGCTTAGGCTGCTGAAGTAAGAAAAAGTTTTTGACTCTTTTTCATCTGCAAATTAGCCATTGACAAGATCCAAATGGGTGACCTTAATTAACTGAAGCTGCAGAGCTCCAATGTCTGAACCACCTGGCTGTCAAACGGGGAGCACAGCTGGCCATCGATGTGCGGTCAGCGAGAAATGGTCTTTTTTTTGTGTGTGTGTGTGTGTGTGTGTGTGTGTGTGTGTGTGTGTGTGTGTGTGCGTGTGTGTGCTTGATTGAACTAAAACGTCTTATTACTATTCATATTATTCAAAACAATGGACACAATTACATACATTTATGAATCTGTATGGACTTAAAGGCATTCTGATCCTTTAGTTAACTATAATTAGAAATAACACAACGTAAAAATACTCCACTATAAGTAAAACCCCTGTATTTATAAATATGCTTACTTTTACTTACGTAAAGGTTTTCAAGTAAAATGCACCTAAAGTTTCAAAAGTAAAAGTGCTTATTTGGGCAGAACGGCCCCTTTTAGGCTGTTACATTATCACATAAATCATTATTAATAATAATTTTGTTTTAATTAATTTGATTATTTAGTATTGTATTTGACATTACTACTAAGCACTTAGTAGTAGAAGATTAAAGTTGGATAAAATGGAAATACTGAAGTACATACAGCAGAAAGTTCTATCTTCTAACTGGTTCTAAATAACCTTTATGTTATGGACCATTACTAATGGTTAAAATCTTGTTTTTCTTTCATGTATTTAATAATGATGTTCAGTTCCTACTTATAGTTTAGTTCCTCAAACTCTTTCCAAACTTGTAGCAGCCCAGTAAAATGTCCCACTTAAAATATGGTGTCTTTGAGGAAAAAAAAAAAGAGACAGAGGAGAGGGCAGGCACTGTAATTTTAAATCCCTCTCCCCCCAAGAAGGTTTCATCACATACTGCATATGCAGCTTAAGAAACTACAAGATATCATTTAAGTTTTTAAAGGTCATATAGTTTGATCATTCACGCTGCACAACCTGGTGACAGATGGGATCAGGTCATGTACTTTGGCTGAGCTTATGTCTGACCCAGAAAATTGAAGTGAGAATATTCATGTCTGCCTCCTCGGAGAATTCCACAGACTCTCTCTTTCATGACCGTCACACGACCCCTCCTGTAGCACACATGGGCAAACTGCCACACCATACTGTAAAAATGCTACCAGATGGGCTCTATATCCTCTTACTGGCTGACTCTGTGGTTATGGGTTAACTGGGTGACGCCCACTCAAGTATTTTCACTGTGATTGTAGCTGCTGCTGTTTGGGCACACACAAAACAGAACAGTCAGCTTCAAAATCTCCAACAAAACACAAAGATAAAAGAAGAAAAACAGCCAAAGGGGGGGAAGAAAATGTTTCATTTGTTGCCCTGTATTTTCCACAGAAAATACTCGGCAGGTTAGCACTGGTTTGTAATTGAACTAAACAAAGTATTTTACAGATATATATTTGCTCCACAGAGGAAAAAAAAACAAACAAAAAACTAACAGCCCTAAAATCTGCTTTCTGGCTACATTGCTGCGAGACCCAGTTTGTTTCCATTACATATGAGACATAGAGGTAAGCATCGGATTTTTCTTAGAAACACCCAGATGGTCAGTTAAACAACACTTCCCTCTGTTCTGAAGGTAAGAGTCCCTATAAAAGTCTCTAATAACCATCTGGATGAAAGAGTATTCTATGTGTTGCACAGGAAAAGATTTTTAACCCCTTTTTTTTTTAAGTAATCCTTGAGATTTTCATAGAATAAAAGCCCTGTTTTCACACTATTTAAGGCTGGATTTTTCTCTGCCATTTCAAATCAGTGAGAAGAGCACAAAGAAAAACACAAAATCTCTCATGTGAAATAACCAACACTGTCCCTGATTTGGGAGAAAACTGTGTTTTCATGTAGAAGTACATCATTTATAATAAGAAGCTGGCCTTCAAGCTCTATGACTCAAACACAATGGTAATAATTTTGACATACATCTAGTCAGCCAAGGTGTTGTATTTGACTGATCATGCTTTACATTTGCTGAAGCAGCTACGGTGATGCTACATCTGCATCTCGCGAAACAGAAGATGATTTGCCACATTTTCAGTAACTCACTTAGTGCTGCATTTCAAAGCTGGAGCCAGGAGGAATGTCAGAGTCAAAAAATAAATAAAGTTTAAAAAAAAAAACACACACACACACAAAACAAATCAGGCCTAATTGAATCTAAAATTAGACAACTGCAAGACAAGAGGATTTGTAATAGTGAGGGAGGCAGTGGATGAAAGAGCAAATGAAGTCAAGATCATTGAGAGGTGAGCAACAAAGCCCTGCCAAGCTTTACTGTTGTGGAAAAAAAAACTCCTCACCTCAAGGTTACAAGCAGCCAGGCTATGTGCAGCAAATGAAATACTCAAGAAAGACATAAGTCTCATTAAGGCCCATAAAGGACATCCCTAATAAAATCCTCAGCCTGACATGCAAGAGCTCTCCAGTGATGGCTGATTAATTGCTGGTGCAAATGAAAGCATGAGAGAGAGCCGGGGCTCTGTGGCTGTAATTTATCCTCTCCTGTCCTGTCTTGTCCTCCCAGCCTGGGGAGATCGCCTAGGAAGACAGGAGACAGAGAGTGGGTGGCTGGTTTGGTGGGCGGAGGGGGGGCGCATGGGGGCATCATCTTCATATTATGTGGAGGAAAACATGTTTAGGTGGCCGGTGAGATCATTTGTTTAGATTGTTTCAGTTATAACAAGCTGTATGTGTTGACATCTGGGTGTTTGAATGGGGAGAAAAATTCCCAGAGCAGGTCAGACTGATAATGATGACTGCAACATGGTCCGTGAAGAAATATGGTGGCAGCAAAGATGACCCAAAATATATTCTCGGCAGCCATACATCAAGTAAAGACTGTGCTATTTTATGACAGCTCACTCTGTAATCCATCAATAATATCATCCCAGTGATTCTCTGTCAGGATATATATATTTCATCATTTCATCATTTCATCATCTCCTTCTGTCAGATCTGTGTTTATGATTAATAGAGAGGTTTCCAATGCCAGGAGGGCATACTTGTCAAACATATGGCTAATGAGTGAGTAATTACCTCCATAAAGTGCTTTGATGCTTTGCCTTTGATCATTTCTGAATCAGATTAAAGTGGATTAATCAATGGTACGGAAAACTTTAAGAATAGCCAGTGATATATGGTGCTGCTGCAGCTGAGGTTATGAGATAGACATGGGGGTCCAAGGACAATCTGGGCCAGGATAATGCCCAGCTGAGGCCAGACACACACCTGCCCTCTAACTGTAATAAGTGGCTGTGGCACATAAAGAGGAGCGAAGAAAGAAACAAAGAAATAGGAGTGAAAGGAAAGGAAAAAAGGAAGGAAAAGAAAAGAAAGCAAAAATAAGGACATCCCTGTGTGTACACAGCGGCCACTTTTACACAAGAGCCCTGCTGTCCTGGCTGTAGGTTTTCATGTGTAAATATCATAATTTGATTAAAATAACCTGGTTAAATTCACACTCCAAGTATGAGACACACGTTTGTTTTTAACAAATAAATCTGGCATTTCACAGTTCATTGCTGTTACTATTGGAATCCACTGTTATTACTGAGATTATCATTTCTGTTTTCTGTGTTTGAAGCTGGTAAATATACCTTTCATACTTATTTTTAACCCACAGTGTCAATATCATATATTTGGTAAAGACACCTCTTTTATTTGGTTTGTTCATGGCAACTGTTACATTCAAGTGGCAAGATAACAAAGATAAACAAAGCAATCTGAATATCTTCTTAAAGTATGAGGCTGGCGATATTCTATATTTTTCTTACTGTCAACAAATCCCTTGAAGAGACCAAAACCACACGTGTGTTAATCAGTCTTTCAAGACTTTCCAAATTCCCTCCTCTGTCACAGGGACTTAGCCCCACCACTCTGCTCCTACTGAAGATGTAAATCTTTAAAAAGTAGTTTCATTTAAAAGATGAGAAAAAAACAAAACAAAAACAGAAGCGTTCCATAAAGCATGTCTAACAGTGTCATCGTGTCCAAATGTCAGCAATTAAGCTTGCAAGTGCACAGTGTTATGTATAATCAGAACAACAGCTTTGATGGACAAAACTAAACAAAAGACCTGAACATGACTAGTAGCCAGTTTACTCAGACTGTGTGAACGTACAGACTGCTGAGCTTGAGCTGAGCGACATTTGGACGGACAGCAGAATCACAGCAGTGTCAAAATCTTCAGTCTAACAAGCTCCTTCAAGCTGATTTCAATCATGGAAAATTCAACTGGTCACATCACTGAAACAACAAGCAGGACAAAAAAAGGGCCTAAAGAAGCATCCCCTAAACCTCACTGGCAGTTTAAGTGACGCTTAACACAACAGCATGGAAGCGATGGCTTAATAACAAGAAACAGAAGCATCAAACGACTGTGGCTGTTGAATGGCTTGCTGCCAGACTCATTGTCACTGTCTGCTGGTGGTGCGTATGCTGCAGCTCTAACAGGTGATATATCATGTGAACGATCATACAGCTGGCTAGAGTGATGATGATTTAAAAGGCTTGGTGAGAGGAGACAGCTCGTCTGAAAGCCTTGTTGCTCTGTGTCCGCAGTCTGATGCGATGCATCCCAGAGTCACCTTCACATGCAGCTCCTCCGAAGGCTTGATGGGTCTCATAAATACCAATCGTAATTATCATCCAGCAGCAAACAAACCTCCATTTTTCAGGCCATTCTGACAAGAGTAAGGGTAAACCGAGTAGGCCTCGCTGGCATTTTGCATATCTTGTCTGACTGATGTGTCATTGTGACAGTTTAATACTCCATAATTATGCCATTGTCGGTGCCTGATGGCCGAGCTGGTCGGGGTTGGCAATACGCGGCCGCGGAGTGAAGAGTGAGATGTTTTTTTTTTGCCGCAAATTGCATCGGTGTTGATGACATAAGAGGTGATGAATATTCGGAAGTGACCTACTCAACACAAAGAGCGATGGCTGGAGACAAAAACAAACATGTATGTTGGCTGGTCTGACATGCTTGTGTGTCCGGGGAATCATTAAACACAATTATGCATAATCACTGGACAAAACATGTCACTCATCACACTCACAGGTTGTTTACTATGAATATATAATTTCAAACTTTTGACATTACATAACCACAAGGTGAATCATTTTCCTAATAATGTCACTTACACTTACACTATATGTTGACAGGCAGGTGCTTCCCCGAGGGCCCGCCAACTGTCACTCAACACTTCATCAGCCATAGGCTCAATGTGTCACCCAAGTAACCATGAAAATTCTCTCTGCTCTTTTCATTTACCTGTGCTGCTAATCAGCAAGTTATTAAGTCAAAGAGACAAGTATCTCTTTATTTTGGAGCAGGGATTTTTACTGTATGTGTAAATATCTAAAATACACGTGTCAAAATAAATCTGTTCATACTTTTTGTTTGTTAACGTTCTTCCTGTTCCTGACAAAGAAGAGTTCAACAAAGCAAAACTTCTCCAGGTTGCAGAATCGTGACATGACGTTCCATACACTGAGGTATTCTTCATTAATGTTTACCCAATATTGTCACTCAGTTTCTGCTTACTGTAATTTCACTTTTGCTGTTTCTGTCTATGGATTTACCCATGTGTTCATTAGTAAACTTCAAAAGTGCTGCTACCCCTGTTCCCAGTCTTTACGCTAAGCTAAGCTAAACTGTTTAGCACACAGGAATGACAGAGGTATTTATCCTCCAATCAGAATGACAGGGTAGAGCTTTTCTTTTCTTTGACCTAACCAAGGATATTATCCTATAGATAAAAATGACTGGATTTGACAGGATGCTAGATGTCGAAGAATTAACTAAAGCAAATTCTATGTGTACTTAATGAAGTCCAAATGTTCAGTCCTTTGTGTCAAATGATAATGAAACACAAGGTTACACCATGGAAAGAAACTCTTAAAAAGGTCCTGTGGCATGCTAAAGTTTGGTTATTACTTCTGTGTCAAAGCCCCTAAACTTGTATTTAATCGACAAAATTTAATTTTGATTTCTGAGTGATTAAGTGTACTGCTTCAGCCTGACCTTAACTGAAGCACAGAAAAATGCTGCTTACTTCATTTTTTTTTTTTTTTTTTTAACACATGGGTCCCTTAACACACGTCCCAACCTTGAGTCTGGACACAGCAACGAAAAAAAAAAAAAAAAAAAAAAACAGCTTTCCAGATCCCGAATGAGAACTGTCTATCTGTGTCAATGAAAGCATCACATAATGGACTGAACCGCAACCTTGACTGACAGCTATTGAAAGACATCTGTTGTCTCTTCAATATTCTCTTCAATTTTGACAGATTATAACACAAAAAGGGAATTTAAACCAATTTCTTTAGCTGCAAAAACTGGGTATGAATGTAAAATACATCTTTAAAAGAAAGTAAAATCTACGTAGAACGGTTTTACATTTAGGTGTTTTTGTAACTGAAAATGAAATAATGATTATGTTCTCTAGCCGGTGCAGATATGGATGTATTTCTAAGTCAGCTATATTATATTTGAAAGTGCCAGAGCCGTTTCCTTTGCTGCATGCCATCTACAATATGCAGCTCCAAAATACCAATCAAAGACGTGAGCTCAGGCAAAGAGGAACAGACTCAGAGGTAAATAAATGCAAAGATCAATGTAAAACTATAATGGAACAAAATAACAGTGCAACAAAAGAAAAGCTTGTCATTTTTAGTAAGCACACGGACATTAAGTTAGAAAAAAAGTCAACTTGCACATGTAAGTACATGAACGGGAGCTGAAATCTGGGCATTTCTGAATCTCAAAGGTGTGTATGAAAATTAGACCTTTTTGTTGCAAGCAAATTCTGCCTTTAACATAAAATGTGAAATGATTTAATTAGTGTAGAGATGACTGCGTCTGAAGTTTTTTATTATTGGCTGTAAAACATGCAGCAGAAATGTGCTGTTTATAGCGACGGAAATAAAAACCACCTAGGGCCAGATGTGACAAGTGATCAAGGTGTTCATAGTGATTCATGAGGAGTGAACACCACAAGCATCACAAGATTCGCGTCTCTGACTGGCAATCATTGCAAAAGAGAGACAGCTTATAATGATCTAAACTGTCTTCTCACAATGTCTTTTCACAATTACAACTGACATAAAATAGATTATTTACTCTATTCTGCTGGTAGAAATGCACAGTAGTATCAGAGAGAAATGACTTCAGTTTTACAATCAGGAAATTTCATTCCATATATATATCATCAGATTTTTCTGTTCCCTGGGTTAAAACTTTCAGTTTCCTCCCCTGCTTCACCACAAGGATGATTCAAATAATTCTAGCTCCTCTTTTCAAATGGAACATTTTGATGGATTATGTAGTGTCAGCCTTCACCGCACTGAAGCCATTTTAATAAATGTAGATTTGAGATTTACTGAAAGATGAGGCCAACATGTCAAAGTGATACACAACACAACTGCATGCAAATGCTCTGTACTTTGAAGCTCTGGCATTTCCAAAAAAATGTGGTGTGGAATTCTACAAACTTCCACGCAGCAAATCCAAAATGTTTTTCATGTTAATTTAATTCATTCACATATTGTCATACTGCACTGACAGATACTCATGAATAGTTATTTTTCTGTGCACTGAGATCTATTGTATAAACTGTCTTCATTACAGACAAAGTTTTCATTTGCCATCATATCATCAGAAATTCGGGGAAAAGAATTTTAAATGCGAAGAGGTTCTGGTCAATTGGCCTGAAGTACGAAATAAAAAATGCAGAGGGAATAAAACAGCAATTTATGCAAACAGTGAGAAACAATCAGCGCAAAATTTAGGAGATATGACAACTGGGTACAAAATGAAATCATGTACAACAATCCTATTACACATGTATGCCATTTGACATCCCTTAAGTCTACTGATATTTGAACCAGAATAATCCACGTTGTGCAGGTCCAGCCTATTTATTCATGCACAGATCGCGATTCTCTCAGGCTTGGGAAATCAGCTTTTGCTTCAATACCGCCTTTGTCACACGCATACTTCCCTGCCCTCACTAACTACACTATCTCCCCGCCTGTTCAAGCAAAACTTTATGCTAAGTAAATCATTTACATCTCCCAAGCAGCCTATCTACATTTTCCAATAAAACCCTAAATTGATGGATGTCATCTTAGTGCTCACAGGCAATAACTCCTGCTGCTTCGAAATAACAATATGTTTTGGTTTTATGAGGTCTAGACATGCTATTCTTTTTAATGACATCCCTAGGCCAGTGCTGTTTACATTTATTGATATCTGTTTTTAGACTAGAGCAGCTCTGTCTTCCACAGAGGTTTCCTATACAGAGTTAAGTTTGACTTATGCTGACAAAACAAAACTTTTCATTTGGTAAGTTCAGACCACATAGTGAAGCTGTAAAGACATTTAGCTCATATTTCTCCGAGTTACATTTTTCCGAGATCCAAGACAAAATTTCTATTGCACTTGAAAATACGCAATGCATAAAAGTTAATTGTGAACCCCTTCCACAGTAGTCTGACACCTTATCGAAGCTGTCAAAAAACATCTGCTTGTGTTTGGGTCCATTCACAAATTAACAACTGTTAGATACATCCTTATAAATACTCATTTGGCATTTGTTTAGGTGAATAAATTGTATTGTGACTGCTAAATAAAATTTCAGTGTAAATACACCTAGATCTCATCAGCCATACCACATCTGAAGTTGAATGCAATTCTGTTTCTAAGTGTTTTTGTGCCAGAACACTGAAAGATGCTGAAAACATATTTTCCCAATCAGTTTTCTTGAGAGCTCTCTTTGTGCCGTTTTTTCTTCTTAGGATTTAGCAACATCTGAATCCAAATCTGATGCCCGTAGACCCATGGTGAACCAAAGGAACTTGAAAAGTGGATGGAATTAGATGGAAGCTATTATCATACATAATCAGTGAGCGTGTGAGGAGCCGCTAACAATCAGGGCAAATCACATCAGCCCCTCTCATCACGTTTAAAAGCAGTGCTCTGACCACTGTGATGTACAGGTTGGTGGAGAGTTTGGAGAAGTTTCTCCCAAGAGGAAACTTGCCCAGAATGTGAAGGAGTTGCAAGTGAAAATGTACAGGAAGCAAAATGAACTGCCAAAGGTAATTCAAGTTACATACGGAAAGGCCATAGGTCTCTATATTTCCTCTGAGTCAGGATGCACGTATTAACCAGATCTGCAGTTTCAAATAACATTGTACATATTAAATACTATTAAACATAAAAATGTTGTCTAGTTTTTGCAGTTTGCCTTTCTCTCTTTTTTTTTATTATTATTTCTTAAAATATTATTCAGCTAAATTTGGTTGACTCTACATGCTAAGTCACTACTACCAAACAGGGGATGAACCAGTGTTTATGGCTGCGTAAAATGACAATTCCGGTAAGGATCCTGTTTACAACTCACAAATAATGATCCTGTTTACGAACGACTGCAACACAAGAAAATAAGAGTGCAAAGTTGTGTTTTGTGTCATGCGCCCACATGAAATTAAAGCCCTCAGATTTCACATAAGGGAATGGCATTGGCACACAGTACAGGCAGCTACTGTAATTCCATTAAATGGACTGATGGCTCTCACAAGAGAGGGAGATCTCTTTAAGAGACCAACACTGAAGCTTGCAAGAAAAAAAAAATCCATATATGATTCACACACAAAATGAGGGACAGAGTAAAGTTCAGTCTCGGCACACAAAGGCTCAGCACAGAGCCACTGTGTCCATATATCTCCCTAGTTACTGTAAACTCCCTCCATTGTTCTAAAGCTGCATCGTTATTGTGCTATAACATCAAGGCACATAAAAAAGCAAGAAGTCAAAGAAGATAGGTGCTGAATCTGTTTTCCCAAACAGCAGCTCTGTGCTAATGAGTGCTGGCATGTGTTCTGCCTCGGAGGATAACAGAAAACCAATTGAAACACAGTTTTAGAGAGGGCGCAGACTTCACAATGACCAATTAAATTTATGGGAGCATCATGGACTGTCAAAACTAAATGAAACCCGATTGCAGAAAAGAGCATGAAGAGCTAAAAGTGTGAGGAGTGAACTTTGCTTGTTCCTTCGGCTTGTGCGCACACTAAACTACGGATTTCTGCTTGTAAGCCACAGCGCCATCCACAAAGACATAGGTTCCTCTAGCTCAAGAGCTGTCACTACACATGCTAGAAGTGTACCCGAGTGTGCGGCGGTACCACTTTGTTATTCTGTCACTGAGCTGTCCCGTTTCTTGTGCACATCTTATCTACTGTATTCTTATGAGTTTGTCATCAAAAGGTTGCAGAAACGTATAGTCCACATACAAACACATAGATTCACAACTAAAAAGTGTGTATACAGGTATACAGAAACACATGTTAGCCACTATTACTGCAACTAAATACTGCAAGTTCAAACACGCTAGGAGCTCAGAAAATAGTGACATACTCAGTAAATCAGGTCAGATGTTTTTTGCTGTAACTTAAGTTCTGTTCAACAAAATGAAATGTTGAATGTGGATGTGTGTCTTTGCCTGATTGTGTCTAGTGTGGTTCAATATACTTAAATTAACAAAAGGAAGATAATTTGTCAGAATTGGCCTGCAGTGTCAATATTTGTGGCCTCTCACAAAAAGACACAAAACTTCAGAGCAAACTCACAATCAAAAATAGTACTCTTTTGAGTTTATTTGTATATGCAAATATAGTTGCTCTTCTCTTTTTTTCCTGGATTGGTACACTGGTGGAATAAAGAACAAAGGACAGATGAAAGAATTTTCTCTACGTCAAAATCTGACAAGTGGAATCGGCTTATCTTGACAAATGAATAGCATTAATGGAGGTCTGCTACTGAGTGTGAACCATTTTGTACAATGTAAGTTATCCGGGAAAGTTATAAAGTGCCGTAATGTAGGAAAACCACAACAAAACAAAATAAATATGAGCACATAAGGATAAAGAAAACAAAGCTTGCTCTGCTGACTCCATTAAGGTTCATAGCTCATTAAGGGGGAGTCAAAAAACGTCAACACCCCTATTAGAACCCACCGGAAAAACAGAAAAGAGAAAGAGAAGAAAAAAGAAAAATCAATTCCCACATAAAAGAGACAAAAACAAAAACTAAACAGAAAGTTATTAGTTAAATGAGAGAAAAATGCATCAAGAGAAGGTGCATAGTTTGCAAGTAAATTTCTTTAAATGTTTTGGGGCTTTGGTTGCAACTACTTGTTCACCTATCAGTCCTAAACTGATTTACTTTTCATACAAGAATAAAAAACTACTTTTTTACTGATGCTTCAAACTCTGATGTTTGGGCCTGTATTGAAAAATACAACTGGATGTGAAAAACACAAAAATGCAGATTTCTCCAAACTCTTTAATCAGGGATATGACTGTACACTGTAAAATACTGTAAGATTAATAAAAAAAATCTTGGACAGGGCTCTTGACTACTTTAGATGTAATAGCAAACACTAACAACTTTTGCTTTTACATTTTAATCAGATTTTGTAGAAACACTAGAGAAGTATATTTGAAACAGTCAGTAGGCAGATTTTTGAGGTTGCTGTCGACAGAAACTGTTCTCCCATAATGCAGTACTCAACGGATAATTAAAACTAACTGTGTGAAACAGGAACACCTCTGAAAAAAAATACTGTTACATTTTTGGAAACACATTTTACTCTCCTTGTTAAGTTTAATTGGCAGAGGCATTCATTTTGAAGTCGCTGGTGCAAGTACTGTAACATGTCCTGTTGGTATAAAACAGGTAAGTTTGTTATTTTCCTGTACTATAAACTATAAAGATTAGTAAATAGTAGTGTGTG
>JBBMJY010000026.1:4215204-4227818 GCA_037833715.1 Toxotes lorentzi
CCCCCCCCCCCCCCCCCCCCCCCCCCCCCCCCCCCCCCCCCCCCCTCCCCCCCCCCCCCCCCCCCCCCCCCAACAAAAACTGCTGTCAGTTTGTGGGTGTCAGTGGTGCATTGATCAAAGCTCAGTTTATTGTCCAGAGTGAGTCCAAGGTATCTGAAGCACTTCACCATCTCAAGCTTCATCATTGATGCAGATGGGGTTGTGGGTTGCGCTGTAAGTGTTAATTAACAGTTCTTTTGTCTTTGTCACATTCAGCTGCAGGTAATTGTTCATGCACCACTGTGTGAAGTAGTAGATGAAGTCCTATAGCCTTCAACAGTTATTGTTATTATAGAGTGCAGGAAGAGGCTCAGGGCACAACTCTGTGGGGCTCCGATGTTGGTGATGGTGGACGTTACACACCAGTTTTTCCAGGCATTTCATAACTACTGAGTTTAGGACAACTAAGCTGAACAGAGCAGGGTGTGCTGCCTCTGGGATGGGTAATCTCCAGTAGTTTCCCACATTCCTCTGAGCAGTTGATGGTGTCAAACCTTGTTCGGGTTTGGGGTCATGAGTGTTCTTACATTTTGAAAGGCTTGTTTAGTGTTCGTGGTGCTGAAATCCTGTTCAAGTTTCTCTTCATATCAAATTTGGCTTTGATGATGTCAGTCTTCACTTGATGGCTTATGATCTCGAGTGAAACCCAGTCCTGCCATTGAAAGGCTTTCTGCTTTTCCTTTAAACTGTAACTTTGAGTGATCCAGGGTTTGGAGTTTGGATATTTCATGAAGGTTTTAACTGTAATGGCCACGGCATTGCTGAACTTAATGCAGGCTGTAATAACGGAGAGCCTCTCATCTAAGTTGCCATCAAAAATGTCCTAGTCTGTGCCAGCAAATGAATCCTGCACTTGTACAATGTACCCTAACTAAGAACATTTACTTACGTTTACATAAGTGCTGCAATTCAGTAAAAGTAGCTGCACTTGAATATTTCTGTTTTATGTTACTCTATACTTCGACTTCACTACAATTGAGGGGTAAATACTGTACTTTTTACTCAACTCCAACTAGTGGCTACTTGTTACTTTACAGAATAACATTTTACACACAAAACCAAGGATAAAATAACATATGCTGCATTTTTATTGATTAAATTACCCAAAGAAGCTAAATTTAGCCCACACCTTGATGAATCATAAACATTAAATTGCTGCTTGCATATACTGTTTTTGCATCAGTAAAATAATCCAGTAAATATTATACTGTCTAGTAAAAAATACCCAGGGGACGTTTTTCTGCATAATGAGTTGTTTGTCTTTTGACACTAGAAGTGTATTCCTTTGTTTTATAAATTCCATGTTTTTTTTTTTTAACCAAGTCAATTTTATACTTAAAGGATGTGAATACTTCTACCAACAGATGCCCTAGTTCTTGGCTCCTCTTAATGACCTTATCTTTAGAACTCAAAAGAAGTACACATATACAACTGTGACAGGAAAAACCACCAGGATATCAACATCTTTATGGTAACTGAGGGGATAAAAACAGAGGCAGACAAACACAAATTGAGGGCAGAGCAGCACACTGCCACATGATTTCAGCAATATCTGTTTCAAAGCCAAATCCCACCATAAGCAGCCAGAGACGGACATCTTCAATCACTCACCAAGCCACATGCCAGCTGGCAGCCAAGAGAACCGTAACAACTGTATGTTTCCTTTTGTTTCTGAGGCGCTGTCCTTCAGTGGTGCCTTGAGGCTTCATGACAGCTCGTATTGATCCACTTCACCATCACTCAGTCCAGACGAATGACTTTAAACTGGCAATAAGTGGGATTATGCAACCTTCTGAAATTCAACCACCTGATATGCTACAACAGGCCGGACCCCAGGAGACGCATGGAGAGAAACACTGCTAAAACAGATTCTTTGTTAAAATGCAGGGTCTCAGCGTTTCCTAACAGGATGCTCAGCCGATGCAGCTCTTTAGCTTCAACAGTCGCTGTAAGAACAACTTTCCCTTATGATGTCCAGGATCAGCAGTCTCTCTCTCACACTGTCTCTCTTTAATTAACCCTCTTTCCTTAGTATCTTTATAATAACCTGAAAATCCATCCATCCTCTCGCCAGATAAAGAGGCAAAGTTCAAATCCACTGATTCTGGATTATTAAAGAAAAATTGGAAGCTGTCAAAAAGCAGACTGTCAGCACTTCACAGAGCAAGAACTTGCTGGCACAAAGACAAACAAATGGGAAAACCCGAGGTCAGATCAGACCATTTCTGGCTTGAGGATTTTACCTGAACCAAGACACTGCATCAGTTTCCTAATGCTGCAGCCCTCTGTGTATTGAGCTTGAGGTTGCTGCGGATTCACAATGCATTATTTTATTTGACTGAGAGGTTAATTAAATTAATGTGACAAGGAGACGCAAGACAATGCTGTAAATGTCATTCAACTGTTATTCAACACAGAGCGTAATAAATTCAACAACTGTGAAATGAAAGGCCAGTAAGAAGTGAGCTATTAAAGAAAAAAAAAACTATCTTACTGCCTAAAAAAATCCTTTTAACGTAAAACTTCATTTTGGGAGCAGGCTATCACTCTAACCAAACACACACACACCAGACCTGTTGATGGGTGCTGCAGATACCACTACTGATACAGTATGTACCCACTAATGGCAATATCTGAAACAAACATTAAACCACTGAGATGTCACTCAAGAAGACTTCAAGTGTAAACCTGTCATCTCAACTGTTGCTTTCCATTTTAACAACCTGGGGATTGACAACACAACAACATGTCCATCCTACCGCTGGGAGGGATTTAAAGCGGCTGCAAGCTGACATTTTAATCGTTTCACATGCGTCAGTATTGTGAGCGGATACGTTTTCCAGGAAAAAAAAAAAAAAAAAGACACTGACGCATGCAACTCTGATGCAACCGCGGTGGAATGACGGGGAAATGATCGGACTAGAGACTGCAATGGTTGTGCACATTTAGGCGCCCCTGGTTCATGCAGTTGCACGCTGTAAAAGCCCAACAGCTACATGGCAGATTTACATCTCAAGCCTCACTAACAGGAGGAGAAGTGAGGACTGCGGACTGGAACAAACACACACACTGGCATCGGAGGCTGCAGTTGTGCGGCCAGAGGACACTGTGCGAGACTAGAGCTGCAATGCGTGTTTTTTTTTTTTTTTCCAAAGCGCACCTGAAGCGCAGACTTGAGAGATTTTTAGACAGTGAGATGAGTTTGGACTGTGAAGGTTTATCGGGTATGACTAAAGGGTACAAGTGCGTTTGAGCCGTGTTCTCTCACGGTCGGAGAATCGGTCTCATTTGATAATAAAAAAGAGCCACGTTCCAGTGAGCACTGGCTTCAACTTGCCCTAGGTCTATATACTGTACGACCATTTCACTCTAATATCACTGGCGATACTTTCTCTCCGCCGATGCAATTGTGCAGCACTAACATTACTTTTTATAGCGGTCCTCCGTAGCCTTTGCAGTAAAACTCAGGACAACACCCTTTCAGTGAACACCAAATTACGAGATAAGTACCCGTACAGTCTCGAAAAACAGCGTGGCTATTTTGGAGTCGACAGCGATATCGGAGCAATAGAAAGTGATGCTGAGATTTCACGGGAAGCTTGTGCGCATCTAGCGCGCAAACGCACCACAACTTCTCCCCGGTACTCCTCCGGCTTTAGCTGTGGAAGCGGTAATTCTGCATCACAGACGCACACAAGACAGCAAAAACTTACCTTTCGGAAGAAACGCCGCTGAAATCACGAAAACAGAGAGAGAAACAGCGAGAGATCCGCTCCCCGTGATCGCCATGTTGGACACCTGCTTGAGACTGGCGGCGCTAAATCACCTAGAGACGGCCATGGGATGAAAATGTAGACACATGAGAGGCGGAGGGAGGGCTCAAGCAGGGAGCCTGCTATCATATTGGGCTGCATTATGTTGCAATGACATCTAGGCCTATAAAATTATCCACGAAAATCACATGGACACCTTAGGAGAATTAAAAAAAAAATGTCAAAACTGTATTTTTCTCCGCGTAGATTGCCACTGAACACCAAAGGCACACTGTAATTCCCTACAGGAATATTGAGGGAATATTACAGTGATACCATGGGAAGTGTAAAGTACCATGGAGCGCGGTGAGATAACCATAAACTCACCACCGAGAACCACAGACACTTTATAGGAATATTATAGTAATTTTCTTTTATGGTTATGGTCTGTTAGTTCATGTGGGTGAGACCAACCTATACTCAACTGGCTGCACTTTGGTTTTATAGCCGAAACACAAATAATTCTCAGATAAAACAGCATTTAGTTTATGTTTATTATACAGCAGTCAGGCCAATAGCAGTGTACGCTGCTGTTTGTTAAACGGAGTGTGTATTCTAGTCTGTTTCGTGACGCTTCTAAAGGCTGCAGAGAAAGAGAGGGTGTAATTTTAACCTAGTTTATAGAAAAACGCACCTTTGTGCCGCTTTTCATAAACATAATTAAAGTCCAATTGCACCACGCTGAGTTTAAAATGTGTACACTGAAGCTTCATGTAAAAATAAATAAATAAAGAATACAAGCCTGTTCAATTAAAGGAACAATGAGTAAAGTTTGGGGAAACACTGGCTCTCAAGCCATTTTGTTCAATGCCTACTCAAAGGGCGCCCCCTTTTCTTTAAACGGAGTACTACATGTTTGTGGCTGACAGCGTTATAGAGGTGTTCCTCCAAAGCTGAGAACAAACATGTAAAAATTTCACATTTTAAATTCATACCACTTGAATGGAAAGAAAAACTGCAGATTACTAATAAGTGTGACGAAATGAACTCTCTCCTCCTTTCTCAGTGTGTGTGTGTGTGTGGTTTATTATATCTCATAATGTTTCAGCTCCCCAAACTTATTCTCACCTGAAACATGGTACATTCGGAATATCTTATGGGAATCACAGAGCTACAGAGAACCGTGCGCGACAACGCTGAATCTCATTTCCCTTTTTCACTGTGTCAAAACAGCACAAAGGCTGCTAATTGCACAATCTATTCTCTGAGACTGCGTGTCAGTCCTCATTCCATGGATGAGTAGATAGCATTTAGAACTTCACTCTAATGCTGCAGCCGTCCCTATCACTACAGATTGAATTCCACACATCAAATTTATTTCAGATGTTATTATCTGTGGCAGCTTGCCAGTTCTGCCTGCCACTCACACAATGTCTCCACAAGGTGTTTTCTCCTCACAGCACCAGCCAGGCTGCTTTATTTTCCGACAGCATAGCACTGGTGGGCATCAGTCTGCAAAGGTGCACCTGCTGGAGACATGCTTGAAAAGTTAGATTTCCACATTTTTGTTTTTCGCATTTGTAACTTTTTTATTTTTTATTTCTGATTTATTTATTTTGGGGGGATTTGTAATAATCTGAGTTACAGTACACCTGATGGTTTATTTCAGGTCTTGTGCACTCTAACAATTCCCCCGCACTGCCAACTTTTGTTCTCACTCCTGGTCTCCCTCTCTCTCTCTTTGCTGTCGGTGATTCACTCCACTACTGCATGGCATTTCCTTTGCTCATGAGAATAGATGGGGTTCCTGGGCCTCTCTGAGAAGAGAAGCCCAGCGTCTCTGTCTCCCCGAGCAGGATGAATAATGGATGGGAATGGATCAGATGACTGAACTGCTTCATCTGGATCCTCTGTAGTAATGGCCAGTCGTAGATTCTGTGTGTGTGTGTGTGTGTGTGTGTGCTCAATATGTGTATTATTGGATGAATGGTCACGCGGCTTGCAAACAGTTAAGTAGTTTATTTTGGAGATCTTGAGTATGAGCTACTCACACACTGAATACTGGTGGTGCCATTTAATAGGGCAGCCGTCAGCAGTTTCTATTTAAATTAGTGGGGAAACTGGTAATAAAAAGATTTTCGCCCGGGTCTCTTTCTCAGTTAATGTTTGATTAGAAATGCAATGGTTTTAAATTAAGATTTCTTTTCCCCCTTGGTATGAAATCAATCAAATTAACGGAAATTGAATTATTTGAGATGGTAATCTATTTAGGCAAACCATTCACCATGAAAATGTTTTCCTCCTGTTGTGAAAGGAAGAATAATTGAATCAGACCCTTGTAAGTGACCCCCAATGGCTGAGCAAGAACAAGACTTATTGAAATGAAATGTAGATTTTTTCACTCTTAGAAGACATAAGTGAACAGGCAGGAGTATATAAAATTCAATTTTCCACACATAATATGTACAAAGATTCACATGTATAAGATATGAAACACTAGAGGATAGAACCAAAGGCAGAATAATGGACAGTAAGCATGTATGCAGAAATGTTTGCAAGCCCCTGCCCTGTCCATGCCTCTGCCCAAAGTCATTTTTTCCTTATTTTAGCACAACAGGATTTGTAAAGTAGAATAGTATTACTGCAAATTTCCACCCCACCCCCACCCCCCCCTCCCCATTGCAAATTATTACAGGAAATGATATTCCAAATATATCACCACAGGTCATCAATTCTTTATGCCTTCCAGGGATGAAACATGTGCACTCAATCGGTTTCCTGCCTCTTTTTTGTCAAACTTACGCACATGTAGCAACCACTTGTAAAATCACATTTATATATGTTTTTAAGAAAGGAAAGCTTATTTTTGTGATGTCAAACAGTGTCTTGCTGCTTGTTTTAATGATAATAATAATTTAGCTCCATGGTGCTGATTAATAAATAACCATTACAGGGTATTTTGTGGTAAATTCAGATTGCTTGTTTGCTTAAGAAAGCAAACACACCTGCACAAATGCATATTGTTTTATGGGTATCTGTTCATTTGAAACAACAGGATTCAGCGTTTTCAAATCTAAGTAAATGCATTTAAATAGCATTCACTAATGATCTCCATCATTCTTTGCACAAGCAATTTTGCATCCCACCAAACCCGCAGACATACACTATGTGATTGTAATAAATCATGAGTCGCGTGGGACCTTACAGAGGCTTAATGGTAATAAATTTGTCAGGGTATGGTGTATGTCAAGGTGGCTGGATGGGCCTGACCGGGCCTTTCTTGTCTCGATATGTATAGAAGAGAAATATTGTTTCAGTCCTCCCATTTATATTAGTCTCAACTCTGAAAGAGCTGCACTATGAATTTTTTGGCCACTTCAGTGCTTTTCGGAGTTTGAAAGGATGTATTGACCCACTTCTACCTTTTTATCTGCTTCAAGTGGTCTATCTAATCCATCATATATACTTTAGGGCACATTTTCTGACTGTGTGAAAGTACAACCACAGCCTTTACAGATGAACTCAAGTGCACCCTCAGTGACACCCGTCATGTTTTAAATGTGTTTATTTGAATTTAATCATAAACAGGAAGTTGTTTAACACTGTTAATTATATAAATTGCATATTGTTAAAATATGAACTGTCAGTGTTAAGGTCAGTTCGGTCAAGCTTGCATTCATACCACCACTTATTAAAAGCTGGGCATTTCTACCAAAATCACGTAACTGTTTCAACTGTTTCTCCATTACTTCTAGCTAATGATTTAAACCATTTATTAAGGCATATTACATTTACCTCATTATTTCTCCATTACTTAACTAGCTATTTCAACCAGTTTCCATTACATTTGTAACTAACTATTAAATTAGCTAACAGTTTCAACTTCTTTCCTCACTTGTTAACTAGTTTCCACATACTCAACTTCAGCTGCAGTAACCAGGTGTTACCCCTGGTTCGTGTCTCTTAAATCAATTTGTCATTTCTATTTCTTCCAAAATTAATTGAGCTATTAAATTTTTCCACGTGCCCCTGGCAGAGGCATCTCCTGGGGTAAAGGCGCCCCTGTTTGAGAAACACTGCCTAAGGGCCATCCGAAAGCTTATATCCTACATACAGAAAGGTGTTTAATAGGCCTTTCACTGTAGGTTGGACTGCAGATCTTTAAATGGATTATTTGCTCCTGGAATAATGAACATACAATGATTTTATCATGATTATGGGTAGCAGAGACTCACACATAATTACAATAAAGAACCACCTCAACAGGGATTATGGGTTTTTATTCATCATTTACCAACACAGATGTTCTGCAGACAATTTCATCAAACTAGCACCAATGCAGATGAAGAAAAAGAAAAGACAGAACACAAAGCTTTGTAGTTACATGCTGGCATAGCGACCGGTGATGTATTGCTAGCTATACTTTACTGGGATTATTAACACAGCTGGAATGCTTGGCTGAAAACACCTACATACAGTACACTGAGCACCATAATGCAGGGCCAGGATCATTAGCATCAAAGTGTCCATGACTATTTCTGCTGGGAGCCAAATGGCTGCTGGCTACCTGCTGTTAATAAAGAAAACCATACCTATAATTTTCCACATTAGGGTCAGAGTGAAATCAGTGATATAATATAAGTAATGATATCATATTAATACACATATAGAACCAACAAAAGCCACATAAAACCATGTTTAACCATTTCAACCTTGGGTGTAATGCCGACAAACAAACAGACTGCATGGTGCATCCAAGCACTGAAACATGAACATCTTACCAGATTCACTCAGTTTCAGGACATTACCACTCTTCCTCCGAACAGCATTAAATCAAAAGTGGATTAGAACGCATTTGCATATTAATTAGGAAGAAAAATCCCATAAAATAAGCTTGAATCTCCTAAAATCCAGATGAATGATTTGATACATGCCAAACTGGTCTGTGGGACAACTGGTCTTACAGAGGCCACTTCATTTGAAAGACCTATGGTACATATAGGCTCAAGCCCATGCCAGCAAACAGTCTCCCAGAGGTGCTCAGGAACAAAACCCGTCCTAGGACTTGTGTGAGCATTAGGTCATCCTTTTAGACTCAACAATAAAGCAAAATCCAGATTGTGATATGCTGTTTTACATTATTCCAAAAAAAAAATTTCCCCAGGTCTATGCTGTTCATTTCCAATCATTACACTGCAAAACACACTCCGAAGACCAACCGAGCAAAAATCAAACCTCAGAAAATCCAATAAAGTGCTTTAACCTTGACAGTGCATGTAGCAATCATCTCTAATCCTATTAGATACACAAATTAGTCTCTAAGAATATGCTTTCACACATCAAAATAATTTCATTTTTCAATTACTGAAATCAAAGAGACAATAATATGGCTTAAAAACATCTAGTCACGTCTTCATATATCTTCTTAAAAGCTACAAATATTCTGGAAAATGGAAAGGTTAATATTTTTCAACCCATTTTACAGAAAAGGTTTACTAGACAACAGATACTCTAAGAGTCAAACGGTCATTCAGTTCAATAAAATGCTAGAAGAAAACTATATCACATATTAGATTTCGTGTATATACATAAACCATAGACTTTATATGACAAAAGAGATCGTATCTGCTATTTTATGAGCTTTACTGGCTTGTAGTTGATTTTGCATCTTGAAGCAGCGATTGTTTGACCCCATATTATACTGGAGCATTACAGAAAGACCTCTGGAAAGTGTCACTGTATACTCTATATATATACACATATACACGCACACACACACACACACACACACACACACACACACTCACATCTATAGCTTTAATTTGATGGTTTTATTAGACAGTTAGTAGCCTGTAAACTGTTAAGTGGGCTGTGTAATGTCCTAATTTGTATGTAAATTGTCATGGTAATACTACACTACAATATCTTGTTGCTGTCTGTTATGCAGAACAGACCTTTACAGAAGCCAGAATTACAGTACCAGCCTGTACTGTACTTTTGTTTTGTTTAAATTACAATACCGCTCTGACTTTAGAGATTATTGTTTTTAAATTTAATTTGGACCATGTGACCATTTCTTATGCTTTTCTAAACAGACAGCAGTGATTTATTATGATATAGCCATGAATGTCAGTGCATATGAAGTCATGAACAGCATATGAACATACATGCTTTTTCACATGTACATAGTCTGTTGAGTTACCCTCACTTTACACCTAACTAAGCAAATCAGCTGCAGGTAAACACCCTATATGCATTACAACTGTTTTCTGTGTAACCACCCTTAACTAACAGTTTAATAAAGGTATAGAACTCAGGTTCAATAATTCATCCTATAAGGCCACCATTATTCACTTTCTTAAAATCAGTCCCTCAGTGTAGAGACACAGTTCATTGAGCAGCAGTCTTAGCATTACAGATTACTTTTCCTTCCATGTTAAAAAGAGTTTCCTTATTTAATAAATGACTGGAAACTGCAGTATGAGGGTCTTATGAAAACAGACAGGATTTCATCAGGTGTGAAAAACAGTGTTTTAGCCAGGCTTAATTGGGTCTCATATTTTTATTTATTTTTCACCCCCTCTCTCTCGCCCCCTCTCATTCGGTTGGTATAAAGGCAACATGAAGGAAGTTTCAGTGAGTTAAGTGAAATTAAAAGTTTTTTAAATTCTTGCAGTTTCAAAAAAAAAAAAAAAAAAAGTCATAAATCTTTTTTTTCCCCTTCCCACCTACAGTTGAGCCTCTGTAATTTACCATTTATTAGAATATAACCAAAGGCATGTTAAACATAAAATTGATATTATAATGATATTCATAATTAGTTGTTGTGTTTCTACTCCCATTCTAAGACACGGCACTTTAATTCTTGATGAGACAAATTAAAACCATCTCTCAGTTAATTATTTAGTTAATCACCAGCTCATAGTAATATACAGAACAATGTTACAATCACAAGCAGGTAATAACCATAAGCTTTTAAAACACTGATAAAATACTACATTAAATATTCAATTTTTAGTTTTCGATTGAATTTTCTGCCACCGTCACACTAAGACATCATTTTGGTTTTGACTGTGACTGTAAATTAGAGTCCGTGAAGCCATGCTGAGGGATTTTAAACATAGGGTAGGACCTGATTACAGCTCACAGATCCCACTATGACTTAAACAGCAGGCCAATGACCCTACTATGCTTGTCAGTAAATCTGAAAACAAAGAACTGAATTTTTTAATGTTTAACAAACACCCATGTTTAACCCGTGTGATTTTGTGTATCAGACCTTTTTATGAGTAACAGTAGTTTTTAGGGGCTCGAGATATGAGCTCTAGTTGAGTGTGGTTTGAAATAAAATAGCTACTCAGAATACATGAGACTAGGCCCTGATCTTCAAATGCTCTCATCTACCCTGAACAAAGAGTGAATTAAGAGTGTCTGAGACTGAATAACAACACCTTCTTCATATTTAAAACTGATTATCATCAAACTGGTGTTATAAACTTATGTCTAACTGGATTCTGTTTATTTTGGGGGAAGTTTTCTTTTATTCATTAAATGGATGGCAGTAAAGCACAACACACAAAAAAATACAATTTTTTTTGAATGAAAGTGTCAGATACAATATACAATAACAACAATATACAACAATATCCTGGATTTGCAGTATTCATTCCATTCACATGTCGTAACATATTTAACTCGAGGAGACATGTCTTCAATCAAATCATTTCTATGAACGTACATTTACAGTATTAACTAATGCAAGAGGATAGTGTGAAACTTGGCCCATGAAAAAAGACCTTCATTTCTTGACACTGTAGCAGGGCATCTGCTGCATCCACACACTTAGAAAAGGTTTAAACATAACTAAACAATGACAGAGTGGTGAGTGGAAGAGCTGCTGCCACACTCCAGTAGAGTGCTGCTCTTGCAGTAACGCTCAAAACAGGGAGAATACCACTAAAATAATAGTCCTAGCACTACAGTTGTCTCTCCATAGGCAGAGCCCCAGCAGTCTTGCGTGTCATTAGGCCTGTAGTGCACTGCAAAGAGGCAAGTGACACACACTGTAAGTAAAGAGGATCCACACCAGTAAACATCCCAAAGTAAGAGCAGCAAAATGTAGTGAATGAGTCAGTGCCCTTGACTGTATTCTTATTGCAGAGGTGTCCAAGAACAGAGGAAGGACAGTAGTGAAGCTTTGCTGTTGCCATTTCATACTGTTTACTGAGGGTAGCTTCCACAGGTGAATGGGTTCATCCTGATATGTATTTAAAAGTGAATATTCACTGTGCAGAGTGAGATGTACGGCCTCCGCGAGGAAGAACTGGATCATGACAACACATGCAAACTAATAGCAAAAGTACAAAGCCACTTTCTCACTCACGCAGTGCAATGAACCAGACAGCAAATCATTGTAAATTAAAAGAGGCCACATTTGAAATGAGATACACTACGGTGAGACAATGCAACTGGTTTCATTAACTAGTTTGCACACTGAATTATTCAAATCACAAACAGGGAAGAATGATGGATTGTGTTTACACAGTGACCCTAATTATCAAAATACTTCATTAGCAACATGAACTGTCCTGGTATGTTGGCCTTGTGTTTGTTATGTTGGCAAAGTAAATACTTGTGAGGCCTATCAGAATAACATCATGTATAATGCCTTTAGCTATCAGGCCCCCCTCTCCTGTGGAACCAACTGCCAGTTTGGGTTAAGGAAGCAGACACCCTCTCTAATTATTTAGGCTTAAAACCTTTTTGTTTGACAAAGCTTATAATTAGTTGTAGTTACAGTTTTAGTTATTATGACTAAACCTA
>JBBMJY010000026.1:4227918-4240003 GCA_037833715.1 Toxotes lorentzi
TCCTGTGCTTGTCTCTCTCTGGTCTCTCTCTCTCTCTGTACCTTTCTGCAGGTATCTCTGGCTCCAGAGCTGCATGTGTCTGTGGTCCTGGCTCCACCGACCTGCCGCTGTTTATTTATCTTCCTTTTATCCTCCTTTCACCCAGCCCAGCCATTAGCAGGAGGGTCCCCCATATGAGGGTCCCCCATATTCTGCTCAAGGTTTCTTTCTGTTCAAAGAGAGTTTTTTCTCTGTAAAGCACTTTGAGACAATTTGATTGTGGAAGGTGCTATATAAATAAAATTGAATTGAATTGAATTAATGCTCCACTGTTTGAGCACACACTAATTAAGCATTGTAACACTGTTCTGGACATGAACTAACCTAACTACAGAACACTGGCTTAGAAAAATCATGCTCCCTAAACTATTCATAAATTTTGAAAAAAAAAAAAAAATCACTTTTTAAGAGCTCAAAATGATTCTGTTCATAGTGTTAGCATTTTGTTTCCCAGCATTCATGATTAAGATTTTTTTGTTAAGTGTTTCTCAAACCATGTCCATGAGGGAAACCCAGATCTAGGGGAGGTCATCTACATTGACATGTTGAGCTACACTGGCCTCTGCACCTTTTCCAGCCTGCTCTCATCCACTAAATAGCCTCCAGATACTGTCTTACTCATCCCGACCTGACCTTTGGTTTGAAGTCTTCCAGCTGGATGTCCAGTGGCAGGCTTTAAAAGGCAGGTTAAAGCAGCGAATGCTGCTGCCGGACATGAACTGACTATTGCTGTGTAAACTTGCTGTCTTCTAAGGACCTACTTGGCCATTGTATGATGGAGCTTTGTACAGTTATTCCATTAAGTAGTACCTTTCACACAGAGAGGCTTGTTAACGTGCATAAGTAGATTTATAGACCGTTGTTTAAAAAAAACAAACAAAAAAAAAAAACAACAGACCTTTCACTTTACATTCAAGCCACAGTTTTCAAAAGCATCAAATAAGTTCTGCTCATTTACAGAGAGATGAGTGTACAGAGATGAGTATTCCCACTTAGTATAAGAATGATATACTGTCAAGCGTTTGACAAAGTAAAATTGCCACGTGGCATGGAAATGAAGCTAAAAGTATACAGCTACACCAGCAGCTCTGTGAATCACTCATTAAAAACATGCTGACCTTCATATAACATTTACCATGTTCATCATCTGTATGTTTGCATGCTGACATTTGCTAATTAGAAAGTACTGCTGAGGCTAATGGTAATGCGATTAGTTTTTTTTTTTCTAGGTATTTGGTCATAAAATAAAGTGCTGTACAAATTAAAAAACAATGGTGCTGGATGAAAAGTCAGAAATTCAATTCATCCCAAGGGGGACATGAATGTCTGTGGCATATTTCACAGCAATCCCTCCAGTAGTTGCAAAGACACTTCACTCAAATCCAAAAATATCAACTTCAAGGAGGTGCTACATAAGAAAAATCTGGGGATCACCAAAGTTGATATGATCCATCCTCAAGGCACCATGGGTATCTGTACAAGAGAAGTGAACCGACCAACACTGCGATCCACTCGTCCACGCTGCTAGCATGACTTAAAAATCTTAACATCTCTCAATCTTAACTTAAAAGTTGCACCTGCAAATTGTTTTTAACCAACATTATATCACATCTACAGCACTTGTTCTGATTGAAAATAAAACAAAATCTTTGTTTCTCACATTATTACCCAAAAACTGACCTATTAGGTTTATGCCTCTACTTCTGTATCCGACAAATAGAAAATGAGCTCACCTATTCCAACCTACACTATGTGAGAAAACAGAATTGAATTAAATGCTATTCCCTCTTCAGTGGAACTTAATAAAAACCCATCGCTATAGCTCACACGCCATCACTGAATGTTCAGCTGGGGATTCATTCTGCTTTATATTTCCTCTGTGTGAGATAACAGGTCACTGTGAGAAATAGTGATGAAGCCAACATAGCCATTTTATTCTCTGCTGAAACGTCTATTCATCTGTGTTGCTTCATGGATGATTGATATGCTAATTACTTAAAGTCTGCCTCAGAATCTGCCTTTAAACACTGCTGTGTATAAGTCATTGTAACTATATGTAAGTATCAATGATCTCAGCAGCAGCTGAGTGATTCAGGCCTAAGTGGGTCTATGTAAAAGTCAGCTTCAATATCCAAAATGCGAGACGACACTCAGCAAAATTCCACATTATTATTCTGAAATGGTTTTTATTCCTCCCCAGTCACACTACAAAAGCTCTCAAGCTCTCAAAAGTATCTTTCAGTATCCCTATTCTCTACCCAAAGATACAGCAAATTACTTTACAACTCAGGTCGTGCTGGGTGGGCAGAGTTACATTACCTTTCTAATTTTGTATTTTCTTCTGAAATCTTGGATACTTCACCTCTGAAAGCCTTGAAATGGAACCCAAAAAGAACAAGAACAAGCCAGCCAACCTGAACAAAAATGACCCAAAAGAGAAAAAGAAAAGTTTTGACTGAACTTCTCATAAATTATTCCCATAACCTGTGATAAGGGATACAAGTAGATACTGTATTGCTCCATTTTACAAAAGAGTAGTTTGACATTTGATCAAATTTAACTTATTTCGCTTTTCTGCCAAGAGTTTGATGGGAAGATCTATACTACCACGTCTGTCCAGTAAATATAAAGCTACAGCCAGGAGTTAGTTAGCTTAGCACTAGCTCATAGACTAGAAACAAGGGGTTAAGCTGGCTCAGCTCAAAGATAACAAAATCTGCCTACAAATACTCTGAAGCTCCCTAATTAATACATATCCTGTTTGTTTAATCTGTACTTTTTTTTAAATTCAGTTTTTCCACTGATTACCCTTAGACAGAGCTCTCCATTACCCCCTGTTTCCAATCTGTATACTAATCTCCATTAACTGACTGCTGGCTGATAATTACCCTACAAACATAAGAGTGGTATCAATCTTCTCATCTAACTCTCATCAAAAAAGCAAATAAGCGCATTTCCCAAAATATGTAACTAAAAAAGTTTGGTAACTGCTGAGTCATTTAGACACTGGACCTCACTCAGTGTAGTTAAAATAGGTGTACACAAGGACCTCCAAGAAACTCTGGTATACTTTGTAAGTGTTGCAAGGGCAAACCCCTTACTTTCTTACTGTGGCAAAGACCTGGGTTCAGTTCAGACAGTGCAGACTTGGTAGTTTCAATGAACACAACGGGCAGTGATTACAGGTGTGAATCCTGTGACAGGTCATGTCTATCTACATGGGTGAAATGATCATGATATATAAATAAGGCCATGTTTCTGACATGGTTGTATGTTTTTCGGGTTTTTTTGTTTTGTTTTGGGGTTTGTTTGTTTTTTTAAAGAAATGAACTGGATACATTTCCTTCTGCAGCACATGCAGCTGAACTGATAACTGATGTATTATAGGAAAAGGATGACTTTGCTTGCTCATTCAACCATTACTAAAGGTGACTGCAAAAGACTGCAGGTATTATCACTTAATCTGAATGGCTGAATACTGACTAATAAGAGATATCTTTATTAAAACATGCCCATGTCTTCAATCCAGCACCTGCCTATTCAACAGTCACATGCTGTTCATTAAGTCTCCCTTTTTTCTGTCAGTCATATCTCACCCTGGCCATAACTCAGCTGGGGACATGAGTGATAACAGCACCATCATGGGCCTTTTCAATTAGTTTCCGAGATGAAAAATATATAATCCTCATCCTTCATGCCAGGATGCTTTCCCAGATTACAACACAGTCTGTATTAATCATAAAATTTATGAACAAGAAGTCTGTGCATGCATTGCACTGCCAGTCACATTGTCTGGCTCTAGGCACTGATAACTACTCATGCTCAAGCATAACAAAGACAATTAAGGGTTGAACTGTGAGCTTATGTTCTACTTGTGGTGGTCCTTCATTCTAAACAATAAATACAAAAAAAAATTACTCATGCCACTTCGAGTCCTGAGGCTGTAAATATTTGCAGAAAATAAGCTCCTTTGTGATGTTTATGCTAATTAAGCTTCATTCCACTTAGCTAACGGTAAAGTAACTTGAATACTGCACAAAAGATCCATCTAGACAGTCATATGTGATCAAATGCTCCATGATTCTGGCATTTCTTTCCTGGATATTTGGAAATGTGTCACTCAACTAAAAGTACAGGCAAACATTCACACAACAAAGCCATGCAGCCGTGAGCTTTCCAGACTGCTGATTCAACTTACAGTTCCAGCATGCTCACACTGCAATTTAAAAACAAACTGCTCTCATGCTACCAAGGCCATACATTGCACCGGTCCATATCCACATATATACTGACGATACAACCACAGAATATGCATAGATTGGAAAGAGGCCATTCCTTCATTAAAATAACAAAAACAAATGCCATACTTAAAGGGGCCATGCCTAGCAATTAGCCAACACAATCTAAGTTACTAGGTAACACACTGGATATTGTTGTTCTCTTCTGTACAATGGATTGCAACCATTAAGTGTGCATATATTCTACACACAATCTGTGGTTATAACAGTCAGTGATCTCTTGTCGTGCTCACCTGTTACTCCGCCTTCTGCACCTTGAAGTCCTCAATCTGCTCTACATCCAACTCCTCTGAGTCTTCGACATAACCAGTCCACTCAGCCTCTGTTGCCTCACTGACTCCTCAAAGTTTCCAAACAGTTTGAAAGCGGTTGCAGTCCGTGGTGCAGTCACACCGGCGACTGAGCAGGAGAAAGGCGGCGCACACCTCACTTAAGGTAGAAATTTCTGGGTGCCCATCGAGGACTCCGCATTAGCATTTTAACGTTTAACCAGGCCCAGCATGCACCTGTATGGCAGGTGTGTTTGAATTGCGTCACTGGGCGTAATCGCCGGGTGGTGTGTTGTATTGGTCGACGGGGATGAAACAATGAAAATACTAATAACCGTAGTTACAGCATCCTTAATCTTCATGAATTGTTGTGCATGTTTTGTTCTGCTCGGCCTGGACCGGGTTCATTCAGATCATGTATGTAGACCGTCAGCTGACTGAAAATAGAGCTCTGCCCTCCAGCGGCCGCAGACTCACCAGCAGCTTCTTCTCTGCTGCATCTGCTGATATGTCTCCTTTGATTTGTTCCACTCTCACGTGGTTTATCATGACTCCATCATGTCACGAAGGTAAATGGAACTCGTTACTTCCACCTCTGGTGATAAGTGTTGTGAGAATACCTGTTGATTTTTCAACATTTTTGCTTGTATTTATCTTTGGGGGGGAAAAAACAGATGCTTGGCTTTAATGTAATCATCCAACTTGAATCATCAATGCAGATGTCTCAGTGTATAGTGGGGCTGGCAATTTAAGTGGATTTTTTTTTTTTTTTTTGTATGTCGACTGTGTTCTGGTTATTCTGGATGCGGCCCTAAACATGACAGCTCATGTAACCTTGCAAACCTTGCCTGTGGGATCAGGTTGACCTTTTCTATCATGAAAAAGGAGACACTTGTGTGAATGATGGCCAGCATGAAAGTATGCAACAGCTAAATTTAGATTTCAGTTGGGCTGTTTTTCACTTGACAGTTTTCATGTCACTGTTCTTTTGTGCATTAGCCATGACTCAACTGTAACTATCTGGCAGAAAGCATCCAGTGTGATAGTTCTGTCTTTTCCTCTTGTGATGAATTGAATTAGGCAGAAGTGACATGCATATGAACACTGTCTGAGCTCAGACAGAAATTAGGGACAAGAATTGAATTGATGAGGACTCGCTAATTTCAACCCACAGTATCATCAAATGAGCTTATAAAAGGGCTCTGTATTGACTAGCCATTGCAGGGGTCATTTCATAATTTTTATTTTTTTTAATCTTTAAAAAAAGGCAATTTAATAACTTAATGAGGGCAATCAATTTTAAAAATTGTCAGCGGAATGAACTGAGAAGTATATGTCCTGACGTTTTTAATTGTAGAGAGGGTGTGAAAACCCACTCCCTGAATTGAAAGTTAATGGGCCAGGTGGATACATACGGACAGCCGTGCCATCAGACAGTGTAATTAATTAGCACACAGCATTTGCATTCCCGCTTCTTCTCTGTCAGAAATGGCCAAACCAATGATATGAGGACACAAAGACAGGTATTACAGGAGGCTGCCATCGCTATGCGCTGTTTGTCTTGACTGATGCTCTTTTATTAATTCTCATCTCATCACAAGATAGTGTATAAAGTAAAACAAGAAAGTTGAAGCATAACAAGAAAGATGCTAATTCTTTATGTCCAAGATGCTAAAAAACACAGAAAAGCACTGTGATTTCAGACCATGCTCCTTTCATACTGGAAATACAATCTGAAGATTGACAGTGAGCACTAGTGACTCTAGTGCTCACTGTCTTGCTGCACAGTATTGAAACACCATGAGTTATATCTTCAAATAGAAGAGGTTTGGGTCGAGTGTTTGCATGAGGTTCACTCCCTTTTCCATTTCTGCTTGGCATGATACAATGTAAGAGTCTCCTCTGCTAGCACTTAACTAAGATCAGGCTGTCAAGGATATATGAAGACTTTCATACTGTCTGAGACAGATGCCGACAATTTTCTTCTGCCTATATTCGTACATTTTAAATTAGTTGAGGCATTCAGTGCTGTTTCACAAATTATCTCAGACCCTGTCAAACCATTTTCAATTACCACTTTAATTGGAGTCACCCACACACCTGTAATAACAAATCACACGAAAGACAAAGCTTTGTAACTCTTTTAGCCAGATGCCCAAGTCTCATCAAGTGGAAATCCTGTGCTCCACCTACACATCATTGTTGGATTAGAGATATTTTGTACTTTGTTAAGCTGGTAATAATTAGATGTAAACTGAGTGGGTCCTCTGACACTTTGAGGGAGAGATGGGGAGCATTTCTCACATATGCTCATAAATATACTTTTCCTGCCACCCCTTGTTCTGTGTTTTTAGTTAACCTATTTTAATTATTTCTTTTAGTCTCTCTCATAGGCAAACAAATTCTTCTTTTCCTATGTGTATTTTGTTAAGGGTATTTTTTTCCTGTTTTTTTTTTCTTTTAGTTGCTCTGTTTCTAAAGCCATTTAAAATCTGAATTGAAACCTGAGACGTTACTTACTATTATCTGTTTGGAAACTCAATAAAAAATTGTTTTGAAAAAAAATGATTCTGGCAATAAATACATAACAAAGAATCTAAAAGAACAAGCTTGAATGGCTAGGCTCACACACTCAAATACACACTAATGGCCATGAAAACACAAACATGACACATGAGATTTAAGTAGAACTCAGAAATAAATTGATTGTTATCATCTCATTGCTCAGTGCCACTTACTGGAGTAAAGAAGGTCTATAACATGATCACTTCAAAGTGCAAAAGAAATTATACCAAAAAGACTTAGTCAAATCATCTTCATAGGATCTCACTATTTTTACTGCCTAATACCACCTGATAACCCACTTTTTTTTTCTTTTTTTTTTGCTGTTACACAGTAGACACGTTTTCAACATAGATAGACCTAGTGTTTGTTATAGTTTGGATGCTGAACAAAAGTGTAGTATAACATTTCTGACCTCACATTAAGGTATTGGAACAAAAGTGTTCAGGTTACTTTTAGATGAAAAGCAAAGACAAGTGATGAGACTGCAAAGACTGTGAATTGTAAGTGGGGTCAAAGGAAATGAGCAACAGGCAAAATTTCTTTGTTCTCATCTTTGTCACACAATCAATAGAAGTGAAAAGGGGAAAAAATGAACACCTTCCCTTCAAAGTCCATCTTATGCTGTTTGAACTCCATATTGTACTTCAAAATGAGAGTAATGCCAGAGCTACCACTCTGCCCTCAGCTCCTGTTAGACTCGGAGTTAAAGTAATACAATATTTTATACTGTCTTCAGAACAATGTGGTTTTACAGAGCCTACAAATCATTAAACACAGAATTAAATTCATGGAGTTCTGCCCACTTTGGATTTTCATACAGTTGTGTTAATGCTAATGAACAGTCCACTTTTTAGGCTTAAATATCCAAAATTGTTTACATCTTTGAGCTATGATCCCTCATTTAAAAAAAAAAAAGTACCATATATCTGTGTGATATACTACACATACAAAAAATCTTTTTTTTCAATTCAGTTATTTTCTGTTGTAGACCAAATTTGTTTTATGAGATTAACATTTCCTAGTATAGTGCTATTGCTCTGCCTTGAGTCTTGAAACTCACTTCTCACTTCTGTTTCAACTGCTGTCTGACTGTGTTTAACACACACCTTATTTTCAGCATCAATCTAAAGGCACATTCAAACCCCACTGAAGTTATAGTTGGGGCTGCAGCCAACGAACCGTGGCAGAGTTAACTTCCAGGTTGGCTTGCAGGATAACAGCCCTGCTGGACTCAAGAGGCTTGTAGAGGCCATAACATTATTCACATAAACACTGCACAATGAGAAACTGTTAAAGTGAGACTGAATGAACAAACACACTGAGCCAAGCTCTCATACGTGGGCTTGGCTGGGAACCTAATAGCACCAAAACTCCCAAAGTAGGTACTAACACATACAGGGAAAATAACACAATGCTTTTAAGGTGCAGCACTTACTTATCAGCCAACATTAAAACCAGTTACCAGCATCAATGTTGTGGCTGTATGTGTGCTTATAAATATATACACATATAAAGGAAAGCAATGACCTATTTTAGTTCAAGTTAGACTGTACTTCTTTATTTCCTGTTGCAGCAGGCTATAATCACTGTATATACTACACTTTGTATATTCATTTTGTTGATGTCGTACTGTACATGTAAAAGATAATCCTTTTGATCCTTCACATATTTCATGCATCTTTCATCTTCTTACTTGAACATTCTTTGGTGTTTTAGTATTGCAGACAGCATCTTGAAGGCAGTTTGATGACTGAGAGCAGCGTTCTGCATAGCCTGGGGTTTGAAATGGGGTTTGAGTATGTTAGAGGCTTGTCATACATCTTGAGTGAAATCCAAAGTGACAGGCTTCTTGAAAGACTGAGGATCTGATGCGAACTGTCACTGCACATTACAGAAGCTGCTGCATGCTAAGCTCGGTTTACAGGATGTTTGAGTAGTCTGCGGTGAAAGTCTTAAAATCAGTCTTACTCTAATCGTTAATACCATTTATAAATAACGACAAGTGCATTTGGAGAGGAGGGTGTTTGCTTGTGTTTTGATGGATTTATAACACTAGCCAGCTCTTTGCCACCTGTTAAGATGTAACATCTGTGTTGAATTCATTTCATGTCATTATGAGCAATTTCGGTATATTTCAGGGATCTATTACAATATTTGTCTGAAGCATATTGTCTGTGTGTGTGTGTGTGTGTGTGTGTGTGTGTGTGTGTGTGTGTGTGTGTGTGTGTGTGTGTGTGCGCGCGCGCGCGCTCATGGTGATAACAGTGACAGCTGTTTTTAGAGCATTTTACATCCTTCTAAGGTGCTACAGTTAATTTTCGATAACATATACAATTATCAAATGACTTTGAATGGTCGCATCTAGAACAAATGCAGAACAACTACGGAGTGTTTCGTTTTCACCAATTTGTTATAGATTCAGTAAAAAATAAGTAATTAAAAAGTAAGAGATGGACATTCAGCTTTGAAAACCAGCTGCAAAATGTAGTCTATAATACCAATGATATATTAATGTAGACGCCCTCATGCTGTGCTGCCAGTCTAGATGTGACTGCTCAGTGATAAACCAAAGTGATGCGTGAAAAAATAGTGTGAAAATATCACAAAATAAACACAGAAAAAATAGATGCAAACGGCTGAGCTGTGCAAGTGAGATTTTTTTTTTTTTTTTTTGCATGAAAACAAAATAAGAAACACAGGACAATCAATCAAACACCAACCATCCCAAATTCACTAAATGCAACTGCGGCTGCATTGTGAGAAACCTCCCATCTGGCAGGAGTGTTGGGTCAGAGTCAGACAGGTTTGGGGACAGACACCAGGGCACATGATTAAAATCTATTTTCTGCTATTTTCCAAATTACACCACTTTTACAGCTGAAAAGTGATCAACATTAGTTCTCATTAATTCTTAACTGCATTTGTACACTATCCATGAATGGATGGAATTCTTTCAAGTGTCCCATACAGCTGTAGAGATATGCTGCCCCCACATGCCAGAAAGACCACATTACACATGTGCAGTGCTATTTCAGGATGTTCTGCCATCTGATCTAAGGCTCTATTTCTATGCTGTAACGTTCTCATATCCCTTGGTGGCAGCAGATATCTAAGATGTATTTAATGTAAGGCTTACACCTCATATGCAGCTTCTAAGACTGAAATGGAACTTTGAAAGCTGAAAGTATTAATGTCACAAAAAAATATATTTTTTTCATATTTTTCTTTGGACATATTGCAGATGTACAGGAGATAGTGAAAAGAACACCAACACTTGTACAATTGAAAATACATGGATTTATAAAGCATATATGTTGTTTGTCAGAGAGGTGATTCAAGCCTAACTTGTGATGCCACAGTTTGAGATGTTTTTGTTTTTGACTGCATTATATACATTAAAAAAAAAAACAAAAAAAACAACTTTATTTCATCCAGCAGTAATAGTTCAGTCCTAAAATGATGTTTGGAGCACTTTGTAGTTTGATTCTATCAAAAGAACATTTTTAGTATTTAAGAATTTAGGAACCTACCTTCAAAAATTTTGAACAGTCTTCATCAAATACTTTGCTTTATACTTCCATATTCAATTGATTTCTTTGTGTGACTTAGCCGACCCTGTCATTGTGTGGTCACAGAATATTTTTCTTGAGTTCTGGGTTAGACTGATGAGGCAGAGGTGAAGAGTTGTCACTGGTCTGGCAGTCAAACACTGGACTATGAGTGGAACTGAGCCCTCTTTGTACTTGGCGATGATGAAAGTTGATTAGAGCATTGCAGTGACATCTAGCAATGACACCTTATGTCTACAGTGGTGACGACAAACTTGCACTTTGAATGTACTGTGTAAATCGTGTCCAAAGAATTACATCTTTATGATGGGGGAAGCTGCATGGGCTTGGACACTGCATACTCTTTTTTTTCTGTTACATAATGAATATGCATATGGCTGAGTCTGTGTCTGTGTGCCTCTGTGTGTACTGATGTGTGTGGTTGTATGTGAGCTTAGTCAGACTCCTCCAGATCTCTGCCTACGCAGATTAATATCTGCAGTCCACAAAGAAGCCTGTGTGCCTTGGAGGACAGAATCTCAGGACAATGAATCCACTGTCTGACAACACCATCTCCCACTCAAGCTAACTGATATGCACCCCTTAGTCCTGAGATTATAGGAAGCTCAGTCTCTCCGCACTAAAAGTGATAATTGAAGGACGGAGCTGTGCTCCAAGCTTTCTCAAAGCTTTTCACTAAGTCATTCATCCAGACGGCAGAACATTGAATTAGAATAGCTTTGACACTTGTGCCTCTACTTGTGACTTTCTGGCAATGGCAGACTACTTTCAATTTGATAACATGCCATGTTTAAGGTTAGAAGTACAGGAGTGTTCCGTCTTTGTTTTTTTTTTTTTTTTTGTTCACATGATGCAGCAAAAGGTCAAAGAAAATTGAGATGGTTGGAGATATAGAAGAGCTTGATTGAAATCTGCTGTTTTGCCAGGCCATGGTGCTGCATTTCTACCAGCCTGCTGATCCACAATAGTATCACAGTGTGTTTTTGTTTGATTTTCTCTCGCCTGATTTGGACGGTAATTTATTATGTAATGCACACCACAAGAATTGGTAAGAGGGAGAGGGTGCTACCATGTTTTTCTCATTAGTCACACTGACATGCACTGAACATATAATATACATACCCCTCTCTGCACAAATGACCTCTAATTGCCATGACCCAGAAACCAATGTTCATACCAGTACTGTATGTTGCCTTCTGGTACAGTAGAGGAGGAGGTAAGAGAAGCTATTTTAAAACCTCCTACAGTGGAGGATGTTCACGTGTATGTGGATAGATGGATAGATGGATAGATAGATAGATAGATAGATAGATAGATAGATAGATAGATAGATAGATAGATAGAT
>JBBMJY010000026.1:4240103-4310604 GCA_037833715.1 Toxotes lorentzi
ATAGATAGATAGATAGATAGATAGATAGATAGATAGATAGATAGATAGATAGATAGATAGATAGATAGAGAGAGAGATGACAGAGAGTAATTAACACTGAAAAGGTAGATGTAAAGTACTGCATATGTGTATGTGTATGTAGGCGTAAACTCAAGAGAGTATGCATGTGTGGTCATGGCTCTAATGGGTGAAAGAGGATGAGAGGAGGCAGGACAGAGAGGGGGAGAGATACTGTAATAGGGAGAGACAGAAACGAAAAATACAAAACACCCTCAGACAGCCTGGTGTGTAATGAAACGTTACGTTTTAATTTGGAGAGAATTGTACGTGTTTGTAAAATGACTGCTTCCCTACTGACTCCTATGCTTATCTGTACCAGATTAAAGACAATGAAACGAACAGAGATTAAATTTATCAGCATGCACATGTACCTCGACTACTACCATTACTGCTGTGAATAGATTTTGGCAAAGTTTTTAAAGGGATTTCGGTTAATTTAAGTGCATGAAAGACCATGTTATGTGTACTTTGTCACAAATTGACATCAGTTCAACAGAAATGGAGCCGTTTGCTCATGGGAACCATATGGGGGGAAATATGTTTTTTTATGTTTTTTTTTTTTTTCTGGAGAAGATTAGAGCATGTGAACGTACAAACTATACCGTCACACAGAAGATGAGAGTAATATAAATAACACTGTACCATAAAGTAAAAAACACAACACCATTATACTGCTGGACAGATTATTCATGACATGATTTTGTGAGTTTTCTGCAGACTAATTGAAAATTATGTCTCTAGTTAAGCTTTTTATTAATTAACACCAAGGAATTTGGCTGACTGGACCTGTGAGATTTCATAACCATAAATAATTTCTTGAGCATTTTTCCTAATTTTCATGCTTTTGAAAGAAACCGCTTGAACATTTCTTGGAAGTTCAGACATTAGTGAACGCTAACGAGATAACCTAAAAATAAAAAAAAGCTACATCAGCTTTTCAACTCCAAGGCACACTGAATAAAACACTACAGTATATTCAGAGGACATTTATATGAGTCATCAGCTGAGTCATACTTTTCGCATCTATGATGCTGAGGCACAAATGCCAATCAAACCTCCCTCATTTTCCCCTCACAGTGCACCTATCTTACCTCCCTGCTGCCCTTCCCCCTCCCTGACTTCTAGTTATTTTTTAGTGGATGGTTTGTCAAAAGAGGACGGGAGGAAAGGAGTGTCTGTGAACATTTTTGGGGCCACACTCCCTGTGGTGGTATGTTCGGAGGGAATTGCTCTAGAAGGATGGGTTGCGGCAAATGTGCAAGATTTGACCACATTACATTCTCAGGCAGTCCACGGATTGATTTGGGTTTATTAAATTTTGGCCCATTGCATCTCTCTGCTGGCCAATAGTGCAAATCAAAGGCAAACCGCTCTCACAGGGTGCCAAAAGCAATGGTTCCTCCCTGCTGTGCAAGCAAACAATATCCCCTTCTCTTGCATCTCTGTTCTCTCAGGTACCATTCACTTTAAAGCCTAAATAAAGTGTGTTGCATAAGGCTCTCTTTGGTCATGGGTGGGTTGAGGGGGTTAGGGGTATTTGTATTTAGTATTTGACTCACAGCAGTGCTTTACGAAGTATGTAGGGGCGATCGATGACTGTGGTTTTTGTTGTTCTTTTTTTAAGTTTTAGATATTGTATTTCAGATGTTGTACTCTTTGACAGTATTTTGTTAAAAGTACTGTTATTGCACTGTTATCCTGTACAGCAACACAAAGAACACAAAGGTGACCAAGATAAACATTGAGTATTTTGTTAAATCTTAAAAATTAAACTGAAATATTGTGCAACTGATCTTTGAATTAAATGTGAAAATATGTTACAGGTAAAGGATACAGGTAAAGGATACTAACTGTAGGTTAAAAAAATAAAAAATAAAAAAGTGAATTGGTACCTCTGATAATTCATGATTGCAAAATTATTCTTATAGTGAATAACCTTCATCATTAGTGCTGTCATCAGGGCTGTAGCTACCATTGATGACAGAGAGGTCACACCCTTTAGTTTCTGTGAATGTTGGAGTTTTAATCACCTTTGGAAGAGTTTCCATTCTAGGCACAAAAAAAAGCTTTGCAAAATGCTTGAAGCTACCTGTGAATGATAATGTTGGAAGATACATTTTGAGAAAATAAAACCGATCAGTTAAATGAACAAATGAATGTGAAAAAACGTAAAGATTAAGATTCCATGTAGCCATTCCATTACTTTGATAATTGAATTTCCTGCTGATTTTCATTATGTAAGAAAATTGCTTGTTTTGTCTGACCAAAGGCCCAAAATTGGATAATATTCAGTTTACAATCAAGAAAAGCATCAAACCCTCACACATAACAACCAGAAACGGGGAACAGGGGTTTTTTTGTTGTTGTTTTGTTTTGTTTTGTTTTTTAATTACTGTAATGATTAGCTATCAAATATCAAAGCTGGCAAGGTATGTGTAAAGAGACACAAAATGCCCACATAGAGACACAAGTGATCCCAAAGCTACACAAAATGACAACAAACTGATGTAAAACAGTACAAAGAGATGCAGAACCCCCACAAAGAAACGCAAAGGGACCACAAAGAGACACAACAGCGTGCTTATTATCCTGCTTATTATCTTTGTCTGCTTTGGTGTTTTTTTTTTTTTTTTTTTTGAACAATTACCCCTTATACATCCATTACCCATACAGGTCACCAGTCAATTCACACCCATGGACAGTTTAGAGTTGCCAGTTCCAGCCTAATCTGCATGTCCCGGAACTGTGGACCCGGAGGGAACCCAACCAAGCACGGGAAGTACATGCAAACTCCACGGATTCGAACCCAGAACTTTTTTGCTGTGAGGGCACAGTGTACTGACCACTGTAACACCGTGCCGCCCACCACCTAGAAATTATATACATAATACGGGCTGTATTATTTTGTAATATTATGATGGGGGTTTCCCCTACTACTCGCGTTTCCTTTGAGACCCGCGCACTATTTAACAGCAGGTCCACTTCTTCACTCCGCCTGTGCGGATGAATTCACGTGTGAGAAGGCTCCGCTTGTCTGTCAGACTTTGAACCGAGCACTGGCGCTCATCACTGCTAATCTCTGACCGCTGCCTGTCATCAACAACGCTGCTGCTGACACTCATCACCGACCAGCTCAGATATATAGATTAGGATGAACAGTTGCTGAGACAAGCAGGAAACCCCAGGGCAACACCGTAGGGACCGAGCGGATATTAAACGTTAGCCTCGCCGTTTAACGTTACTCGGGAGTTGCGATGGTCCAGTCAAGGGATATTTTTTTAGCCTTGCTTCTCGTGGGCTGTACAGGTAAGAAAATCTCCCATTCAGCTCTGACTCCACGCTTTTAAGCTACAAATGTTTCGGTCTCCGTCTCCTGCCATGAATATACCATCATTTCCACCCATTTAATAGCGGTCGGGACCGCAAGCTTCCACTCGCCTCTGGTCTTCCCTCTCCCTCCGCCCGCAGGCACTCTGTTAGGCAGGTGCAGCCGTAACGGTAATGCGACTGCTGCTAATTAGCTTACTGAGGAGATGGCTTTATCTGTTTGTTTGTTTGTTTTTTATTAAGTAAAAACATCCATTTGCTTTTGTGTTAGGTTAAGCTACCATTTTCTATGGACACGCTCTCAGTGGGCTACATAACACAGTTGTTTGCGTGACGCCTGTACGCTGACTTAGCGTTATTGAACCTTAAATAAAATATGATGCACAAGAGGAACATGCTTTGAAATTGTGTTGGTATGACTGTGGTTGTTATGTGAATGAAAACGTGGCATGGGGATTAAATTTTCCCCCATTTGTAGTCGTGTTGTGCCGTTGGTCTCTGCTTGGATGGGACGTGTTGTTGATGGGGGGTGATGCTGGGCTCCCTCTCTATTTGTAGACTCACACGTAAATACACACACACACACACACACACACACACACACACACACAGCCTTGTGGGTTGAGTCACTGTTCTTTCAGTTAAAGGTGCATTGTGCAAAATAAAACACGTGGCATTTTGAAATGCACCTGGCAGTGTGTGCAGGTGTGATGATGGCATAGAGGAGGGGTCGTACGTCAAAGGTCTTTCAGGGACAGTGTTGGTTCATTTGGTGTCTGGCACACTGATGCGTAGCAAGCACAACTTCTACTCTGAATCATCTGTTATGTAATCTGATGCCACGATAAAGGCTTTGAAATGAGATCCTCTAAGTTGGTAAAATGTGTCGTTATGCAAGTCTAATTGAGGGAGTTTTGTGTCAAATTACATTTTAAATAAGCTTTGCATGCCCCATTTCTTATTTTATTTTATTAAAAATCAGTAATTTTGACATGTGAGCCGCTTATCGTTGGAATAGTACTCACAGCTCCACTCAGGCTCAGAGTTTTCATGGGATAGCCTTTTAATCCTGTATGTACAATCTGATATGTGCAGGGGTGTTTCTCCAGCTAGAGAGGAAAACACAGACGGAGTGGAGCCCTCGCTGCGTTGTAATGATAATTCAATTTTATTTCTCCTGTGTTTAGTGTAGGATTTTATTTAGAAATTTCAATTTTGAGAAATCCTCAGTTTCTAAATGCCTTTTGACATTTGGTTTTTCATAGGGCATTTCTGTATTGCAGTTTCTTGTTACTGATCTTGTATAAACTACCTTTAAAAGACTGATGACTTTCTCGCATAACTCAAGCACCATCATTGAAGCTACATTTAAAATGTTTATTTTGTATTCTTTTATTGAATCTACTTTTTGTAGTCTTTGTAATGCTCAACACAAATGTCACAAATAGTACTTTAAAATGTCACTTTAATCCTTGAGTCCTAATCTTAATCCTAATCTTTCAATAGATGATACAGCGTGGTTGCAGTATTTATGAGTGAACTGAGATCGGGGAGGGATTAACCATCTTCCTTTTCCTCTCTGCATGCTTGATGGGCCTGTTGAGCTTCTTGACATAATTATTAATTGATCCTCTTCAGACTGGAATATGGTATAATTTCAAGACTGCATTTCTGACAGAAAATAAAACATAGCTTTCAGAAATCTAAGTGAGAGAAGTAAAGCAAAGCAGGGTATAGTAAGAGGTGAGTTCTGAATGTCTCCAACCTGTGGGACTGATGAATGAATTGCAACTCTGCATCCCACCATATGGCTCTTTTGAACAGGAAAATGTGGCTCTAGTTTACAGTAGGATTGTTTCACTTAGCCTGTGTTACATCATCAGTCAGACCATGTGGAAATGATGACGTAGCTCCATGCTGCTCCATTTACAAAGCAAGATGGAAGCATGGCTGACTGCAGGCTGATTTTTCAGAAGCCCCAGACTTCTTTACGTCTGACTTAGCTTTATGAGGATGGAAATCATCACTGCCAAAAGCAATGGCTGCAAGTACAACAGCAGATTTCCCTTCCCCCCAAAACGATATTTTAGAAAAATGTCACTTCCTCTTCAGTCTCCTGCATGACCACAGCAAATCATTTTATCCACTGACATAGCTTGATTGCAGTGCAGAGACCTTTACAATTTGTCCCTGGCCTATAATGAGACACATAGTATCACGGATCAGCATGGTCGTACTTTGCAGAGAGGCTGCGGTGGAAATGCATGTGGTTAAAGCTGCAGCTAATGTTTATTTTTATTGGCGAATAATCTTTGTAATTTTTTTCGGGCTCGTTGATTGATCATTTTTGTCTCTAAGATTACTGAGAACTGTGAAAACTGCCTGCCTCAATTTCTCTTTACAAGAGCTGATTCCTGCAAATTGCTTCTTTTGACAACCAGCAACAAAGCCTGTGGGTATTCCATTTGCAATTATATAAAACAGAGAATAGCATCAAATCCTCATATTTGAGAAGCTGAAATCAGCAAATCATTGGCGTTTTTGCTTAATACATGTCGCAGACGATTAACTGATTGTCTTAGTTGTCGGTTTAATTTTCAGTCAGTCCTTTTGAGCACTGCATATGATGACGGCTTAGCACGTTTGTTGGTGTGGGAACCAATGCAGCTACCATGATTCAACACTAAAGTCCATCTGCTGACTTTGATAAACCAAACATCTGCTGACTTTGACAAACCAAACTGGCCTTTGAGTGTAAAGCAGTATTCTGCAACATTATACTAAAGACACATACATGACAGACAGACACATGAATTCGTAAAATCCCACCAAAGCAGGTAAAGGGACCAATGCCAAATCTTTTCACCTCTATTTTCTGTTATTTTTGTTTTGTCTTATCAAATAACTAAACCTGTCGAACAGTGAGTCTCCTGACAAGCTACTGCTAAGCTTTAGAGGATGTTTATTGAACCAGAATTTGTTTCAGAATGGAAAGGATGGAAAAACACAACTACTGGACTGGGAGACAATTTCTAGGAAGCAACTGTCAGCCACGCATGTGTTAGGTCTTTTATCTATTCAGATTAGTAATTTCAACAGATTCATGTGTTATCTGAACTGTGAAACAGTCAGTGAAATGTCCTTTCCCTGTAAATCAGACTGTAGGCTCACTTTTAAATCTCTCTAATCTTGTGCACATCATTTTAAAAAAAATCTCACAGATGCTAAGGTTTTCTCCCAGTATGAGGAAAGAGAAGCAAGAGAGGCTGTGGTTTTGTTCCAGCCAGTACTACTTGACTCTTTGGTGACGGGAGTAGATCAGACAGATCCAGGTCTGAGGGAGTTGAGAAGAGATGCATTGCCTAAGGATGCTAAAAAGATGACATTACATGTGCACGTGACCCTGTGAAGCACTGTGGGAGGACCATAAACATACTATCCTAAGGGTTTGCTCACAGAAGGGGCACAGGCTGTGGGCTTAGTTGTTGTTTTTTCTGTGGTTAATTTCTGTGGTGGGAGCATCCTTAATGTCAGTCCTGTGAGATCTGAGTTATTATATTAGGGAGTAATATTAATCAGGTTTAATTTAAGATTGCAAAACAGGTTAAACACAGCAATCAACAGAGAGAACTGGGAGATGAGCTTGTTATGTGTCTTGTTACTGCTGTGTGTGCGCATTGAAAACCTGCTTCAGACACATTGTTTTTTTTAGCTGAAGATTGGACCTCTACAAGCTTAATACTATGCTTATTTCTCCAAAAATCAAACTCATGCTAAGATCTCAGCTATCAGGAATTTAGAACATGGCGTCCTTCTCATTCATCAAATTACATGAAGAAAAAAAAAAAAGAGGCCAGTGCTGTGAGCACAGGATCCCTGTGGACATGTAACCCTAGATTGTCAAACCTTTGGACATTAAATGGCTTCTCTCCACTTTGAAGCTTTTATTCTGTGGAACAACAGGAACCTATCACAGGGCGTCACAGATTTTGTGACAGTTTTGTAATGTGTCAGTTATCTGCAAGTAATAGGCAAGACTGCTTGACACACTGATTGTATGTTTTAAGCACTGAAGTAATGCTTTAGGCATGGGATGTTACAATTATGTGTAACGTCTGAGCTGGGTTTATCTTTTATTAAAAGATTTTGACATTTGTTCTCTAATACAGGCTGCCAGCTCTTCTTGTGCTACAGAATGCTACAAAAAAAACTTTTAGCCATTTTAATGTGGCTGTTTTCTTTCCTGTTATGATTTCCCCTAATCAGTCACCTTCAGCTGTGTAAATGTTTGGTACACTTGGCAAAATGTATCACCTTTTCTCTCTAGGCTGTTCACTTACAAATAAAGAACAATTTCCCCCTTTGCTTTGGCTGCTATGAACTGAGAGCACCCTCTGGCTCCCTCTCTGTGCTTCTCCATGTCTTATTTGGCAGTGAGAGAAGCAGGGAAAGGCAGGACTCCTGTGACCCAAACTAAGTCATCACAGCCCTGTCTGTGGCCCATGTGGCCTCTGAAAGAGGAAATGAGCTTACAGTCATGTCACTGTTCAAGCTGGAAGGAACCATGTCCCAATTTACAAGAGATACAGAGGAGTCTTCTCAACTCAGTCTGCTGAAAGCAAGCTTACAGTATGTCTGATTTAAGAAAATGAGTGCATGTCTCATCTTACCGTATTAAAGCAATATGCTGTTGGCTAGGATTTAGCTCTCAACCTCTTTTATGTACTGTGAAGGGAAGCAGTGTGTGTGTCTTCTCATGCATCCATGCACATCATGGTACGTTCATTATTGAAACACTATAGGATGCATCACCATGCACAGAGCAGGGAAAATTTGGATTGCTATGCCTTAGGCTTTCTTTTTTATGCAGCCACCATAGTGTGTCACCCTCTCTAACATTATACTCTTCTATGACTTAGTCATTGCCTGGCAACTTGGAGATACCACTGTATCACACAATGCCATGGCATGCATTATTGCTGTTATGAAAAAGAAATCCCATCATTAAAGAAGTGAAGTGATGCTCATTTAGGGGAAAAAAGCTGTTATTTTTAATCTCTAATTAGATCACAGTAAGACGGCACCATCTCCAGGGGAGCAGTAGCAGCTAAAGTTGTTTCTGATCCATTCAGCTTGCAGGATCCACTTTGAAATGATGGCAGTGATTCCCACAGATAGGCTACACTTGGGGAGCCTGTAGAAATGTTTTAACAGTAAGTCAAGTATATTTTAACCCATTTAACAATTTTACATGTGAAAGGTTTTGTGTGATCTACTACATAGCAGTGGGAAGCAGTGAATTTGAGTATTTTATATGTAATCTTGCACAGATAACTGCTAATTCTCTATCAAAGGCTCTTTATTCATAGAAAATTTGCCTACGTATGGAAAGATAATATGTAATAATCACCTTTTTATAAATGTATTAACCTACAGCTTCAGGGATCAGTTAAGTTATTCTCAAGTTGATCATATTTTATGGGAACATGTCTCAGTATTAGGATTTTTAGAGGACTGGAAGGAAAAGAAAGTTTAGAAAGTGATATCACTGGGAATGGGAATTAACCTCATTTCATCCTCATTCAAGCAGAGTAATTTAGAATTATGTAATAGACATGTCCAAAGATAGAAAGAAACCTACATGGAAATATGGCATCACTTTTAATTTTCTATCAACTGTTTCCATGGTATGTTAAATAAGGCTCTTACTAATTGGTAATTATTGCTGTGGTTAGTTTGTCAAACATAGAATAGATGATTATATATACACACACACACACACACACACACACACACACACTATTGTTTTACAAACTACTGTTCTCAAGAAAATCATAATAATAAGCTGTTCAGGGGTATTGTTGGGTTCTTATAATTCAGATCTGAACATTACACCAAGGTGGTAATTTTGACACAATTGAATCTGAGATCTTAACCTCCACTTTGACCTCTTTTATTTGGACAGCACATGCAGACCTGTGGTCACTGATCTCAATGAATAATGAATGAGTAAAGGCAAGCACATTAGCACTTTTACTGACATTTGCCTTGGTACCACTTGCACTCTGCAGTGTGTTGAGAAATACTGCTGTTGTTAATGCCCTTGTAACAGATGGCATTGTGACATTAACTTTTTTTTTCCTGTATTTTCCCTTTTTTCCTCATTTTGACAGCCACTCCTCTTCAAACTGAGGTGTATGTAGCTGCTGAATGGAATGTATTTAGCCACATATTTCCTCTTAAACGCATGGAGTCACTACAGCTCCCCCCCCTTCCCCCCTCCAACAGAGTAGCTTCACCAGACATCTACCACACATCTACCACAGACCCCATCCCTTTTCATAGACAGACACCCCAACCAATCAGATGTAACCACTAAAGCCTGGGTGTGGAAGGAATTTTGAGAGGCTTTAAAGTATAATTTTAAGACTCTTTCATTGAAGGGGCTGAATTGCCAACATTAACCGGCAAAATCTTCGACAGCTGAACCCTACACACACACACACACACACACACACATCCAGAGGACAGGAGGTGTAGCTGGAAGATCAGAGGGGATTAGAGTCCATCTCTGAGTCAGAGGTCACTGGAGTAGTACAGTTAACTCCTCAGTGGCAGAGTGCTGGAGGTGGATGAGATTTGTTCTGAAAGGCTGGAGGCTGTTTGGATATTGTTGGGCTTGGTAATGGTGTCCTTGGACTGGCACGCCACCACTATTTTTGGAATGTGTTCTGGCGACCATGCAATGTGTTGTTTAGAACCTGATTCCAAGGTGCTGGAAATTAGCTCCAGCCTACTGTTGAACCTCAGATTCACCTTTGTGTGGAACAAAAGGTGAAACTGATGATTATATGGTTAAGATTTTTTCAAGAGCTCTGATGCAAACTCATCTTTTCACCCAACTATGTAATACAATGTATGTTTATATACATTTATTATATTTATAATTATAAAAATACAACACGTCAGAGAAAACTGGAGCTTGTGTTATAGTGTTACCTGTGGGGCTGTAATCATGCAGGTGCAACTGACCGAATGTCAGTGTTGACATTGGACTGACAAGGTTTGACTTGTTGGCTCTACTGTGTATACCCTTAGACAGGATGTCATGTCATGTTTGATGACATGGGCATGTTGTATTTTTGTTTTTTGTTTTTGTTTTTTTGGCTTCACTGAACTGTGATGTAGTGCGAAGCTGTCAAACTCTGACCAGTTTACAGTTTATCCCTCACCTTTAGTTACAGGCTTTGGGTATTGACTGAAAGGTGGGATTTCTTAGTTTTGATTGACAGATCTCTCAGGCTGTTGCTCTGCATGCTCAACCCGCCTTAGTTCCTCTAAAGCTCCACCACCTTGCACAAATCAGCCTTCAGTAACTGACAAAGATGTTGGTGAATCTAAATCCAGGCTGTGAAATGTCCCTTTGAACTATCTATGAGTGCACCAGTGCTACCTACTAAAAACCATGAGAGCCAGAAATAAACTTTGATAATCAAGACAGGAACATTTTAGGTGAGCGTTCAGGAGTCATTTCTTTGTCCCTGCACTAATAGCACCTTCTGTTTGGTTGAGGTGCTTGTCCAGTGGAGGTGTAGGGGGGTGGGCGGTGCGTGGGGGCATCTGTCCAATTTCCTATCCCTCTACTGCATAGGAAATTGGACATTTAGTATTTGGGAGAAAAGTGAGAAAAAAAAAAACAAAACTAAAACACAACTACATTATTACATGGTTGATTTTATAAATGTGCTCTGTCTACCTAGTTTGGCTGACTGAACAGATTACTCTTTAAATTAAAAATTTAATTACCTTAGATAACGCAGTTACAGCAAAAATTATGATCCTTATTATTAAATATTATGATTGTGAATTACAGAATTGCTAAATATCATGATCACACGCTGTATGACCTGAACTGTTTAATACAGGTAAAAGCCATAATGCTTCATTGTTTTCCTCCACTTAATCTAAATTGATCACAAAGGACTAGGTGTAGATAAAAAGCAGCAGATGAGTTAGAGAAGAATTCTTCACCCCTGAGACAATTGGTGGGGCAAATCTCATATTTAATTGAGTAGTCAGGACTGGAGGGTCTTTGGATTTAGGTTTTTAGAGGCTGTATTGGTAGTTCCACCAGTATTGATACTAATACCGCCTCTAATTATTGATTACTAAAATCTTAATGAAGTGGTTCCCAGTTAAGAAAGTGTGAAATTGAAACAGAGAACATAAAAAAGAATGAGTGACAAAAAATGTGCAAGGTTACAAATGCGACTTAAACACATAATGTGAATACATAATGGTTTTAGTTCAGTGTACCACAAAGGAGCAGAATGAAAATGAAATATTCAAATAAAACGTTATACTACAGTTCCATTTCTCTGAACAGAATTTTTTTTGTGCACTGTATATTTGGTATCTTGTCTGCTTGTATGTCTCTTTGTCTCTCTCTATCTCTTTTTTTTTTTTTTTTTTTTTTAAACCATGTCTCTCACGCTCCTCCTTGAAGGATCTCCACTCAGTATGACTCATTGACTTCCACTGCCTGAAAGCAGTCTTGCTCTCTTTGCCAGCAGAAGCCGGATATGTCATGAACCCCATTGTGCATCTTTTATATGGATGCCATAGAGTGCAAAGGCAGATGACAGGCCTTCTGAAGCAAATTAAACAACCTCGCATCACTAGTCCCAGTGACCAGGCCAGTGCAGGGCAAGTTTTGTGAAAAAAACAAAACACATTTTATAAAGAATTCTTTATTGGTGGAACATTATTAGAAATACACTGCAAGATGATCTAAAAAAAACAGAACAGTGACTGTGCTGCATCTATGCTGTTAGCAAACAGTAATCATCCACTGTATTCTCAATGGCACACTGGTGACTTGTGTATATACTCCCACTGGAGATTCCTTCGCAACAACCACCATTAGCAGGGAGAAGGGATATGCCTATGAAGAGCTGTTTTCTACCTTATGACAGCACATGGCTGCTTTCTCTGCCTGACTGGCTACAGTAACACACAGTTATGTTAAACACATTTTGACTTAACAGGGTCAGGGCAGTGTTTCAGGAGTGGGATGTAAGCCACCATGCTGGAGCTTTATGGATGTTTGACATCAGCTGTTGTGGCATTCTTAGCAGTCGTCTGTCTTACTGTGCCATTTTGGAAATCGTGTTCACACAGGGTTTCTGGTAGCATGATATAATGGGACGTCAGTATGAGTTTGAGTGATATATTGCAACACTTGAACTATTTAGAATTGCTTATTTCCTTCGTATAAGTAAGTAAGTAAATCTGATGGTGTGAGTTTCCAGTCAGTGTAGATAGGACAAATCCAACACTAACAGATTTATACTCTGAGGGAGTACCCTCATGAGATCACAAGTTATAAGGTTCTTACTCTTTTGGAATTAAATTGTATTCCTAAACAATGACATAAGACCGCTCCTTGAACATAGCTGCCATTATATCATGCAAGTACAAAATAAGCGTTTTAATTTTAAATTGGACTGCAGTATCCACAGTATCTGTCCAAATCATGGCATTCTGATGTGTTATGCAAAACATGCAACTCTGTTTTCAAGCTAATTTTCTCACAGAACTTAATTAGAAAATTAGCCTGGAGGAATGCAGTGTTGAAATCCTTTTGCAACTTGAGACATACTGATTGGAGGGCTCCATTTTGAAGCTGCTGAATTGCCCTAGGTTCTGGATATTTATTCAATGATGGGGTGACACATTTTCCCACAATGCTAGCATGCTATGAGCGGAGGCAACTGTGGTGGGTTCGCTAGTGTCTCAAAGAGAACTTGTTTAAATAACCAGAGGAGAGGTGTTGCCCTAAACAAGTGGCAAACACACAGAGGTGAAATTCATGCTGTTTACTTGAACGGAATAATTGCGCCAAGGTTTTTAAGTCAGTCTGTTTATGTGAACCTATTGTAGTCTAAGACTGTGTGTCTGTTGCCATCAGGAGACTTGCACCTGCGGAGAACTATCTGCAGACTGGTAAGGATGAAAAAAGTGCAGCCACAGGCGACCGCTTCACTTTGAGTTGCAGTAATAAAATTCCTGGGTTAGACATGAAATCAGAGGTGCAGTGAAATAATGTGTTTTCACAGAGACATTACACATATGACCTCCCAAAGGAGACTCCACACTTGTTGCAAATTGAATGTGGTGGCTTGATTAAATATTAGTAGTTTTAAAACTGCTGTTATACTTGTAATTTTGTTCATGAATGATTGTAGAAAAATGGTAATGTCAGGGGAATTCAGTCATGTCAAGGTCAAACTGTTGTTTCAGAAATTTTAATACTGACTGATTTCTTAACTTCCTGTGACTTTTTAGGGCCTTGTTTTGTGGTAGACATCTGTGCTTCAGAGAAATAATACATTCCAGTGGGAACTGGACGCATGTCTGATAAAAGACCATACTAAAGTTTTAAATTTAAAGCTGGAAGCTGGAAACACTGTTTGGAATTTTTGCTTGAAAAATCACTGAAATGATTCATTGTGAATTCTAGATTTCACAAGTGTTTTACTCCTGGCAGATTTATTCCAGCTCACAGGATTGTGACAGAACGTTCCATGAACTGTAGCTCAAACATGCAGTATATATTGCCCTGGCCCTACCTCAGACTGAATAAATTTTAAGTGATCTGTAACATCAGCTGGCTTGGCTGTTTGTTATTGTCTGAAGTTCAAACTAAACTGAAAGTCCATCAATAACCATCAATATCGAGAGACCATCTTGAAATGAGATCACACCACCCGTGACGCCTGTCTTAAACATCCTGACCCATGAGTACTCAGTAGTGATTACTACATTATTACATGAGTACTCATGGGTCAGACCACACCCTTCTTAGAACTCAACTACACACCTGTTTTGTGACAGCATCTTGCACAGTTATGATATTGTGGTGGTAAAATCTGTCCACACACACACACAGACAAACACCTGCGAAATTACTCAAAACTGCCACTGGGCTAGTTTCCGCTACAGTAGGTGTCTCCAGGACCACATTTTGCTATGATGACACACACACACACACACACACACACACACACACACACACACACACACACACACAGCCTCAAAAGGCACAAACAGTACCAGCCATGGTGTTGTGGCTGATAACAAATCATGGCAATGCAGTGATTTTGTGGAAATGGATATGCATATCATCAACATGTGTACCTTACTCTATGACCGTGTTAAACCTTATTTTCTGCTATCAAGGTATATTTACTGGAAAACCATTAAAGATATGCATGACCCTCAAATCCATGTATGCTCACAGGTAATGAAATCAGTCCGGGCCACTTAGCTGAAACTGTCATGTATTAAATGTATAATGAGCAGGCAAAATCAGAAAAAAGGCATTGCCCCACTCCAATTCATCACAGCGCCATTTTTAAGTGCCCAGATTAATGGCGATAGTCTTCTCTCTCTGTAGATGTCTCCGGAGATTCTAGCCCAGAGAAATAGAGTAGTCAACTCTCTGGAGGCTAGCCCTGTCCCAGTGTCTATTTTTACAGTCCAGCCTCTGATTGGCCAACAAGGTGTGTGTGTGTGTGTGGAAGCTCATGTTGTGTCATAAGGTGCCTCCGTGCCATCTGTCGCCCTCAGTGGAGCTGTTGTGAAGACAGACCACGCCTAGTCAGTCTGTCTCAGAGAATGCAAAACACAACCTTGGGCTTTCCTTGCTCTTTTGCACTGACAGCTATATCAGGGACATGAGAGGAATGCAGGATCCAGATTCACAATTTGTGTTTTTAATCAAACCAAAACAGGGTTTTCCTTGTGAAAAAGTCTTCTTTTCTAGTTCTTTCAAGCAAGTAACTATGTGCTGCAGCTAGTTTCAATACTAAATATTTCTATTTTCTAAGTGTGCATTGAACATTGCATTGGTTGCGAGAGGAAAATCTGACATTATGTGCTAACAGTAAACATGAACAGATTTGCTTAGCAGGTGTAGTAACAGGTTGTTTATGAGTCATTGCTTGTCTAGTCAGAGTATGAATTCGTTGTCTCACCGAAAGTGCTAAATGATTGAATCACAACATTTGTGTTATGGCTGAGTGAAAGATAACACAAAGCAGAAAAACTTCTTAAGGTTGACTGACCATGACTTACCTTGGATGCCCTTCTACTTAAACCTTATCCTCCTCAATCCTTACGTACAGTACATTGGATGTTTTCCACACATTGGCAACCCACCTGCCAGGGTTTCCTTTGGGTGCTGTGGTTTTCCTCTCCACAATTCAAAGACTCCATATTGTAAACACTAAATTGCCCATAGATGTGTGCTTCTGAATCCGAGGTGTTTCTTTGGGGGGGGGGGGTAATCTCAACATTTAACCACAATGTGGTATACAGTACACCACAGATAGTGTTACTCACAAAAATGCCAAACCGAATATTATTGATATGCCCAACAGGCCATGACTGAGCCCGCACAGTTTTATCTTAAAAAGAAAGGGATAAAAGAGAAAAAAGAAAAACTCGACTGACATTAAGCATCCTCATCTAGCCTCTAATTAATTGGCAACTGGAAAAATTTTGGAAGAGCATAGCACTGTTGCTTAAGAATGCAAATGGCTGACTGTTATGGCTTAGCACAATTAGATGTGGCACGGATTAATGAGGTACATCACGGATGGCCATGAATAACACGGATGTGCTACTGGAGTACTAAGCATGCCCTTGTCAGAAAGGCTATAAAGCATTTCCCACCGATCAAGGAAATCTGACGTTCTTTACTGAAAGTGTCCGAGAAGAGAATTTAAAACATGACCCTGAATACAAATAGCAAAAGCTATATGTTGTTAATGTGATAAATCTGGCAAAGATAATCAAATCTGACCATTTTAAGGAGTATTTCCAGCTACACATACATTCAGCAGCGTACTCTTCAGAGTTTTCTTGATGTGAATGTGGTTAGCAATGTTGCTTTATTGTAAAAAGCGTTCTTTTTGTTCTTTCACTGGATTTCCTCTGGGTTTCCAACCCCAAAGACATGAACATTAGTTATTAGGATACTCCTGCTTTTGCCCCTGAATAGTGTGCTGCCCTCAGAAATGCAGCTGGTCTCCAGGCACTGCAATGGGATTGCCCAATCCTCCTAAATAGATAGGATGGGTCACATTCAAAGGACAAATTACCACACGGGGACTTCTAAAGTATCGCTAATTTTAAATAAGATCAAACAAATGAGCTCCTTAGTGGAGCATAGATGACTCTTGTTTTACGATCAAAGGGTTTTATTCTGATATGCGTAGCAAGAGACCGATTTTCCTTCAGGGAGATGCTCTGCATGTACGCGTCAGAAAGATGAACTGAAATGAAGGCATTTCAGTGGCAGTCATCTGGTTAGTTAGATGGCAAGAGTATATATAGATTCTCTAAGTGGAAGGAACATTGTGTAGCAAAATGCAGCACATTCCTCAGTCTGTAAGGTGGGATTAGTGGGTTAATTTCTTTTACGGGGAAACTGGCTACTTGCACACAATGAGCACTTGGTTATTATTTTGGTTTGCTTAAACTAGCAGAAGAGAAAATGTATAAAAATAAAATGGTAAAATGCATGTAGTACACAGTCAAGTCAAGTCCTCTCCAAAGTAATGTAAAACAAAACACTTGTGCAGTGGTATCAGAAGACCCCAATATGTATAATCTTTTACTTACTATGCAAGGTGATATCAATATTAAATGAAAATCAAACAAATGTTCAACTGTATTAGATAGAGTTTCACTCATCATACAGAGGACGTCACATTCTACAGTACTCCTCAGGGTTCCTGTTTTATTGTTTCACAATTTGTCAGTTTGATGAGACTGAGCTATAACACAGCCTGCTTGTTTTAAGTGCTGCTTCATCATCTGCATTAAGTCAGGAACATTGTGAAAAATTGAGACTTAATGGGACTTGGTCACTTACTTCTACAATGGATCTTTTCTTACTCTTGGTCTTTCCTCTCTGTTTTTATCATTCTATCTCTTTGTATGTGATTATCTTTAAACCAGTGTTAGTTTGGATAACCATTCAGCCAACTGGGAAATAACAGTTGAGCAGTTTTTTTGTCAAGCCAGCATAAGAGGCAGTTATTCTGAAGGCTGTCTGATGCACAGCCACTGTTTTGCTTTGATTTGATTGGCTCACGGTTAGAGAAAGTGTACGGTGGTCAGCAGGGACATAATCTGAGGACAGGAAAGGACCAGCTGAGGCATCATCATCTTGGCCGTCATGGTGGCTGACCCTTGTTTATTTACTGGCAATGACAAATTTTACTGGCATTTGATACTTGGCAGGTGTTCATTTCAGACTCTGTTAGTATGGGAGGCGGGACATCAGTATGTGATTGACTGCTGGTGGGTGATGTCCAAATGCTCAACTGCAGCCAACTGTTTCCATGCCAGCAAGGGAGGGGAAAGAAATGGCCATGGTGAAAATTGTCCAACATTTCTCCAGTCAAGATAGGTTTGGGCTTCTGTCGACTGGTTTCTCTGCCTGGTATCAACGTGTTCATGCTATTATCTTCCTTAGCTCTGTAACCTTGATGGAGATACGCTCATGCCATTTTTTTCATTAGCGCTTTAATCCAATTACTGTGTGGTCTGCCCTAATCTCTAATGGGTCTGCAATCGTCTTCCTCCATTCATAGATGACTCCAGAAGTGGCTGCACACACTGTGTCATCCTACACAACATAATGAGTACTCAAGTGCTGCTCTGCCTCTCTGCCCTGCCCCTGGCTCTGTCTGCCTGTATCTGAAATGGTGCATTCCCTCCTATTGATCCTCTTCCTGGTGGAGTCACAGGCAGGCTTATCCGGCTCGTCCCAGCTTGTCTGCCTTCTGAATGGACTCACAGAGAGAGCTGTGTGCATGTGCCAGGCTTCGGGGTTCTGTGTAGTCCCAGGCAGCTTGTGGCTGAGTGGTCATTGTGGCTCCCTCCCTCCTGCCCTCCTGCCCTCACTGTCTCCATGTTTTTTGCCCCTTTGTTGTTACAGTAATAATTAGAGATGCATGAAAATCTGCCCAGTTAGCACAGCATTAGTTTATTATATTTTGCTAAACCTTAATGGCTTTCTCACTTGTATCAAACAGGGCAGCTGCTTTGTGGGTTTTTCATGGGAGTGTGTCGTGACTAGCACTAACAGGGAAGCCACCGGAGAACCACTGTAATGATTAATGTGGAAGAATGAGTGTTATTTTGTGACGGACTGTGGTGATTCATTGTGTTCACAGAGATGTTAACATTTCAATCATTGTTCATGCCACACAGACTCCCTATTATTGTATGTAGTTGCCACACATGATTTGAGCTGAAATAAAAATTTTTAAAAAAATCTTTGCAGTCCTCAGAATTCAGTCTGCAAGAATTTTTCCATTTCACTGATTATGCATGTCTTTTTTAGACATGGTGACAGGCTGCTCTCTCTTAGTTCTCGCACAGGTTGTACAGCTCTACTGGAGCCCCAGGCTGGATGAAAATCGAACTGGGATTTTTGGCGTAATTATTATTTCTCAGCATCACATAACTGTCTCTTGGAAGTGGCAAAACATGTTTGTCCTGGATTGTGGTAGCAAGCAGAATTGTCTGAATTGTTTAATAAACCACAATTAATTTCTTTCCTGCTATTTTTCCAGCTCTCTCTTCCCTATATTTTGTCCCTACCAGCACAGTGTCTGCATCTTCTTCTGGCCTTGTTTTCAGCATTCTAAATACTGACTCATTACAGGAGTACACAGCATGGCATGATGGGCCACAGACGCTCAGCTCTCCACCTCCCTGGGCCTTTGTTGTGTGGTGCACAGCTGAGGCAGATGCTGAGGGGCACTCACACTAAATTGCCTGAATGAGGGTGAATTCTGTTGGCCGCTGAAGTGGAGTGCATCATAGCTCATTGAGTCACAGCTTATCTTCCACTAAGAGAGAAAGAGGAATGTAGCTCAGAGAGGCATATAACCGTTAGAGAGAGTTCATTCTAACTCATATTTTGGCTCCACTTTGAATCTTGATGTTATTTAAAAGATTTTATATCACCATGGCGATGTTTGAGACTACCCAAAATGATATGCGTGGTTTGCATTTATTGTCACTTTCAGGCCTGGTCCACATGTTCTCAGGTGTTTTTCGAATAGCCTTTTCTATTAGGTGTTTCATCCACACGCAAACTGTTTTAGGTCACTGAAGATGGACCATTAGCAAAACTCCTTCCCGGGTGAAGATATTAAGAAACTCTGTTTTCAGTATTGACATGTAGACAGGGAAAACAGCTTTTGGCCTGTGACATCAGAGTGTGTGCTGTTATCTTGGTATTATGTGTTTTTTAAGAATGGAGGAAAACCCCCATTTGAACAAAACACCCGTGTACATCAGTAGCAATGTTTCCTTCTCTAGTGCAATATTATACCACATTTGCAGTGAAATATTACTTCACCAACATAAGAAGCTCAAGTTAAATGCACTGTCACTTTTTATACGGCACCCTGTTATACTGTAGATTTTATACTGTCTGTGTAATGACATTAAAGTCTATTCTATTCTGTGCTATTCTACATGTAGACCAGGCCTCTGTCTAGTCTGTAAAGTCTGTAAAAATGCGGTTGCAAGTGCCAGGTCTGGGAGAATGGTGCAGCAGAAGAACATCTTCCCTAATATGAATTTAGCTTGTGAATGCAATATTGTTTTGCAACAGAGTCAAGTGATGCACACTGAAGCTCCCCACCCTTGGGGACAACTAGCATAATTAAAATTTCAGGATGTGAATCTCTCAAGATCAGGTGACTGCTATTCTACAGAAAATAACAAACTATAGAGTGTATTCTCTTAAACTCATTAGTTGCAGCCCACTGAAGAATCCCTTCACAATGTCCCAACAACAAAAGTAAGGCATTCATATTGCTTGTTTTGTCCAATCAGAAGTCAAAAACCCAGATATTTGGTTTACTATCATGAAAGACAAAAGAAATGGAGCCTATCAGTATGGTTGCAGATTAATTTTCTGTTGTTCAACTTATTGATGAAAGGACTAATTGTTTCAACTGTAGCCCGCATGCTATTGTTTTAAGACAACATCTGTCCTTGTTGACAGTGTGAATAAATCCTGCTCAGAACCAAGCCAGAACACTGAAGTGAAACATCACACTGTGTTTGTGTTTAAATTCATCAAAATCGTGTTTTGTAGTGGCTAATTCAGATCAACATCCATTTCTTCCATTAGACCTCTTAATCTTGCAGAGATCAATGCTAGGAAAATTTTAAAAATGCCATCAGGAAAGTTTTTTTAATAGAAGTTACGATATGAATTAGCTGTTAGCTGTTTTAAATGATATGTTTTGATGTATTTTTCTTTGTAGAATTATTTTTACTTAACCCTCTGTATGTGGTAGTATACATTGTGATGTACATCAAGCTACAGTATATTGGACTAAGACAGTCCTTTTGGCTTATGACAAAATGATAAAGGTAATATGGCATAAAATATAACATATTTTATGATAATTCAATATTATAGCCAAACACTTTTCAAATGGCCACTCTCCAACAACAGACAGGAGTCTGAATCACCTCCACTGTGGCAGCTTCTGCTGCCTCGGCCTCTTATTCTAATGTGCACTGCCCTATTATATAACTCATAAATATGACCATTACGTCAGTATTTCAAGTGATATTTTACGCCCTCGTTTTTTTTACATGCAACATTCTGCTTCCATGAAATAAATCCTGTTAACTGCTGATTGTGATTGCCGAATATATTAATTTATAACTTAGAAAAAGGATTTAAGTACATATGAATTATGTTATAAGTCTCTTTGAGTCGTGTAGATGCCACAGGAAAAAAAAGATTTGGGCTTAAGATTTAGGCTTTAAAAGAGTAATTTGGACTGAACGCTTTGAAATAGATATAATTAAGAACCAGGCAGTTTCGCTGTAGTAGTGATTCGTTCTAGGTTCGTACATAACCGTTTCTTATAAAGCTAAAAGCACAGATTTACTGTAAGCTCCTGGCAAACTTTTATGCAGTCTTACCATGGTTAAAAAGTAATGCGCAAATGAAATGCCCCAAGTGTCTAAAGCCTGGCAGATACTGACGCCTCAGCTTGAGGCTATAATAAGGGAAGCACCAGCTGAGCCTCAAATGAATTGTTAAAATTTGCTCTTTAAACATCATGTGGTTTCATTGAATCATATTGTACACAGGGCTGAATTCATAGCTTTCATGTATTTATCGTATGCGTATGTATGTATTTATAGTATTTGGTCAAGTGGTACAGACGTCGAAGCATCATGCCACCAATGCTCCACCCACCAGAAGCAGTCATGGTGATCAGCTGAAGTTGTGCACTGTGTTTTGAAAACCTCTTTAGTGTAAATAGTCACTCCTCGGAGGCTGCACTGCTGCATCCAATCAGACAGCCATACGAGAGAGAGAGAGAGAGGAAGAGAGAGAGAGCAGTGATGTCAAATGTGGGGAGAGGGGAGCCGGAAAACACGTTTCCATAGCAACTGGTAGAAGTGAGTATAACTGTGGTTGAGAGACATGAGCAGCAAGCAAATACTCACTGGTTCCTTAAAACTAGTAAGTACTGGATACACTCAGTCTGGGTATGCATTGTCACTTTAAGACAGTCACCTCATTGCTGTGTTTCTAGTAATATGCAGATTTTCTGTTTGGTTTTCAATGAGAATCAAAATGTGTACGTTTTGTATACTAAAACACTGGATGTACATGGCTGTCTGCTGCAGAATAAACCAGACCCCTTTTCAAAGAACAACTTATGTATGTTCTAATCTGAAACGATTAGTTGATTGATTAGTCGATCAAAATAATAAAATAAATCCGCAACTACTTTGATAGACAGAAAGCTATTTGAAGACATCGCACTGGACTCTGAAAATTGAAATTATGTTCATTTAATGTTCATTTTTCAAATTTATTTGACGTTTTACAGAACAAAACAATTAATCCAAAAAATAATCAGCAGATTACTTGCTAATGTCGTCAATTTTACTGTAATTCCTCAGGTACCCACCACTTGTAAGCAATTTATTTTAATTTCAATACAAGTATTTTCAGGAACAAACTTGGGGCAAGCTTCCTCCAGTGACAAATATGTGTTTTGAGTTTTGTGTTTGTAATAATGAATCAACACAATAAATTGGTCTAAGTGGGTGAGTTTATGGCAGCTTTTCTTAGCCTGCAGGAATGGGACAAATCATCATCAACGTGATATATTATGATATATTGTGAGTCAGTCTCTCTTGCAATACATTGTAAACACACTGGCATTATAACTGAGGCAGAGGCACTTCATATTTGCAGACATCTGAACTCTAAAATGTTTTTTTTTTTGGCAGTTCAGACGCTACCAGTTAAAGGGTGTTTGACATTGAAATAGTGTCACATGTCCATGTTGCTCTGTGTGTGTGTGTGTGTGTGTGTGTGTGTGTGTGTGTATGTGTGCGCGCTTATGTTAAAAAGGCTCAGTCTTCATTCATCTTGGTACACACTATTTCATCTCAGCAGTCTGTAAAACCGTGAAAGCTCCTAATGCAGTAAATAAATACAATACAGTATTTTGCTTTTTAAAGGTTATAGTTTTGGCTTCAGTTACATAGATGCAGATCATTTTTGCATGTAGTAATATACTGCCGTTAAGCAGGGAGGAATGTAAATATACGTTAATTAGAAATATTGTTTTAGTATTGTGTCACAAGTGATTCCCAGCCCTACTAGAGAGTTGACCTTTCATTTGAAGGACAGATCAGATTCTTTTGTTTATTTTTGATTACAGATAGTTGAGCTAAGACTGTCAATTTGGCAGGCTTAAAGTTTAAATGGTTTTGAGTGTGTGTGTGTGTGTGTGTGTGTGTGTGTGTGTGTGTGTGTGTTTTACGCTGGCAGAATAGATAATGAGCATAATCCCACACGGCAAGTGAAGCGAGTCACGGCTTGGGTTAAGGCTTACTACAACATCCAATAGCACAGGCTGCAGCACCCGAGGTGTTGTTCTGAGATAACTACAGAGGAAAGAGGCCAGGCTCTGCATAAATTCTCATCTATATGGTGTCCTTGCTCTTCATATCTTATCAGTTACGTCCAACATAACTGTGGAAAAGTCAGTGTATTCCTGTGGGTAACATAAATTTGAGATACAACCCAAGCTAGAAAGGATGGGTTTAGACTACGTGAGACTATTTAAGGACCTCCAACTGCAACCACTGATTACTGTAGCTCAAGGACATCAATGCACATCATTTTCATTCATGAAATAACCCCCTTCCACCACCATTACACACACACAAACGCACCCATACACGTGAAAGCAGATGTGCATGTACTGGTATTAAGTAGTACAATGCCTCATGGCTGTGCTGAAGCAAGCATGGACACTACCCTTAAACAGAAACAAAAGACTACAGTGGTTTGAAATAGGAAAGATGCAGTCATTTCTGGTCCTAAACTACACATTCACTCAGATAAGTGGCACAAAAAAATTAGCATTTTGCTGCATCATGTTGTGGTCTGCTTTAAGAAGCAGCAGAAACATTAACTTTATAACTGCTACTACCAATAATATAGTATTTTTCTCCGTGTTGCTGTAAATTAAATGAGATTTCTTGAAGATTACAAACGCTATGGTTACATTGATTACCTACAGAGGCATGAATTATTGACACTGCAAGCTGTCTCCTATGCTCGTGATCAGCCTGCATCCAAGTATGACATTGCTCACAGCTAGACTAAATGTTACATCACAAATGAACTGTTAATGTCAGAGCCAGAGTTCCCGTGTTGCATTCAAATTTGCCTTGTGCTTTCCTGTCTGGACACAGAAAAATAGACCAACATCTAGATTTATTGCTGGTGTTTTCTTGGTATTTCAATTGGTATTGTGGTAAAATTTAGATAGACCATCATTCTCTGCTCATGCAGTATGTCATCTGTCAAGTTTATTTCAGCCTGAACACATGGTGCTATTGTAAATAAGACTTAATTTGCTGCTCAGATTTTGGGACAGACCGGCATTCTTCATCCATTTGTTGGCAGCTGTTCTTTGGGTTCCAACCATGTTCTGCATCCATAATTGGCAATGTCTTGAAGGCAGAGATAGTTAAATCTAATTATCCTCCTTGGTTTTTGTCAGTATGTCTTTGTTTCTTGACTTATTTCTCTTCAGTCCTAAGAAATTAGTGAAGTGAAATTCAATCTAAAGCTACTCTGAGGTAGAGCTATAGCTTGACTTTGAATGTTTGTGGTCAGTCTCCCTGACATTAGATTGTTGGTGGAAAATTAGACTCCGTCTTTTGTCCGTGTATCTGAAATTGTGGCAGGATGGCTTTGCATTGTAACTTCACATTTCTGCTTTCATTTATTGTATTGTAGATAGTCAATACAGAATTTGATGGGAAGGGAAGTGAATTTTTTTCATTTTAGTTTAGTTTTTGTTAAACCTAAATTTTTGGATAAAGAGCCTCAGTCTGAAGACACATTTAATATGAATGTCAAGTTTAACTGCAGGGAGATTGCATGTTTTCCCAGAACTAGGCCACCCTTACATTCTTGAATCGTTTATTTCTCTGTAGGTCTCTCCACCAGCCTTGTGTTGAGGGCCTTAACAGCTAGGAAACCACACATTCGGGCATGTAACTCCTGCTTGTATGCAAGATTTATAAGCCTAAGGTTAGGTTAGCCAATTAGTGGTACATAGCACCTTGTGATGCTCTCGGGGCCATCTTCCTTTCTACTTATGTACTTAAGTCCTTGTTCCAGTGTTAATACATAACAGTCATACTTTGAATCTTCTTTAACAGAACTCGAGGTGTGCAGAGTTCACAGTAGGTTTAAGAGTTTATGTTCAATGATTAGCAGTTCAGAGAAGTAACAGTGCTGTTTAATGGCTGGGTTTTAAATGTTTTAAAAATGTAAATGTTTAGTTTTTGTGTCTCAGTGAATTATGTTTCAAAATGTTAAAACAAGTATGCAGTTTCTCGTTTGTAATTGACTCATTTAATTTTAAAAACGCTTACATGTAGAAATTGGAAACTTTGGATTGTGGCAACATGGTAGTATCAAAAGACAGTGGCAGAAAGCATTGTGTTATAATACACCTCTGGCTCAACAAAGATACTGACACACCCTTGATATTGATTGGCATATGGGACATCAATTACACCAAAATTAAGCAAGCAATAAGATCAGGATTCTACAGTCAAGCTGGCAGCTCCATCAGGCTGTCTTTCACACAGCAACATGTTAAGCTAAATGCTAGCATGAGCTTGATAACACACTCACAGTAACAATGCTAACATGCTAATGTTTAACAGATATAATGTTTACCATGAAATTTCTTCTAGAGGGAAAACATGCCTTTCTCGTTTGGGAAAAAAAATCTAATGAATTAGCACTAGAAGTAGTGTATGCGTGATTGTCAAATTAATGTAATCTTCTCTTGTCTACAGTGCATGCTCCTTTAACTTCTGTTATGTGGAGATCCCCATGCATTCACAGCGCTGCTTGGGTTTAAAATGGATCGGCCACTAGGGATTCACATTCTGATTAAGTTTCTCAGACACACAGTTGCATCTTGTAATTTGGCCACCCCTGCTTTGAAAGAGTTTTTGCCCTTTAAATGGACTTGAGCTGCAGTAGCTTGTTAGCCTCTTTAATATATGAAAAGTGAGCTGTTGGCTGGAGAGCAATTACCCTGTATTCTTGTTCATAACTATCTGTGAAGAGGAGCCACGGCTCTGCCTTCGATCTGAGAGAAACAATTAGTGCTTGGGCTATAGAATAATTTAATTTGGAAAACTCATGCTGTGCAGGTGTGTTTATGTTGTATTCTAATATCCTACAGAATAAGGAGAAAAACATTTAGTTAGAAGAGCAGGAGGAGGATGGGATATCATGTGATGGAAATTCCTATGGGACCTTCATCCTTCTGAATGTCAGCTTGCTTTGGAGGATATGAGAATGGTTTTGCATTGTTGGTTTTAATATAGAAACATTTACTGACAGCTTTTACAATCTGGCTCTCTGCTTTTTGACTACATGACATTTATTCAATGCACATGATTGATCCAGTTAGATGAGAGTTTTTGATATCTTAACACTTTAGGCTAAGCATACTTTACTTATCTTTAAAGTTTTTTGTTTCTCATGTTTATCAATGTACCTATTCTCCACTATTCTTAGCCATTTATATAGGGATTATACTCTAGACTAATACAGTTTACTGTAATTCAGTAGTCCTGCAATATTGCTCATGTTTATGTTGGTTATAATGTTATGTTTTGGTTTAAGCTGTTTTAGTTATGTGTTAATTCAGCTTTATGGTTGTTTTGGAGGCTGCAGTTTTTGGTATTGTTAAATTTTATTGTATTATACTAAGAGGCCTTTGTACTTGTGCACTTAATTGGCTCCTCAAATGCAATACCGTGGTAAGAATTCAGTGTATTTCTGCATGATTCTGCAGCCTCTGACATTTTACAGAGTATACAGCAAATCCTGAGCTAGTAATCTTTTTTCATTTTTGATTGCCCTCCTCCCAGCAAATATGTCAAAGGGAATAAGTGTCTGAACAGTAGTTCATGGACTTATATAATGGGGTTATTTCATTTGATATTCATTGGACCATTTTACTTTATTGGACTTCTTATAATGGGTTTGTCCTGAACGTTTAGTTTTTCTACTTTTGAATTGTGCTCTAATTTTGTGTTTTTTTTTACCACTTTCTGTTCTGACTTCAGCCATTGTTTTTGTGTACATAGTATGTTGTTGAGGATTTTTTTTTTTTTGTGGTTTGAAATCCATTGCTGATATAAAGTTCTTTCATACACTGAATGTGATAATAGGCTGTACAAACAAACTTCACCTGACGTGAATAATCATCAGCATGCCTCTGCTGCAAATGAGTTGCCTGTTTGTTTGCCTAAATGAATACCAGCCGTACTTATTTCCTCAGCCCAATTAAAACAAAATCATTATCCATAAAATTAACATAACATTGTTGAAGTTTGTAGTTCATATGAAAATAAAATGCGTGGGGTTTTGATGTTTGGTTTTCATGTTCTTTCACTTTGAACATCAAATCCTGCTGACAAATGAAACAGTTTTGTTCATTTCAAAATAAAACTTTCAAACAGCTGAATAACTGTCATGGATCTAATTAAATATAATGCATTGTTCTTTGTGTTAAGTTTTCTCAAATAAGGAGCAAATACAAAAGCACAGAATAAATCAACTATTAAAGGGATTTGAAACGTTCCTTAACCTTTGACTGTATTGTAATTGAAATGTTAAATTGTCTTTACATTTTCACATTTAAGGAAATGTCACTCTTAGGAATCTATTGAAACAGATGTGACCAAAGTAAATCAGTCTTTTCCTGTTCTCTTCATGTGTTGTCATTTAAGAAAACATATCGTGTTTACTCCAGTCCATCTTCACTAGGCACATCTTCTTTCTCTATGTCACTATGTGCCCACTCTCATCCATACATATTCCCACGTTCTTGCTCATGCATAATATAGAGTGGGATTTTGGACCCCATTTAGTTACACTTATTAGTCAACCACTGGAACTCTTGACTGCCCCCTTGGGAGATTCCACAGGAAACAAGTGAAGCTTTGTTCTAATTAAGCGCGGAAGTGTTTCAGGCCGTACTTCTGTCTGTGTCAAATAACAGAAATTGTTTTTTTTCTTCATCTGGTCTGTGATGGACTGCAGGCTGTCACTGAGAGACGCACCACATTTATCTTACCAGAGAGCTTGATTTCTAAAAATCTTCCAAAGTGTCTTAAATATAATTTCTCTCAAGGTAAATTGTCAGCACAGCACTGGCTGAATGTTAACTAAATAATTTCAGTGCCGGCTTATTATTTCTCTTGAAACGACAGGAAGACTGCTGGCAAAAGAGGAGTAGGCAATGTCCATCTTTTTGGTAAAGGGGCTGCTCAAGGCAAAACTGGCATTGTCAGTTTCTTGATGTGCATGGGTATTGCTTACCACAGTTTTCTTTTCAAAACAAAAATATTTCAAAGTAAAAATATTGATTTATGTGGGTTTCGCTACCTACAGGCAAGGAATATAGTAGCTGCTATAATATGGGAAGAGACACGTTGAATTGTCTAATCAACCTGTGGGATACTTTAAATGTCAGTGTTTTTTTTGTTTCAGTAATTAAAACTTAAAAAGTATTTCTTAGTGCTAAAATTGTTTCAAGCATTTCTCCATTCTTAAGCAGTGTGTCATTTATAATGCTGCTAAGTTTCTTATTTGGTGTTGTTTATGTTTTTTCTTTTGTAGTTTCACTGGAAGTGCAGATCACACCAAGTCATGGCGAGATTAGTCTTGGAGAGTCCAAATTCTTCATGTGTGAAGGTAAGTTCATCAAACTGCCATGACTATTGTCCTTCTAACCCCTTAAACACAGTACAAACACATTGTGCAGTTAAACATTGTTCAGACACACACGACTGTATTTTAAAATCTAGTCGAAATCTTAAACATTCCAAAGTTACCAAATATGAAATATGAATTAAAATGGTGTCTTGGGTTTGAATGCTTCGCTTTCTAAATATCACAGAGCTTCAAAGAAGCTGATAACAGATTATAAAGTTGTCATAAGTGTAAAATAAGATAATTTCTACAGCCTTGAAGTGAATGTCAAGGGGCTAAATCTGCTCCCAAAGAATTGTTTTTTGGCTTTTACTCACATTTTGGGATTTTTATAGTGTAGTGATTTAAACAGACAAAAGGTCAGGTCAACAGAACCAGAGATCTCTGTTTTGTGTTTATATTCTCATAAAGATAATAAAATGGTAATTTATGTATGTGTGTGTGTGTGTGTTTATATGTATATATGTGTGTGTGTGTGTGTGTGTGTATATATATTCATATCAGATCGACTCGACAGAATTTAAATAACTTCTTCGGTAAAATCTGCTAGAAAACAGCCTGATTCCAGTTGGCACGTTAGTAATATGAGTGTACACTGCACAGATATTCTCATAGATAACTGGCACTCAAAGGCAAAGGCAAGGCAGCTCTATTTTTAGAGCACATTTCAAACACAGGCAATTCAAAGTGCTTTATATATAGGCAAAGAAAAGCCTTAGAATGATATTCAAACACAATAAGCAATAAAAACCAGAATAAATTGGGGATAGAATGAACTTAGATTAAAAAAATAGACTAAATGAAACAAAATACATAAAATGAAAATAAGTAGAGAAAAATAATAATTGGCCAGAAATACAGGTAAAGTGCTGTTACAGTGCCGTAATAATTTGTAAGCTGCCCCAAATGCAAAAAGCTTCATGAAGATCTAAGAAACCCTGCTGGGTCTATATTCTTCAAGGAGATCAGAAATGTATTTTGGTCTGAGAATATTTAGTGATTTATAAAGCAATGGTACTTTTGACTTTACTCAGATGTGGGACAAATGATGAAATAGGACTAAGTACTAATACAAGTACTCTTCTAAAACTACATCACTTTGCAAGCCATACTGATAAAAAAAAAAAAAAAAAAAAAACATTTAGTGGCATCCTGGTAATGTAAAGGTCTAGGATGTGTATCAAGTGTCCATATGGCTGGAATGTCCTGGTTTTCAATCTGATCAATTGGTGACCTATGTTGCATGACACCTCCATTAATGTTCTGTGTTTCCTGCTGTCCTCCACATAGGTTCAAGACAAGCAATGGCATAAAATCTCAGAAAAAAACATTTCAAGTTGATTGTCGGCTTTTATGTTTCATTTTACTTTTCTGACACCCCGATTGTTTCAAACAGCTAAAATATATAAACCACAGGCTTCAGTTCATGCAGAAAAAATGTACAACCCACAGCGTCTGTGGGCACTGGTTGACTTCACTGATGTTAAATGTGTACTTACAGATACTTGTTTTCTTATGTTCTGCTCTTTACTGTGCTCCCAGTTGTAGGCGTTGCCAAGCACATAGACTGGTTTGGACCAAGTGGGGACAGGATAGAACCAAACAGACCAGACATAACAGTAACCCGTAATGATGAGTCATCTTCCACCCTCACACTGTATAAAGCTGGGACTGAAAATGCAGGGACATACAAGTGTGTCGCTACCAATGGAGACCAGCAAGGGGAGTCAACCGTCAAAGTGAAAATCTTTCGTGAGTATTTCCCCGATCTTATACACTCCCCAAATTATTGAGCGGTATGAGCACAGAAGGAAAAAAAATCCTGTTTATTGAATGCATAGTATTTTATTGACTGCTCAAGGGCAACACATTACTCTTTTTCTTTTCAAGTGAGGATGGATTTTTCATCAGTTCAATAAACGGTCGGAAGACCATTAGAGGGCTGCTTAATGATCCTGTCTGTTGTGCAGTTCTTGTGAGTAATGGCTTTTATTTTCCATGAATGCCAAACATCAGCAAATGTCCATCAGAGATGAAATCCCTTGATTTTCCAAACAGAACTTTTCTGTTGTTTCACTGCTTGTTTTAGGTTATTAATTGAAGTGGCCACACATGTAGATTTTGCATATTAAAATCAAGACAGCAGTTTCGGTTTAACGATGATCTGATGATTTGCCTTGGCTCAGTAAATAATATAAAATGGAAACTTCTGTTACAAAAAGGAAAATGTAACTATTTTTGGATGTGACGCATCTCATGGAACTGGCTTGCTGCCAACTCACAGTCAAATTAAGCAAGCTACTGCCAGATGGGCTATACACATGCCAACTTCTGCCACCTATGGGAAAGGAAACGAATAGCAGCAACAGTTTGCAGATGTAATGCAATGTAAATGAATGTCATCACTTGTGCCCCCTGCAGGTAATTGAAGTTGCCCCTGCAGTTGTATCTTTTTTTATAGCTGCCATTTTCTGTGTGTGACTATTACATTAAAAAGCGTATGCAGCATATTAAATGTGTGGCTTGTCTTCTGCTCAAATCAGCAAAATGAGTTGGCAATATTGTTAAAAAAAATAATGTCTTCGTGTTAAATTCTGGATGGCCTTATAGCTGAGAAGTTAACGTGTTTATGTAACTTTTGCCCTGAGTCAAGTCTGTAAGGTAACGTTAGTTCATTCCATATCTAGTAGAACTCCCAGCAAATTCTATTAACCACTTGGTTAGTTTTAGTAATTACTGTAGATTAGAAATGCTTCTGTTCTGGTAAAATGGTGAGTCAGGGAAGCTTGTTTTGAGTGATAATACTCTTAAAGTATTGCCTGAGAAAGCAAGTTTGAGGGGAGAAGAGTCCTTCCAATGTAGTTACAAGGAAGCTGGTTAAGGTTATAGAATTTATTCATTTTGACCTAGGCTTGTAAAATGGCTCAAAATGTGATTTTTTTTTTTTTTTTTTTTTTTAAATGGTGGGAAAGTGTAGTGAATGATAAAATTGAAAATCACTTTTTCAGTTTTCCTTTTTTTAATACAGGAAAATTGCAGGTTAATGGGGAAAAGGCATCATTATGAAGATATCCTTTTGTATGTAGAGGAATATTTTAAAATAAATGATAACAAATTTAATATCTGTAATACAATAGTGAAGAAAAATAAATTCCTACCTACAGTCATACAAAGTGAAGTGGTTTTGATGAGAATCATTCTTTGAGTGAGTAAAAAATGTGTTTTTCTTTTCTTTCTTTTTTTTTTTTTTAACAGAAAAAATCACCTTCACAAATGCACCCTCACCACAAGAGTTTACCGAAGGGGACAACGCCAACATAGTCTGTGATGTCATCAGTTCACCTCCTCCCACTGTGTTCTGGAAATATAAAGGAGCAAAAATACAGATGGAAAAAGATGGTAATGTTTCTCTGAACAACATGGGAATCAAATCCAGTGTCACTTGCTATTGTGTTTAGCTCTTGTTGTAAGTTTTTAATAGTCCTTGGGTTTTTAGTGTTTTGTTTAACTCTTACCTCTGTGGCAAACAGCTAATGAATATGAAGAGTTTTAAATGTCATTTGATATTTAGTTCGCATACATGCCAGTCGCCCCCGCAACCTGGACCTGGACACAGATAAGAGACAGATGATGACATGACATGACATGACATGAAAGGCTCGGTTAATGGTTTTCGTAATTTCCCTTTAAATCCATCGGATTAGAAAGTATATTAGAAACAATCATGTTCCTTGTTTTATGTCTTCTAAAAGTGAAAATTGCACTCCTGAGTTTATAAATTAGGGAAGTATCGCCACACAGTTGCAGTATTGCAGGGACAACCAACATGTAGCATATTTCAAAACAAAAGTCCAAACTGAAAGCCAAACAAAACTGTTACTAATTTGTTAACTGTAATGGACATAGACTACTGCATAAAAGAAGACTGCATAGCCATAATACAACCACAGACACCTAATACCAAGCCATAAAGGATATGTAGATTTACCAGTGTTGTTGTGACTTGAAAGTGTTCATGTCTGCTTTTGTTGTTATTATTCTCCAGGGTTTATCCTGTGCTTTGAAAGGAAAAATTAATTTGGTTTTGAATTTGAAAGTACAATTGACTCGCTGTTATTCACCCTTGACACTGAGCAATATCATAATGTGTATGGTATTGTCGGTGTCGCTCGCTGAAAAATAACACGAGCCCATGTGTGGGTTGTAATAGTGTTTTGACTTACTACATGATTAAATTTATTCGGTTCACATTTCGTCTCAAACCGAGGGGATTCTTGTGGGCTTTGGTCATATTTCTCTTTTTCTGGAGCTGGTGGAACGAGAGTTGGACCTATTCAAAGATCAGGATTTGACGAAGTGGAAATAATATGTAATACATGCCCCAAAAAAGACTTGCTGTCATCAGTTGTTTTTCACCACATTAGCCATCAGACCAGCAAAAATAATACATATTCCTCACACTAATGTAGCTTGATGAAAATGCATAAATGCAGCAATAATTTTGTAATAACAATGCTGTGATGTCAATGACTAAGCGACATCAGTGTTAAAATGTTGGTAAGTTGTCAGGCATATATATTAATTCAGTATTAATTCAGTAATTCAGTTTATTTATTGTGTTTCATGATATCACTCTGTAACCCTCCTCTTTGTACAGTAGCAGCTTAAGTGTCATCAAATACTTAATGTGAAAAATATGTAACACACTTGACAGTGCATTTATTGTCTTCATCTTTTCAGTTCGCTTTAAGGTGCTGAGCAACAATCACCTTCAAATCCGTGGCATAAAGAAGACAGATGAGGGTTTATATACCTGCGAGGGTCGCCTCATGGCCCGCGGCGAGATTGATCTGCGGGTCATCAAGGTCGTAGTGAACGGTTAGTGGTCCTTTCTTCCTTGCAGTATTTCCTCTTCCTTTTTGTTCCTGTGTGCATGTTTTTGTGCGGCAGGTGTCCCATGACGCTTAAATAAGCTGTAGATCCTTAGAGGCGACCAGGCTCAGCATCATTGTGGAAACAGTTGCCCAGAGCAACCATGTATCAAAGATGTTTCATGCTAATGAAGTCTGTTTCCTGCAACTTCTGAGCCTAGCAAATGAGTGTGCCTAAAATAAGTGTTCTGAATTTGTCACTGCTTCTGTTTTCTCTCCTGCTATCTATCTGCAGTGGGTACAAAAAAGAATCACCCCCTTTCGAAACATTCACATTTCTTTGCTTCACAGCCTGAAATGAAAACACAAGAAAACAGACTTCTTCCAGCTTAATTTACTCAATGCAACAGACAGCATCCAAGTGAAAGGGGAAAAAAAAACTCATATAACTTGATTTGATAAAGAATAACCACCCTTTGTTAATACTTTGTGGAATCACCTTTTGCTTAAACTAAAGCCTGGAGTCTGTTTGGAAAGTTGTCACCCAACAATGCACATCTAGACTGAGATCTTTTCATTATTTTTCTGAACTGTTGCTATTTTTTTCATTTGCTTGGATGTTGTAAGTTTCATCGAGTAAATAAACCTGGAAGAATTGTGTTTTCATTTCAGGCTGAAAATACGAATGTTTGGAAAGGGGGAAATTTTTTTTTTTCTGTGCACACTGTAAGTATCTCTATGTGACTATCTACTTATGTATTTATATATCTATCTACTCTAAGTTGTTTTTCTTTCTATCTATTATATATATCATTATTTATCTGTCTCTCTGTGTCTCAGTGCTCCCAACCATCAGGGTATGGCAGTTAGAGGTGAATGCCACAGCAGATGTCGGGCAGTCTGCCATGTTGACTTGTGCCGTTGATGGCTATCCTGAACCCATGGTGACTTGGACCAGGTATAACTCTGCTAGCACCTGGAGAGACAAATGCTTTCGAACAGTTGCAGCAGTTCTCGTCAGATGCTTGCACATTCCCCGGATAATTTAAGCAATGTATCTGTTAATTTGTAAAATTAACCTTCAGCTAGACCAAAAATACATACATTAAAAACAGTTTATTAAAAAAATGGAGATGCCTGACTTAATCTAATAATAAACTTATTGCAGTTGCATGTAGGGAATCAAATGTATTTATAGGCACAGAATTCAAAGGCTTCACTTGAAAAACTGAGCCTGTTGGTTCCATTTGTGTGTCAGAGGTAAGCGTTATTCTGCTTCTCAAGTTCTAAAAATTGTGGCCGTGTTGGGCTGAACATTTTGCCCAAAGCTTGTCAGAAGAAAGAGGATGAGGTTTGTCATTTGGCTTCATATACAGTTATTGCACTTATCAAATTTAAACACTGTTAGTGAAAAAAACGGTACAACAAATACCAAATACAAATACAAATAACCCTAAGCCTAACCCCAACAGGAGTGGTATTGGTCTTATGCACCAGTTTACCCGGCTCAAACTGGATGCCAAAGTGTAGAGTGCACCTTAGGGTTATTTGGGATATTCTACTAACTGGTTTATTCATTGCAATAGGATACTTAATCACAGCGTATCAAAGGCGCATGTAAACAGTGAAACCTGAAGACTAGAGTGTCATCAAGAGCCACATTATCCTGTGTGTCTGAATACAGTCATTGATAGGGTCCTGCTTTGTTTAACTGTCCCTGTTCATCATGTTTCCAAGACAGCCGTTAGCTTTGTAGACAGCTTAGACTGGGGAGGTCACAAAGTTCAAAGAGCCCGGGAGCTTCTGTTGGTCTTGGATTTTAGTATTTTATGGCCCTTTGAATCATTTTTTAATGCTTGCGCACTTCGACAGCACCCACAACTTTTTGAAAGCTGTATTGAAGCCCAAAACAAGTGACTGCAGGCAGACAGAGGTCAAAGAATATTATCTCTTTTGAGAGGCAAAATTTTAAAGTGCTTTGTGAACTGCTAAGGTAAAAAGGTTTTTAAGAAATGTAGTCCATTTACCATTCACCATTACTGTTTTGCATTTCTTGCAGTAGTGACAATTTATACACCAATAGGACAAAATGAAAATAAACAAGGCATTTTTTAAAAATGTCTCTTAATACCTAATGTCAGAAGGCTTGCAAAAGAAGAACATTATCATGCTTCTTTTCCAAAAACATTTTCTGCTCTGAGATTTTCAGCTTTCACCTTTTTTATTACTTGATCTTTTTCACTTTGTCATTCATCCAGAAACTACTGCATATTTTCTAAAGCTCTCAGGGTTGTGTTTAAGAAACAGTTTTTCTTTTTGAAGAACGGCAACCTGTTACATAGTGCAGTTTAAGAACAGTGTTTGAGATTGATTGGCTAGATGGTTATAATGTTCAACACCTCTGTTTTCCACAGGAACGAAGTGGTTCTCGAGGCGGGAGAGAAGTATAGCTTTAATGAAGATGGCTCAGAAATGACAATAATGGATGTTACCAAGCTGGATGAAGGGGAGTACTCCTGCATTGCCAAGAACAAGGCTGGGGAAAGTGAGCAAGAGCTCAGTCTAAGAGTGTTTGGTAAGGAGAAACATTTTCTATACATACACGAGTTAAAGTGACAATATAAAAGGTTCCAAGTATAAGAGTATGTGGGTGGGGGAAGAACAATAGCATGGTTATGTGTTTTGCTTTCTAAGGGATACAAGATGAGGTGTTGTTTCAGTGTGGGTTGTGATTGTTTCATGGAAAGCTTAAGGATTTAGAGAACTGGCCAAGTGGAATGAGCTCAGCTGAACTCTTTGAAATCCCCTTCTTTTTTCTTTGTTTTTGTCCACTAGGTTGTTGATATCCTTTATTTTGATTTCATTTACAATTACAATATCGGTTCTTGTAGTCATGTCAATTAAATTTGCATTATCTGATGCAGTTTATTTTCCTAAACAGAAGAAGTGGCCATAATATTCTTCAGAGCATTAGCATTTAGTGCATAAACAGTCACCATAAATTTACTCAAGACAGCTTTCAAAGCACATCGTTTACCTATTTAGCAATGTTTATCTCATTATCTCAAGGATTTTCTTGCACTCACAAAGCTCTGTTTTTTTACAGCAATGTGGAAAAAGCTGCAGTCTTGCATCTCCTTGTAAGCTCCCGTTTCTGAATATGAAAGCTGCGAATGCCTTTCCCAGTCACGTTATTTTTTTTCCCCCTATCCTGACTGGAGTTCTTTCATATATGGTACCTGTCAATACCAAATCTGCCACATTGATCCATAATATTTAATATTCATGGCTAAATAAGCAGCAGATAATTGTAAAGGTAATCTTCAGTAAGAATTTAACACTAAAATTCTAGTGTCACACAGATTGTGTGGGTGCTTTTGATCACTTTCGAATTAAATCAAATCAGATTCAACTTTGTTTATTAACAACACCTTTCGTGCACAGTTGCAATACAAGGTGCTTAACAATACAATGAGAATACAACAATTTGATTGATAGTGCTGACAAGAAAACATAAGAGAAAATAAAAGAAAAAGAACCTCAAAACTCTTGTTTTATTTTGATTCAGATATTGCTAAATTCTGATTGGTGCAAGGCAGTATGTGACAATACCCAGAACTTCACAGACGAAAACAGAAATACGGACATCTCTCATGTGAAATAACCACAACTGGTCTCTCTTTAGGAGAACGTTTGGTGTTCATTTGTGACGTAAGAATCTGATTGAGAAAATAGGTTTTCAGAGCCTTTAAATAGGGCAGCACTGAAATTAGTAAAGCAAATTGTTGGGGCTCTGAATACCTCTGAACTTAGAATATAAGTCCTACATCAATACCTTTGGAGATAAGTATGTGTTACTGTCAGAGCTGTAGTGACAGCAAGGTTTAGCCAGATTTATTCATTTCTTCTCTTTATCTCCAACTTGAACAAAATAAGTTGATAGCCAGCAGCAGAAGCTTTTAGAGCTGTCTTATAAATACAAAATACTTCATGTTACTGAAACTCCTGGCCACTGTTCATTTGTTTGTGCTGTTCTAAGTTCCTGTTCTCACAATGCTGTATGCTAGGAATTGATTGTTCATTTAATAAGTATTTGTGGAGATAACAGCATTTTACCACAAGGTTGCAGTTGTTTTCTTGTGTTGAATATTGTAAATCAAATAAATATTCACTACATTGAATACGCTGACATTTTGCCTAATCCATGCATTCATCCCGCATGGAGCGGAATGAAAAAGACGAGAGCACAGAGCAACGACACATCCTTACACTTCTGAAGAAGCACTTCAATTTGCTTCGTTCTGCTCATGTCACAGTTGTGGCACCCTGCTGTGCTTTCAGGTTAGCTCAGGTGTACTGTAACGTGACAGTTTACTCAAATGTACACAAAAATGAAGACTTGCTCCTCTGAGATAAATTATTACATGGATTAAGTCTGGGTCCTCACATGATTATCGCCACTTTGCTGCTGCTGAGACTGGGAAAGCTTAAATACAGTTTTGCTGCCATAAAAATCCCCCTCACCTGTCAAGCAACTGAGTCTCATCCTCGCTTTGAACTCATTCCAAATCCATAGAGTTGCTCTTTTTCTTATTGTATTTGTGCTGCCAAACAACCTGGCTGTCTTGTTATGCTCGTGCGGATGTAATGACTGTGTGTTTGTGTTTTATAGTCAAACCTAAGATCACATACATCGTAAACCAGAGCACTTCAGAGATGGAGGAGCAGGTAACTCTGACTTGTGAGGCTTCAGGTGATCCAACTCCCACCATCAACTGGAGCTACCGTGATCACATCTTCACTGAAGGAGAGCAGGTAAAATAATAAAGGCAGTATGGATGGCAGTAGTAGATACATAACTGAATCCTAATTTTGGTTGTTAAGGCCCGGTATCCTGCCAGCATTTTTCCTTTTGGAGATAATGAACCACACCTGGCATAAAGTAGACTGATATTGTCTGTGTCCCAGTTGCACTATGTAGGTGCACAAAAAAAAGAGAGGGAGAAAAATGAGATTATGGTGGTATTTTGTCTCTGGTGAAAATAATTAACGTAGAAGGAAATCCATGAACACATTTATGGTACTTACACTTTGTAATACTTCTAAATTGGAAATGTGGTGATATATTTCTGAAGTTGCAGTTTGACGTCTGATATTTAACAGATATCAGTTAATCTCATGCGTCAGTTCCACTGTGTACATAATGAAAAAGTACATCTCTTGTAATCCAGTAATATACTTTACAAGTGTGATGTGGAATTGGGTCACAGTGACTACTAACCACCTGGGAGGAACACAAACCTGCAAGACACCAGTGTCTCAAAGAGGGGAATTGAATACCTTTTACCTAAATTTAAGAGGTATTTTGATCACATGCAGGGGACTTATGTGTAGTTTCACTGTAAAACACCCTCAACTAGGTTCATGTACTGCTTCTTATTTCCCTTAAATTAGCAGCTCCTTCAAGATGGCCCAGTGGATTTCATGTAATTAGCACAGCGATACTCAAACAGGAATGTGGAGTACACCCAGATTTGACTTGAGTTTTCCCAAATGTCAAGAAAATCAGCATCAGATACCCAATTATAACATTCCCAAAATAAGCATGTAATTTGAGGCAATAATTAAGCTTTGTCTGCGCTGTATTGTATTTGCTAGAATGAGCACTTGAATGCCCAAGTGTTTGTTTAGCATTTTCAATCACTATTGCCATTATTCTGCCATTATGCCAGTGATTGAAAAGTTTTAATATTAAAATGTTATAATTTATCATTGTTATCAGTGGATATTCTGCTGCCATCTTGTAAGTTTATTTTGGCACTGCATTGGTTAAGAGCTAGCTTTTTACCTTCCATTACATCCTTAATGTATGTTCTCTTTGTAATATCCTCTACAATATTCCATACACAAACCATCAAAAACAATGAATACCTGATTGGTATTCTTCTACATCTGCTGCCCACATGGCCTGGTTCCTCAAGGTCTTCTAGGTCTTGGCATTGCTACAGTTAATGAGGGTGGGGAATGCTTCAGAGATATACCGTAGTTCATGGAGGAATTCTGGAGCCAGTCCATTACATGCACTACATTTTCTTCCTACAGGCACATCTAAACAGGATCTATCAGGTATGAAATCCGCATGGCACAGAAATGTACTGGAGTAGTGTTGCAAAGTATGCCTCCAGATTTGACAAAACCCCCACTGAAATCAAGTAATCCTTTTTTATTGAAAACTTCCCAGCTGTTTTTGAAAACCCCAAGGAATGATCTCATCAGAGTTCATGAAATTGATTTAACTACTGCATGCTTTCTAAATATAGCCTGAAAACTTTCCTGATCTTGTGACAGAAAGTGTCTAGAGCTTATCTCATAAGATCAGATGAAAATTTGGTTTAATAACATAATAATAGGGAAACACCATTTCTGTGTCGCTGTTGCCTGGTCATTTCAAACTTTCCATCACAGCAGGAGGTTGTCTGGAACCAAGCCCAGCTCAGTCTGTCTGTCATCTCCATAATACTGTAGATTGTCTAGCATTAATGTCGGTATCACCTGAAAATCGAGGGTAAAAGAGCTCCACCTAAAATCTGTTGTTTGAGTATCCAACACTCAGCTCCTGCTGACAAAAATGAAAATATAAGCTTTTGAAACATAATATATCATAGAGGTGGCCAGCAGAGAAGTGGATTAAGTGACATGAATTCCAGCAGACTACAGTTACTGTGCTCTGTGAGGAACAGAAATATGAACATTTTCCAGCCACCTGTCAAACCTACTGGACTGAATGTTTGATATTCAGAAATAGATTTTGAGTGGAGCCTCACAAGTGCAAAACACGTTACCACCATGTGACGCACATCACGACAGGCCCGATATTTTACCTCTGTAACTCTGAACACCCACGGTGGCACACATGGATGCCAGTAACAGTTTACACCTCAGTCCTATTACCCGGTGTAGATGTCCCATGACAAGCAGCAGAAAGCTGTTCCCAGCTGCTGTGCCTCAACTTCCTCTTCCATCAGTGACAGGTCGGCTTCTTTTGTGGTCCTGAAGCTGTCGCAGTGGATGAGGAGAGACTCATCAGAGCGGTATACGAACACTCAGAGCTCATCCGACAGTTTCACCGTTAAATGTCATGAAAGACATTGTCTGGAAAGCTATACTGTAGGTGTGAAGATTGACTCTGCAGGTGATGGCTGAGGAAATAAGTAAAACCTTAGGATTTTTCTCATTACTAGAAAACAGGCAACTACAGTTTGCATTACCCACTGATTTTCTGCACTATGTAGTCACTGATGTGCTGCACCATGGCATATCACGTGACATATGTAATGTGACGCACAGCTGTGCTGTGGTGGCAGTGTGTTTTGCACTTTAATCTGCAGTATGCTGCATGATCTGTTGCATCTCTTCTTCAAAGAAATGATTAGCAGCCTTACTAAATCACTGTAGAGTGTTGCAAGAGTAGATGCAGATTTCTTATGTTTTCCTTTATAGTTCTGATAATCAGCAGGGGAAATGATATCCATGGTGGGGCTCTAATGAACGCATGAGGAAACGGCTGCTAATTGTTTAATTGTCTTGTTCTGTTTGTTCATTTGATGTCTGTCTGCCATGCTATCTGGAATCATCATAACAGCTGTATTTCATCTAGAATGGGTGTGACAAGTGAAACAACATTCATTTGGGGTGGACATGGTGAATTGGAAAAAACCGTACCAGTGCCATTTTAGATGTGCGGTGATGATGAAAAGATGGAATTAATTAGCAGTTTATATGAGTGTGTTTTCAGTTCTTTGGCTCCTTAGTTGCTCAGCCACACTCATTTGTCTTGTTTGATGTTTGGTTATAGTATATTACATACTGTACATTCAGTTCATAGATGTGTTTTACCTTATTTATGCAGAACCCTGTGATAATAATAAAATAGTACTCTAGTTTATCAGACTTTATACAAATCAGTGGTGTGCTGTTTGTTAGACCTGAAAGGGAGTTGCAGATGCGAAGAGAATTATCAGAGTAATGTGACAAATCCCAAATAGGGTGTAATAGTCAAAGTTTTACAAAAACCGTTTTCCTGTGTAGGAGACTGTGGACTGTAACTTTATAGGAATATACTGACATTTTGGTAAACAAACAATTTCACCACAATTAATTAATTGTGTAATCTTCATTATGCAGTTATATTTATACATATAAAATACGTGCATATCTGATTTTTGCTTAAATTCACATTGTTGACATGTCTTCTTGCTCACAGTCTTCTTCTTCCCTCTTTGTTACAGCATTATTTCCACCTGTAGATCAGTGGAATAGCGTGAAACCATTAGCAGGAATGTGTGTCATATCTCCTGCGTGCATGTTTGTCTTCATGCACATGCACAAGAACAAACAAAATGTGAACCCGCATGTAAAAATATTGTTGCATAGTTCTGCCAGGGGTCAAAAAGTCTACAGGGTAACTTTTAAGTTATCATTTACACTTTCTGTAGCTTTCACTCTCTCAGTGACTTTAAAACAGACTCTCAGTAGAGCCTATAAAAATTTAAAGCAAAAATTATCGAGAGGGTCAAAGTTTTAATTAAATTATCTTCACCTTTCATGTGGCATTATGATATTTATGATGCATATGACGTAGACTGCCATCAGGATACTGAATTACTGTATAATATTTGAGGAAAAAGATCAGGATTAGAGAATTCTTTCAGATACTGTTGATCATTGTCACGTAAGAAACAGTTGATATTCTGTGACAGATTAGCCATTCAAATCTTTGTCTGGCTTCGTTTGATTCTGTTGCCGTTCTGCTGTGGTCTCGGGTTTTAAAGGTTAACCAGAGGAGAACCAATTCATTTTGAAGTTTCTGAATAAAATCTTCGGTGTCTGCAGATAAAAGCATTGTCTGATAACCGTAAGTAAAGACATGCACAGTGTGAGGATTGAAGGAGATTACTGTATCACACAATAGAAAGGCAGTGGTACTGTATATAAAGAGAACAGGATAAAAGGGGTATGTTTAAAAAAAAAAATTGTTGTACACATGTAGGTTTGTTCCTGTGTAGAGTTAGGTCTCAAATTCAAATTGGTACTTTTCTGAATATAGTTTTGTTTTTGTTTTTATGTCAATTAAAGTGTTTATATATATTTTTTTAAAACTTTCATAAACTGTACGTGTGGTATTTGATGGTTTCGGTCCTTTGAATGCATTCGCTGCGAGTCCCTCTAGATAAGTGTGTCTGTTTTAATGAATGAAAATATGAGTATAAGTAAGTATTTATCCATGCTTTGTACATTATCTACATAATGAATGTTTTGTTTATTTGAATACATATTAAACATTCTGCTTGATGAAGGGAGTTTTTAAGCTGTACTTATCAGGAAATATTTTTAACTATACAGAGAGAAGTTAAAGTCAAATAAGACTTAAAAGCAGAACACAGTTTGTAGTTGATTGGTGATGGCACTTTATGTCTGTAATCTGTGTGTTTTTGTAAAAAAAAAAAATTCAACTTACAGGACACAGATCGGCTTTTAAGGCCTGCTCTCTCTAACATCCAAATTTCCAATTAGGAATGAAAGACTTAAGAGAAGAAATTCTTGATTATTATTTTATTTGTAATGAGATGCTTAAAGAAAATTTGTAATTAATGTTGTGTGGCAGCGATGTGGGCAGGGCATCTGGAACAGAGGCATGCTTTAAGTGTTGCGTGCCAGTGCAGAGAGAGCATTGTTTTCTCCAAACACAAAAGGCTACTCATTTACAACAGCACGCCTGCTGGCTCAGTAATGGGGTGATGTAAAGGTTTTCTTCACCAAAATGCTAGTCAGTTTTCCTTGATGTGCTGGCAGAGGTTCCAAGGCTCTGCAGTTAATGACACAGGATGATGACAATATGCATACTCATCAGTTTCAGTCCGGCGTCACCCAGTGAATAAGACACAGCCAGCGTTCAGTACATTATGTGTTTAGAGTATTTGTGTTAGTCTGTCTCTTGCTTTCTTCATACTGACATTACAATTCATGTCAGAACAAAGAGCGAGGATAATTCTCTATGGAAGGAAATAACAATGGGCTGGAAAAATGATAAGTCCCAAGGGAACCGTCACCATATTGTTCTTCGTGTTTGCTCGGAGTAGGGAGTGTGTTATGGTGTCTTTCATTTTGCACTCTCGCATCTGCTGTTGTTCATTGTCCTTTTGTCTTAAACAATCACCTGTCAGAGATATGACAGTGATAGTTGTCAGCTCACTTACCACAGAGGCAGCGCTGCATACGAGTATGTGGATGAGGGTGGTGATGTTATAGTCCATTAGGTTGCCTGTTTTAATTGGGCTACTGCTCTTTCTCAGCACGGTGGTGATATGCAGCCAGCTGCTCTTTGTAATGGTGCACGGTGCACACTGTGGTTCACTGTGACAGTAGAGGACTTACAGTGCTCTTAAGAACATAGTGAAATTACACTCCTACACTAAGCTTTGCATATGATTTGCTAATTAGTTTATTTTTATTGTCTCCTCTGTTTCCTCCTCATTTCGCTTATTTTTATAGTAAATAGTGAACCTGGTTTGTCAGTGATATAAGCTACTTGATTTCAAACACTACACCATATGTTTATTATGTTATAAGCCTCCGGTATTGATTATGAGAGGATAATACAGGGGCCTGATTCACTGTTTTGTCCTGCAATTATTATGGCAGATTGCTTTCATTTACTTTACATTTACTTGCTGTTGCACCTGATGAAATAGCTGTTCATCATTTTGCTTGTTACGCTTCAATACTTTTTCACTATGTGGGCCCATCACATCTCATTGTCATGGTTAACATTTTCTCCTCAGCATCATGAAATCCATAGAGCATGCTTTCCAAAAAGCTTTTTGTCTTGTGGAGTTGGGCTTTTCACTGTCACTGTGATTTAACTTGACACAGCATGTTGTCAAATGATTAGTTTTTTTTATTCCCAGGTTTGATTTTATCTGTCATGATGTAGAATAATTCTGTATTCAGTTGAGCGGGAGATATGACCAATATGATTATGATAATCACTTATTTACCTTTATATATGTGATTTTATTTCCTGAGTAGCTGTCATGTTAAAGCCATGTTGATCCCAGTCAAAAGATGAGTCAAATGTACTTTTTGTGTTTTTGAAAATAATATACTTTAATACTATGTACTATCATTTTCTTAAAATATGCAGTATGTACATGAGACAGTCATGAGAACTGAACTGCAACTTCACAATGGTATGGTATGGAGAGGCAATTAATAATAGCATTGGACAATAATCCAGCCCTAGTTATTATTTAAATTGTGTAGTTTTGGCCAGCTAGTGAATCTTTAATGCAATCAATTAATCAATTAAAGTATTGTTAACATTCAGAGCAAGACATTTTAACTTGCAAAATTACTCAACATCAACACAAGCTACCTGTAGGCAAAGATTTATTTCCAAGGCTCACACGACGTGAAGGTAGAGCTGCAACAAAATTTCTTATTTTAAGCCTTCTTTGCTTATTGAGAAACCCAGCAAGTGTTTTTCAATGACTTGATTGACTAAGGTACTAACTGCTGTTTCTTGCATTAAAGGAAAGGCTTTTTAAATGCACAAGTAAAGACAACAGTGAGAGTAAATTCTGTTTTATTGGCTTTTATCTTGTCCCAAAATGGATCGTAAGTCGACAATTGCCTCACTGCTTTCACCAAACAGGCCGACATATCTCTGTTGTTGCGCTGTAATGGAGTCACCTCTTCCTGATAAACCAATAACCTTCTTATCGCTAAGCATTTGTGCTATCATGATGCCAATAGACTTACTTCTTGTAGGCTTAGAAGCAGTATTGTTCCAATGTGCAGTAAAGAAAATAAGACACCATAAAAATCTCCGCAAAATTTACCTTTTAAAATAAAACTTTTACGGATATATAATAGGCTTCTCTGGGAGGGAATTTCACACTTATTGATTTTACTAAAGTGTGGACCTTTAGTAAAATCAGACAATCAGCTCAGACACTATGGATGCACAGAAAATAAACTGTGGTCGCTTAATACTTACATACAATTTGCAGCATCCCATCTTTGCCTGGATAAGGATTACTTTCTAAGAATTGCTTTGCCTTGTGTTATTGTTCTGTCTCTGTCCTCTACAGGCATCATGGACTCGGCCCGAGCAGCACAAGGTATTCGAAATGCATGACTTTTTCCTACACCCATCCATCTTTCATGTCAGGGGAGTCTAATTCAATACTGGATGGATGCAGATCAAAATTCTTTATCAAATAAGGTTCAGGGAGGGTATAAACCCTGAGAACGATGCAGAATCCCAACAGGGCAGTGCAAGCCTGTCTCTTTGTTTTGTTTTTTTTACATATATATACATATATATATATAAACTCACTTCAACCTGTGTATTTTTTCCAGACCTTTAACCTAGCCTGCAAGAACACAAGTCATTACAAGGCATCTGCCTGCTCAAATAAGATTTTTTGAATTGCTTTTTATAGATTGGATACATTATTGTGATAAATTCAGTTTTTCAACCTGTTTACTTTACTCTTTGATATTTTTTTTTTTGCAGGTAGAACTCACTCTTCTCAGATCTCTTTCTATCGTCCCACCCACTACTCTTGATCTCACTCTGTCCACTGCCAATTCGTGATTATAACTTCAATGTGTATTTTTGACATTAGAAAATATTTTTCTACCGTTCTGTTCTGTTGAACAGAAGATGACTGAATATGTCTGTAAGAGAAAGTGAAAAATGTCTTTGTGCATCAGCCCAGAGTATCAGAGCCAGGCACTTTTCCTGAAAGAAAGTGAAAATTGGCAAACGAAAGAGCTGCCCACATAAGCTTTTCTCCAACTTTCTTCACTATCGAATATGTGTTTTACATATGTGAGAAAACTGGCGAGAAATACCACTCTGTTATGTCCAATATTATTGCAGAGTGCACCACACTAGAGGACAGAGTTGCTACGGATTCATTTTTTGGGTTTCAAAGGAACAGAAATTTGTTTTATCACAAAATATGTCATCGAGGATCAGCCCACCATCGTTCAGGTGCAGGATCAAACATTAGGGTTGCCATTGTTATTTATACTTTTGCACCATTTGACAGAAAATATGTATTTTTAGACCATTTGATTCTTCAAATAGCTGTTCTATTTTTCAGATGAACTGGTCTTTTCCTTAAGCTCTTTTCTGTAATAGTTTGTTATTGTTTTTTTTTCATTCATTGTTTCCAAGAGTCTCTAATATTGACAGCTGATATGCATTCATTAATGACACCTGTGATTACACAAACTTCGGAATGAAAAACGAAGGCGAGGAAGAACCTTCCTCAGCAGGCTCATGAAGACAGTAATTACTGGGTTTGTGTAACACTGTGATTTAGACATGGTTCCACAATTTTTTTTTTTGTGCATCAGCTATAATAAGCTGTAGACTTCCTATACACGCCTACCTAGAAAGTAAGGGTAAAATTAATAATTTTTAACATTTGGATCTGTGATCAGCTGATTGTACAAAAATCAGGCAACTCCAAAAAGCCCAAACAGTGCGTCCTATTAACATACTCTTCTCATTTTTTTTTTAAAAAGAAGGATAAAGGTTAATCCCAGGCGACAGTTTTCACTAAAATCAGGAACATATACATGGCTCAAAAATGTGTCATGCCATCCTTTATTTTATGAACTGTATTTTAGTTAACCAGATTCTCACAAAACATCACATTTGTGGTTTCAGGGTGTGAGTGTATTGGTTCACATTAATGGATCAGGCAATAATAATTTTCACTTTCTGACATAATCATAGAGTGTTAAAGTCCACTTGCACACTGAGTTTATCTCTGTGTCTTTCTGCAAGACATGCCATTATAAACAACAGGAGAGGAGCATGAGCATGATGCAGTATGAGCAGGCAGGGCATGTTTGTTGTAAATGCGTAGGCAGCTGAGTTTGACAAGCTGCGTAAAGGAAGGTACATTGTGGGAAGGTATATTTGTATTCTGGGACAGTTAAGATTTGGTGACATGAGTTTAACATGTCCACAGTGTCTTCTCAATTTTGTGCTCTGATGTTCCAGCAGTGTTTCTCTCCTCTGCTGGTAAAGCTAAAGAAGCTGTTGGAGAGCTTTGCTGACTGATTTATTAGAGAAGCTTATGTATGAAAGTCTTTATTTTCTTCCCTTTTCTGTTTTATGCCAGTTTTCACACAGACTTGAAAAGTGGTTTTACGCCTATTTGTTTGCCAAAAAATAGGATCAAGGAAGTTTCCAATGGACAGTCTAATAGGCATTCTGGTGCATTATGCATTAATGCTGAAAATCATTGTTATGAAACATTAATGAATCACATTAAACTGAAGAGAACACGTAAGTTTCCTCATGTAGATAATGGTATTGATTGCAAGCTTTCATGTAGGGAGTGAGTGGTTGTAACCCCTGAGAAGCTGTCCATATGTGCTTCTACCTTTGGTGGCTTTTTGATGCTGCATTCTCTTAAAAAGTTAGAGCGCAAAATCAAAAAGGACTCATTATTGAGGCATACTGACCAACTAGGACTTCATGGTTGTACATAGTGTGGCATGTTGCACAGATGCAGGAGTCAGAAGCAGTACCACAGGGGTCGAGAGAGAACACTTTCTGCACAGGGGTCAGAATAAAAGGGTAGTGTGTTATGTAAGTGTCTCCCTGGTCCTGCTACCCGCTATGCATAATGAATGCCCCAGACATGCTTTGTCCATTGAATTTGAATACAAACTAATGAGGGTTTCTTTTACATGGCTTCCCAGACTGGGCCCTAATTCAATATGTGTAAAAGCAACCGTGCCATTGTTTTGCCTGTAGCTTGGATCAAAGCCATGAAAGCAACCAGAAGAGAGGTTTAGATATTCAGCTCTGCAGTACCTTGTTAAAGGGACAATTCACAAAAACACTAAAGCTTACTGTATTAAAAAGTATTGTATGAAAACACTGGCATGCCCCAAATCCATAAATTAAATTTTAATTGGTTTAAACTTACTGGGTTTGAAATTTAGTGTTTTCATCAACACGACAGTTAACATTTTCTGCGTCATTAAAAGCCTAAAAACACAGTAAAGTTGAGGTCCACGCAACTCATTTCTGAGGGTAAAATAATGTTTATAGTCTGTATTATAAGTGGTTTAAATAGTAATATCTTAGTGAGGAAAATGTTTCTTTGAAAGAAGCAATTCAGTCTCTCTGAAACATAGCACCTCAACAGTTTAGTGTCACGTGACGACAACAAGCACAACAACACCGAGTTGTTGACCCTGAAGGTCGGGAAGCCACTTATGGTTAGATGTTGTAACTCTGCATATCGAGTTAATGAAACCAGGTATCTCTAGAGCAGGAGTGTCATTTACACATCTCATTAGCCAGCTGTCTGTTGTTATTTCCCAGGTTTCAAATGGTATGTGTCCTTCATCACTGAAAGAGGGGCATGTGCTGAATGTGGGTTCAGAGAGCATCGCAACCTAATACACCAAAAACCACCACAAGCAATTAATGTAAAATGTTATTTTACTAAAAAAATTTGATTGTGTCCAATGACACTGTCACAACTCGGTATAAAAGTGCAAATGCGGCATGTAAGCTAATGCTCAGTCTAGTGCCATGCATCAGCATGTTTCACGAGTTAGCAAGCCCTCGTGTGAAAAGCTCTAGATGGTTTCTAGTGCCTTCTGCCATGAATTATTGATAAGCTCCCCTGTTCTGTCAACTGTGTCCTTATGTTTCCACGTCTTTACAGAACAGAATGTGCCTATTTCATTAAGGTAATGTCTGTTCTGCTCATTAAAGGCCTGCTTTCTTAAGCTTTTTTTTTTTTCAGGTCAGACATCTTTCTGCTGAAATGTGCTCTGTAGATGTGCAGTATGTGCAATATGGCTATGGAAAATAACTGATGTGAATGGTTTGTTTTCCTTAAACCAAGCCATTTTCTGCTCCCATTTAGAGTCTGGATGGAAATGTGGTGGTGAGGAGTGATGCTCGTGTGTCCTCCCTCACTCTGAAGTATGTCAAGTATACAGATGCTGGTCAGTACCTCTGCACAGCACGTAGTGCCATTGGAGAGGATGATCAGCCGGCATATCTGGAGGTCCGCTGTAAGTATTTACATCATTTTTTAATAGACATGTTTGGTTCTAAAAATTCAGTACACTCTTGTAAAAGTGACTTTACATCATCACAGTTAATCGTCCACCTTTTTTAACTGAATAAAATAAGCCTTACCTGATCATAGAAAGTTCTTAAATTTGCTTTTATTTACACAACACTGTTTTCAGGCACTGTTAAAATCACAAAACCAAAAATGTTTTGGCAGAAAGTTTGTATTAAGTGTGTTTTTTGTTTCCTAGATGCCCCTAAGATACATGGTGCCGTGGCAGTGTATACCTGGGAGGGAAATGCGGTGAATATCAGCTGTGAGGTCAAGGCTCATCCCAGTGATGTATCTATTGTTTGGCTGAGAGATGGACTGCAGCTCCCCAACTCAAACACCACCAACATTAAGATCTTCAGGACTCCATCATCCAGCTACCTGCAGGTACACACACATCAAACCATGATTTACACTGTAAAATAAATGTACACATTGAGTCCTTCCGCATGCACACACACACACACAGCCGTTGTGTCATCAAGATTTCATGACCATAGACTTGAAGTGAAGGATTTACTTTCAGCTCCATTGTGAAAAAAAATCAGATGAATAATTCAGCAGCAGGAAAGCTCACAGCAACAAATAAAAATAGGCTACTCTAATGGACAAACAAAAAGGTCACCTTCAGAGTGTTTGACACACAAGTTTGTTCATCTGTTTTGTTACACTGCCCTTCATATATTTGCTGCTTTCTTTCTTTCTTTTATTTTCCTCCTCCAGATAACCCCTGAGTCTGAAAATGACTTTGGCAGCTATAACTGTACCGCCTCTAATGAGATGGGCACAGAGTCCAAGGAGTTCCTGCTCATTCAGGCCGGTCAGTGATGATACTGTGATTCAAAATCCTTCTATATTTTACATTTAGATGTTTGTGTCTGTTTTTTTTTTTCAGCAGTGTTTTTTAGTATTGATAACAGGAAGAAGTCTTATGTGGGATGTCCATTTTCAGCTTTAAACCTTGCGTATTATAGATACGTATTATAGATACGTAAGGTTTAAAGGTTTATAGATTTTCAGTAGTTAAGGTAAATTTCATTGTAGCACACAAATTATATTACAAGTAATACAAGAGTGTTTTTTTTCTGGCCCCAGGCTTCAGGAACAGATTTTTCACTCATATTCAGAACACAATAGACCAAAACATACATCTACCACAGTGTGAGGTTACACAGAGCAGTGTTTGTTCAGATGGATGATAAATTTAGATGAAAAGGCAGTATAATCAACTTGAGGTAATTAAACGTTCCCTCCTTCTTGGTTGTTTAGAAAATACAACAGATCTAAGCTTTTCACTTCGTGCAGTGCTCAGAAATTTAAATCGCTACACATTATTCTGCACATCCAAGGTTTTACTATGTGTATTATGAAGTAAAAGACCGTTTATCAAAGTGACAGCATTTTATTGTAACATCAGATCCCCACCAGTTGATACCATAGACCATAGTATGCTCACCAGCACATTAGACACATGGAACAGAGAGCAGAGAGATAATGCCACTCTTAAGCCACAATCTCAAGTAAGTGAACTGAAATCACATTCTTCACTTGGAGCAGAACATGGATAACCGCAGTAATTACAGTGTGCCTTTTCATTTCTAAGATCAAAGTGATTCCATACACAACTGTCCTCACATCAGAGTGTGTGTATTCAGCCACCAGTACTTGGATATGGACAATCTCAATGGGTCTAAGAGTTAAAATGAGAGAGCTGTGGTGGGTGAACCAAAATAAGGTTGTTCTGATCATTGAACGTGACTAACACGAATGTAAAGAATGAATAAATAGTCAGTTAGTTCCTAAATTAAGTGATGCTTAATGATTACAAAAGTCTTATTTTCAACTTGATTTCTTTTTCCTCAGCACCAGCTGTTTATAATTTTACAAGATTTACATTATATTGAAACATTAGTTTGTGCTTTACTGTCTGCGCAGTGCTTGAATGCATCAAAACTCTTTTCATCATCGTCAAATTCAAATTTTCTGAAAGGTTCTGCTTTTGGAAAAGCCCAACAAGCCGCTCACTGTTTCCAGTGGTTTTCTTTGTGCAGTTATCATCCTTTAAGGCTGACTCTGAATCGTCTGATGTGAATCGGTTTGTCATAGGAACATTTAAATGTTTTTCCTTCATTTTTTCCCCTGAAATAATGATGAGAGTCTGCAGCATTCAGTGCAAGAGAAATGGCATTACTGTCATAAATCATGGATTTCTCACAAAGATGAAGCAGTTTTTAGATGTAATTTGGAGCTATTAGGAGCTGTGAGCTCATTCTGTAAGTGAAATGGAACAGTGGCTTCTGACAGTGCTGCTGTGCTGCAATCTTACAGGTTTTGTTGTAATCACACTGCATTTCCTCCCTTTACCAGAGGTGCCATCAGCTCCATCCATCAGTGAGGTGAGACCCTTCTCCACCACAGCACAGATCCAGTTTGAGGAGCCTGAGTCCAATGGAGGTGTTCCTGTTCTGAAATACACAGTGGAGTGGAGGACACAGGGCAGGGGCAGCTGGGTAAAAAAGGTCTATGAGGCCGAAGATGGTAAGAAGTTTATTGGGAATTGGATTTTTTGTTTGGAAAAGATTAAGATTAAGGATTAGAAGCAAATTGTAATTAAAAGCAAAAAAAAAAAGAAAAAAGATTGTTATATATTATGTAAGGTTTTGTTATAAGATTAAGCAATAAACTAAAGAATAAGTTTTAAAAATATATATTATTTAACAATGAAACAGGAAAGATTAATGATATGTAGCAGTAAGTAATCAAAACAAACTATACATGACGGCTGAGAAACAGCTGTCAGGTATTTCTGTTTCCGTGTATGTCTGGTTTTAGACCTTTTAGACCATCGCTAAATAGATTTATCTGTTTAAACATTGTTGGAATGAAATGAGAATTGAGCTAATCGCTGTTTACCTGTGATGGAATTAATTATGCATGTATTGTTGGAACAGGGGATGTGTTTGTTTTACCGCTAATCAAAATTATCAAGGTGTTCTCAGCAGGGATTGCACTGCCTCTGATATATTGTAACAGGCTCCATCAGTGAGGTGACTATCACAGGCCTGAAGCCAGAGACCAGCTATGAAGTGATGTTGTCAGCCATCAATGGGAAGGGTGAAGGTGAAAGCAGCCCCGTTGAGCTCTTCAAGACGGAGCCTGTCCGTAAGTGGCCAAAGTTACACACTGTACAGCAAACCATAGAGCTTTTATCACACCTTTTTGACCTCTGTCTCCACAAACACATGAACTGAGGTCCGTCTTCTCTGTCTTGGAGTGAGTGGAGTGCTCATCCTTCCCATTACTGCTCTATAAAAACTCATTGAAGAGTAGAGATTCTCTGCTGCTGGACACAGAAACACAGAAGTGATCACTGTGACTGTTTGGATAGTGTGACTAAAGCTTCCAGCAGAGTCTTTTCAATCTAGAGTCTGTCCTCTTCCAAGTTTTTTTGTTTGTCCAGAAGTAAGACTGACAACAGGAACTAACTCACTGACCTCCTTGTTTTGCTTTCTTAGTTTCTCCATTTAGGGACTTTGAAATCTGATTTAAAATCCACAATTTTACAGTTCTTTGTTGGGCTCATTACATGCTTGCAAACCATGAATTAGAATATGAAACTGAGTTATTCCTTGGTTCTTTAAATACCAGCCGTGTGCTGAGTCTTTTACACATTATTTAGTTTTTAGCCCCCTCTGTTGGTTGGGGATGCAGGTTTTCGGAGGAGAAACTGCTACCCCCTGTTGGATTCACATTGAAATGTGCTTGCTGACTTGTAATTGTTCGTCATTTTTTAATTTTTGGACATCATTTCGTGTTGTTTGTGTGCTTGCTCATCTGCACATATTTTCATTTTATAATTTTAATCATCCATTTTTTTCTATGCATTTGCCATCATCTGTCTGTTGTATCCATCAGGCCACACTTACAAAAGTAAGTGATTCATCTCTTTTGGCTAAACTCTCTGTTTAATTTGAACCTGCTTTTTTAAAATTCTGTTCATTAGTATTAAATCAGACAAACATTGATGTTTTTCCAATAAATATACCTTTGGACTAATATATTTGTATGTGTTGGTGTTGGAAGTAGGTGTTGTTTGACACCTACTTCTTAACTGTTTTGAGAGATGCCCGACTATTTTAACACATAACATTTCTGATCAAAATTAAAGGCATGATAAAGACAAAAAGTCAATGTCTGTTAAAAACTAAAAGCACTTGTTTAATGACTAAATGTTCTGGACTTAGACAGCGAACAAAGGTCAAATTATTTATGCTTATTTAGTGTTATTACAGGGATTCAGGTAGTCATTTGAACAGACAGCTGATTCTGATTGCCTGATATCTTCTGTTTTATGTCTCTAGACGGCATTTTTCATTTTTTCACTGAAGACACAGGTTTGTTCTGTAGTGAGGATGATAGAAGATTAGTTTTTACTGCTGTAGCTGTTTCCTTCCCTGCAGGATAATCACCCATCACCCTTACTGATTATTTTTGGAGTATTTGTAATAACTTTAAAGCATAGCAAAATGTGTATATTTTCTAGAAAGTAGACCTTGTGCTGCCTGATCATTCTCCTCTGTTTGTAGATTTTATTTCACATACACCCCATGAGCTGACAGCTGAGTTATCCAAATGTGACTGTTAATATAATCTTGACTTGCAGGTTATGAATTAATTGTCTTAATGACAGTATCACAAACTCATGCCAAACCTCTGCATTTCAGAAGCTGTACATTTCCCCTCTGGCTCCAGCTGTTTGGTGGAATTTGGGAATGTTTACATTTGGATTAGGCTAATCAGCATTGATTAATCAGTTGCTTTACAAAGTACCAAGTTCCTAAAGTCAAGAGGATAAAGTTGTTAGATGTCTGTTGCACTTTTCACAGCCCAAACAGAGGAATTTCTATGCTCGGCTGTTGTGTTTATGAGTATGAATAGCTTTGTTGTGATTCCATATCTTTCTATTTTAATTTGTCTCTGGGTCATTTATGTTTTTTGTCCTCTACCTTTCTGTCCTTCTTCCTCTTTCAACCACTTGTGTGCATTTCATGTGACTGTTATTTGGCTTGCATGGTGCTGATGATCCCCTCCACTCTGCAGAAGGTAACTTGTTGTTGCAGATTTTTGAGAGAAGATTCATAACTGTAACCGGAGAATCCCACAATTAAACAACACATTAATTGCTTCCATGCAGTCATGTAATACATGTCTACCTCAGTCCTATTAATCAAGACATTTAGACATTTGCCTCAGCAGGATGAATGAGCGAGAGCCAGAGCTGTCGTCACAGTAATATATACCTCCCCTCCTTATAGGGCGTGTTACTATAAATCAAGTGTGTAATAAACAGTTTCCGCTCATCACAAGAGAATCATACTCCTTCCCACTCCTCCCACCTTCCCACAAATTATGGCTGCTTCCAGCAGTTTGCTCTGGTTCTCAATCAACAGATATCAATGCTCCTGCTCAGTGCTATAGCTATAATATACAGTAAATCTTCCATATTGATCATCACGTTTAACCTTAGTCTGAATATCATCACTACAGGCTAAATCTGCTAACACGGGCCGATGATTTTATCAGGGTTTTGAAGGCAAGAAATATTCTGTCTGAAAACGAACACTGAACACTGTGCACATCTTTCTTGTTGTCTGTTCATAAGCAAAACTTTATCTTAGAGCTGCAATGACTAGTTTATAAATGGATTGATTGACAGACTAGTCAATTCACAGAAAAAAGGAAGTCGTGACAGTCATTTATTTTTTTTCGCTCAAATTCCTAGTTCAGACAATAATTATCAGATGAATCAATACTGAACAAATAGTAATTGTTATTTGTGCTTCTCTTTGAATTTCCCAGGTTTCACAAACACATAAAGCATTAGCATAGCAATAATAAGAGATAGCTAAACTTACAGATGATGTGCCTTTAAGGGAGAATAAGACAGGTCCTGGGATCGACCCTTGAGGATCTCCACAGGTCAGAGGAGAAAACATTTCATTCAGTGATAAATAACCCTTTACCCTGAAGCCTTGTATGACACTGGGAGAATGTCAGTCAGTAATTTTTTGTGCCAGTTGAATGTCACTCAGCAACCAAGACTGAATCAGAGAAGCATGTGGCTGTGTGTCATTTGATAATTAGTCTGACTTGAGACATACCATCTTGAGGGAAGCGATTAATGAAGGACAAGTGACCTAAAAGGACAACAACAAAGAGAGTGGCCAGTTTCAAACTTCAAACTTTGTTCACATTTCTAATGAAGGGGTTATTTTCGGTTTGCACTTTTAAAGGTCGACTGACAGAACTGACTGTTTATTTCTTTTAATAAACACATCTAGACCTCTGCATCTCTTTAAACGAGTCTTTAAATAACCTCTGTATTGCTCTTGTGTGCCTATAGGGAATCCCAATCCTCCTAAGCTTGAAGGGGCACTTCAACCAAAAGGCAACTCCCTCAAAGTGAGCTGGATCAAGCAAGACGACGGCGGCTCACCCATCTTACATTATCTCGTCCGCTACAAACCAGTGAGTGGGCTGATCAGATCTGATGATTAAAATCAATTTTTCAAATAATTGTTCAAGCAAAAATTCTCTCAAATAATTTCTCAAATATGAAGATTTGTCACAATTTTAGGATTTTAGATTAATTGGTAAAGAAAGTTGTTAGTTTCATCTAGGGTTGGTAATAAGGTAATAAGGTATACCGCCGGGTCTTGAAAATAGCAAGGGTATCAGTTTCATTACCGTCAGTGCCGTCAATTGACTCCCATGCGTAACTTCTAAAATAAATACTACACAAAGCTGCGCTCTTTTAACATGAATATAAAAAAAGTTTTCTCAGATAAAACAATCTGCAAACAAAAAACATATCTGGACAGGCTCATACCATTTTAATAACGCGGCGTGCTGCCAACTCTAAATAAAACAAAAAGTCTGTTCGCTATATGTGTTTTCAAATAGCCTATATATGCAATAAAAACTATATTGACAAACTGCATGTGCCAGCAGAGAGAGAAACCTCTCTAATCACAGAGAAGCGATGGCGTCTTGTTGCGCAGTTGTGGCATCTATGAGCGGGTTTGTAGCTGCAGCTGACTTGAAAACCCAGGTCACGGTAATACCCTATACCGGGGTAAAAATGTGGAGGAGGTTTGTCGGTATGAAAATTTGGATACCGTATTTCAGACCGAAATGCACGTACTGTAAAACAATGTGTGTGTCCTCAGGTACAAGCGCCAGAGTGGAAACCAGAAATCCGACTGCCCAGCAGCAGCGAGTACGTGGTTCTCAGCGGTCTGGAGTGGGACACGGAGTACAATGTCTATGTGGTGGCAGAGAACCAGAAGGGCAAGTCCCAACCAGCAACCATGTCCTTCAGGACTTCCACAGAGCCAGATGCCATCCCAGGTACCCTCCCTCAAGTCACTCACACTGCACTTGAACTAAACAGCCAGAAAACTGAGGAGCCAAACTCAAAGCTCGAAATCAGAGGGTCACGTTCTATTTTTACACTCTGTAGCTCTGAAAGGTGAATGACAACTAAATAAATCTACAGGAAAAAATAGATTTCCTGGACGGCGGTGGGCCAGAAATGATTTTCCGGCTGAATTTTCTTACTTTAAAGTTTTGACAGCCCTTGCTAAATGAGCTTGAGTTTGCGCTCGCAGAACTGGGACAGGCACTTTCCACAGAGGATGAAATGATTTCCTCTGAATGACTGTAGTTTTCCTTTAGCTTTGTTTACTATTAAAATAGCAGCCAGAGTGGATCTTTTGTCCTTTTGTAGAAACAGCCTTTAAACTGACCCTTGATTAACTGATTAACTTGAACCTTGAGGCTGCAGCAGCAGCTGAGGGTTATTTACTAACTGTACAAAAACTACACTGCTTGTTCGAGTCCCTTTAGGTGCTAGACACTGCTGAGTGCTGTGCTGAAACATTGCAACACACCGTTGTGTCTCCTTCTCACCTCTTTTCTAATTCATTTTCCAATCTAAAGCATTTCCTACTCACCCACCACTGAGTCACCATCGAGTCAACATGTAGTTTCCCCTTTGTGCTGTGCTTTTGCTTTGATGTGTTGCTGTATTTTTTTTCTCCTTTGATACAAAAAATCTTTTTTTTTCTGTTTTGTTTTGTTTTTCCACTTTTGGTTTTCAGACCTGACACATTTTCACTTTCTCTCTTCCTCTGTTTTCCCCACCCTTCTCTTTTTTCCTCTTTGTTTCCTGCCATTCCCTCTCCCCCCCCGTACTCGTCCTGTATTCTCTTTCCCTTTCTCTCTCTATCTCGTCTCTCAATGTTCCTGCTCTCTTGCCTGGTCCTGGACATTGGTGTGGTGGACCACGTGAACATTTTCGTCCTGACCTGTGTGCATTTTGGTGTGGTCGGGGTTGTGCTGTCCTCCCCCCCTCAGCCACTCAGGGCTGCTCATCTGTGACATGCACTTTGGTATCACTCATCTTGTCCCTCATCACTGTACTTCTGGTCTCTTAGTTTTCGTGGGGGAATTCACACCATAACAGTAGAGGAGAGCTTGCCTTTTCTCTGGCCTGGCTGTTTCTCTGGACACTTTCACTCCTTTAAACAGACTTTTGTCCATGACAGGCATGTCTCTGTTATGGGTGAGAAAAAGAGTGCTGTGTAGCTGGGGAACAGAGTAGACAGACATGCTGAACCAAAGGCAGTGGAAAACCTCCGCCTCCCACAGATTCACTCTGCTCAGCATTAGCACAGCTAGTCATCAGTACTAGACAACAGAGAGGAGTGCCCGTTTACAGTAATGAACAATAGTGGAATTGAAATGAGGTTATTTAAAAAAAAAAATAGCACTTAGAACAGTAAAAGGTAAAGGCTGAGTGCTGGACCTGTCCGTTTACATAAACACTGTATTATATTCTTTAATTGCTCACAGAATTTTGCATTTGTACTGTAAAGGTTTGTAACATTAACATCTACCTTATTAAAACAGACAGCTAACTGAAATTTTTTTGTAATAATAATAATGATAATGGCAGAATTGACAAGCTGTACACAGAATTATGAAAAGGAAACTGTTCTTTTTGTGCTCATTACTAAGACAAATGTCCAGGCATTCCTCATGCATGTTATGTTTATCAAATATCATTCAAAAATACCTGTTTTTATACATTTATAATTGGAGGGTGCTTGATTCAGTTGTATTTAATTCACCTAGCAGATCTTGCTTACTGGTAATTTCTGGTAATTATTGGTATCAAAGGAGCTAAATATATCAACAAAGAGGATATTTTAGGGAGTTGACATTCTGCAGTTTTCTGCTAGAATTAAAATGGACTTTACACAAAAAGTGACAATGCATCACAGCTTTTTGTGATAATTTGAAAAAGTCATTTTGTCCACAAAATACCCTGCATGTCTGGGTAACCAGCAACTCAGTGTAAGCTTTGGTTTGCTCTTCTTTCTAATACCAAATAAATGGGTTGAATATATATTTAATATATTTTTTTCTTTTTCTTTTTTAGAACAGCCTAACCCTAAGCCATTTGCATATATTTCTCAACTTATTTAAAATGAAGTTGTAAATAATTTAACACAAGTCAGTCAGTCACGTCACACCACATCTATATTCATGCTGAGACAACTAGAACCTATCAGTGCTCGTAGCAGGTGAGTTGTTTCTGTTTTATGGAAGTGTTTGTGCTTACAGTAGAATAACAGCACTTTATTTAGATGTTCATGGCTGCTTCTATAAAACTGTCACACTGCAGTTGTTCAGCTCTCTCTCTCTCTTCTTTCTTGTCCGGTAGATTTGGGTGATGAGGCAGCGCTCTCCATGGGCATCATGCTCTGGGCAGGGATCCTGGTTGTAGTATTTGTACTCCTGCTGCTGGCTGTGGACGTCACCTGTTACTTTGTCAACAAATGTGGCCTCATCATGTGCCTCTGTGGCAAATCAGGCACAGGGACCAAAGGACACAATGTGGAGGAGAGCAAGGCATCTTACATGTGAGTTGTAGAGACAGTTACTGTGACCCCTGGCCAGATTAACATTCAGGTGCAGTTATACTGTAGGACCCTGTTTTCTTTTTTTTTTTTTTTTTTAATCTCATCATATATGCATTTCATTTTCACAATGTAATCCTATCCTTTGAAGAGCCACATATTTTCCTCATGAGTTCAAAGTGAATTTTACACTATCTGGATAAGGAGACACGTGTCTCGATGCAAAGCGTACATGCACAAGGAGTATGTGTAGCGTATAATGTAACTTCATTAAGTAAAAAATTTAGCATTGCTGCAGCATCACCTAACTTTGCAAACGATACAAGCAGTAGCAGCAGCTAGCAGGTTTTCCCTTGTGAAAGGAAAGGGAATTAAAAATGAATGACGTCCGTCCATGGCATTGTTTGTTGTTAACAAACCCAATTTGCATTTTGAGATCTGACCACATGCATAATGAGAACGCTAATACCAGGTGTAAATGCAAAGGCCTGTGGATCAGATGCTATTATCTAGTATAATGTATCCAGATACACATCACATATTAGTGTTAGTATCAGGTGGGAAAGGGGTTTAAGATTTAGATTCATACAACTCCAAATTAATGCTAATGTTGCTCCGTGTCTGCTGGATGTGTAAACACAGGTTGGAAGGTAGGTATGTGATGACAATGTTGTGTTTACAGCTTGTTGTGCTGCCCCCAAGTGGCCCAAAAAGACCATTTAAATACAATTTTTTAAAGTAGAATAATTTGAGTAGATTGTTGGTGGACTTATTTGGTAGACAAGTAAAAAGTTGTTCTAATTTCTGTTTTTGTTGTTTATACTTCATCTACTGTACGTCTACTTTAATTTGTACTTTCCTACTTTTCCCAGAAGGCCTTTCAAGGACTGACATTGAAAGTGATTAAGAGTTTTAGGTTCCATGTTTAGGATGAGCAATCAAGAATTCAAGAAGAGGAGTTTTCCCATTAAGAAAAACTGAAGATGTGTGCCTCTTGAGCAAAATAAACATGTCTTGTGATGGTTCACTCAGTCAGTATCTAAAGGAGCAGGAAAAATACACAAATCAATAAAACAAGCCCTTAACTGAAATGAAGTTTTTAGAGTGGTTTTCTCCTTCAATGAAAATATGAAGGATTCTGGGTTTAAGTGAAGCACTGAGCTAATACTCATGCATAATAAGGCAGTTTTAGATTGATTTGAGTGGGAAGTTGCATTGTGTATTGATTTGTGCTACATTTCATGCTACCGGTTTTCTCCAAAATATAACCACATGGACTTCACGTCTCAGCCAGATTGAACATTCAGACCGAGTTGAACGGATAATCCATTTGGTCTGTGCTCTTGTATGTAGGTCTGCAACTAATGATGATTTTCATTACTAGTTCATCTCAATTAATCATTGGTAAAAAAAAAAAAAGCAATAAAAATAGTTTCTGGTGATTGTTCGATCAACTAATAAATTAATTGACTAATAATTTTCTGCTCTACTTGTGTCACTTTCTCTCACTGCTCATTGTTTTAGTACAAATAACTTTTCAGATAACCTGTTGCCATCTTACCAAGATATACATCTTTCTGTCTTACAGGAAAGATGAGTCCAAAGAGCCGATAGTGGAAGTCAGAACAGAGGACGAGTGCACAGCCAATCATAACGTAGCGGGACCGACAGAACCCAATGAAACTACGCCTCTCACAGAGCCAGAGTGAGTAGAAACTGACATACAGCACATAGTCCTTTTACTGCTCAAGTCTTTTTTTTTTTTTTTTTAGCTGTTGTACATTGCACTCCACTTCAAAGAATAATTACATTATTCAACAAGACGACATTTGACCCCCGAAATGTTCTGAAAACTTGAGGTCATTCTTGAGTGGAGTCCACTGAACTCTGTTGCTTTTCTGTTTTTACTCCCTTTCAGAGGGATTACTGCACTTTGTGTTTCTTCTCCAGCCTTTGGAGATTTTCTGTCTCATAATAATCAAGGATGAAGCAATACCAGTTAAAGACAGACACAGACAGGCTTTTGGTCTCTTGAGTGTGGTCAACTCATTCGAAGCCATTCGACAACCTCAGCAGCCATCTCTCATAGCAGCAGTCTGGACAAATTAGATTGTACAGTATGAGATTGACACTGGTACTGTTTAACCCTTATAGGTGGTTCTACGTGGTGCTGTAGTTTTCTGCAGGAAGACTGGTGCTTTTTTTTTTTAGTACATTACTTTTCCTAGTCAGTGTACTCCGTGTTGGTGTGTGTATGAGATGTATCCTTTAATGTCCACTCACAGCATGACGCCCTCTTTTTCTTTGTGTATTTTTCTCACTAGGCTTAATAGTTGCTGTTTTTAAGTTGCTTTGTCTATGTTTGTGTGAATTTCTAAAGCCAACTAATCCCTCTGCATGCTCTCGTCCGGGCCACCCTTCCTCTGTCACAGTCACCCTGGTGTCTAGTCTGTGTGTCTCTGTTCTCTCCCTGCTCTCTCAGGCTGGCGGCTTTCACTGCTGCTCTGGCACTGGAAACCCTCTCCTCCGTAGCCACCAACTCTGACACAGCCACTGCAACAATTGACCCCGCTCAGGACAGCCCCTCTAGCGAGACCACTACCCTCACTTGTAGCCTGTCTACCCCGGCCAACGACCCCTCACCCACCCCCATCCCGGCCCCGGCCCCGGCCCCGGCCCCGGCCCCTGCCCCTGCCCCTACTCCAGAGTCAAATACGACCCCGCCGACTCCCCTACTCTCCACGTCTGCCATCGAGGCTAAAATGGCCCCGTTAGTAGAACAAAGAGGAAGTATCACCCCGGAAGAACAGGAGAATATAACCACCCCTCCTCGTACCCCTGACTGGACTAAAGCTCAAAAATCTGGGACACCGATACCACCGAAACGTAGACACTCTCCCAAACTCGCCGCTCTGAATGCTAAAGGTAGCCCCCCCTTATCTCCACTCGCTGCATCTTCCACATCGTCCTCTCCCAACACCAAGAAACCTGCTCCAAGCCCACCAGTCACCAAGCTTCCCACGCAACCAGACTCGGTAGCCTTAGACATCGAGACGCCAGCACAAACTGCCTCCACTCAAGCAACCACTGCCCCTCCAAAGCCAGACACCGATTCAAATACCACTGCCACAGATTCCAGCGGGCGTAGCCTTACTGCCTTTGACACTAACAAACCTGCTGACCAAACTGTTGATAACAACATGCCCACTGCCAAAGATGCTGCTACTAGCTCTCCTTCAGCGATCCACAGTGCTCTTAAAGTCCTGGATGCTGAAGAATCTGCTCCTCTAGTCGCAGACATTCCCTCTCCTCTTTCTTTTACTCCTATTTCTTCTGCTCCTGCCCCACTCAGTCTAGAGGCACCGGTCTTGAATGATCTCCTGTCAGCGCCATCAGACTCGTATGACTTACTAACCCCAAATGTGGGGCCAAGAAGTGCGGATTTAGAGTTAGAGCTGACAAACGTGACCGAGAGACCCTCCCTGCCCCCTGCAGACCTCATTAGCTTAGACAGCCCGCCCTCTGCCCCCTCTCTGCCCAATGGAGACGGAATAGACCTCCCCCCCTCAGGCCCAGTTCTGGAGGCATCAGAGACTCTGGCCAAGACCGCTCCTCCTGTCAACGATGAGTACGGCTCCCTCTAGAGGTTTATCTGTGTGTGTGTTTGTGTGTGAGTGTGTGTGTGTGTGATTGTGTGCAACTTGTATGCCCATTCATTCACCACCGCATCTTGCCATTGACCACACAATATGAAATATTGTAATGGTAAACTGTGGTAATGACATTGGGATAATTATCAGTAAGGTGTTGTGGATAGAGGAGTGATTATTGTGTTTTTGGTTTTTTTTTTTTATGCTTGTATGTGACACTTCTCCATTGTGGGGTCTCGACGTTTGCAACATTCGCCACAATAATTGAGCCCCTTTCAGACATGCAGCTCATTACGTAAACATGATGGCGATTTTATACGTTGATCTCATGTCTTAATAAGTGCCCGAATCACTTTAAAGTTTAAAAAAAAAAAAAAAATCGTGATGGCAATCTTCCTAACTTGTGAGATTTCTGTAAAATTCTGTTGTCAAGAAACAAGACCAAAACCAACAACGAATCAATCCCACTAACAAGTTTTGTCTGGCTAGTCGGCGCCTGATATATCTTATTCGTCTGAGCTGTGGAGCTCCACTGTTGTCTGACAAGCATTAAAAACACACAAATAAGCCACATCATTGCACTGGGTGATGTGTTACTTCATTACAATGCACTGTAGTTTATTGTGAGCTAGTCTCAGGCATAACATAAAAAGGCAGAATTCTCCATCTGATGAAATTGAAGAGAACATTTAGTGGGGCGTTCAATTTGAGAGGAAGGGTCCAGTGCTTACAGTGGTCATCAGCAAAATAAGTTGTAAAATCAATCACTGACAGAAAAACGTCTTTACTTTCCAGCTCGGCGATGCCACCACCCCGTCTCGTGCACCAGATGCCAAATATCGCACAAGCATGACGGCTCTTTCCATAACAGTCCTGTTATATCTGAATAAAGCTGTCACTAACACCTGCAGTATGTATGGAAGCCGTCACTTTAACAGACAGATGAAGCCGGCAGTGTTACACGTTCCATGTCTGAAACGGGCTTTGTTTTAAATAACAAAATGTTTTTTCTCAGGCAGCAACTTTATGCCTATATGCCTCAGTGCTGCCTAAATCCTCCCCAACACTGCAGCTCTGCTAAAGAGAACAGAGGCTGAACGTGGTGTTTCCCGCTCTGAACTGCAGAAGAGAGGAGAGGCGCTGCAGGCAGGATCTAGAAAATGAACACAGATATCACATACCACAATCGCAGGGCTCATTTATTGTCCTATCACAGTCTCTTTGAGGTAGAACTAAACTGATCGATACAAAGAATTTGCTGCAGTCCGTTTGTTTTACTTTAGGAGTGAATTATATGGGTATGTCATTATCTGTTTGTTTATTTTTATCTGACTGTTGTCAAGGTGGTGAAGGAATATGTAAGAAGACGTCTAAACACATTCAGTGTCTTCTTACATATTGGGTGAAGATGTCATTGAGAATAAATGGTTAAACTTGTGTTCAACCAAAGTGTTTGTTTGCTGACAGTTTCTTGTTTTTGTGCCAGAGATGACCGGATTTCTAATTTTGAACTTTCTCCTTTATTCCCCATTGCAGGAAGATTTTTTCTGATGAGAAAGTCAAACTGGAGGAGGCAGAATTATCAAACGCCCTGACGGAGATCGCTGCAGAACACAACAGTGTCATACAGACAAAAACCACCGAAAGCAAAGCATGATGGGCCGGGAAAAAAAACCCCAGCCCAATCCAAAACATTTTGCAGCAGCAACAAGCAAGAAACACTGCAGGAGTTTTGATTTCCAGTGCCCTTAACTACATATTCAAAACACACCTGTCCATTGGTTAGAGTGCACTTTACTGTGCTTTCATTTCTGCTTTCATTCATGACATGTTTACTGCACCCAAGGAGTTTATCTTTAGGTCATAAGAGATTTATTTTATTTTTTTATTCTTATTTTATTTAACCAGTCAGGATAATTAAGAAGTCTCGTATTATAATGATTACTTGGTAAATATATGAAATTAGACTCTACTTTCTATTGTGCTTACATTTTAAATTGCAATTGCACTCAAGTATTGGATTATTAGAAATGTAAAAAAAAAAAAACTGACTATATATAGAAATTATTTTTCTTATTTTCATGTTCTAATGCTCAAATGTAAAACTGTTTGCATCTTCTTTTTTTTTTTTTTTTGGACTCTTTAATTTGTGTGCTAGTCTCATTAAATAGCTTGTTCTGCATGTCTGACCTGTAACTGGTTGTAAAGTTTTGTTTACGAGGTTTATTGTTTCACTTTGTCGGTTACAGGGATGTTTCATCTCTCTCAGATTTACTGGCACTGATTAAACATAGCCCCGAGTTCAGTGTTTGGATACCATATTTGCTATGGTTATAAAATATACAAGATTAACCCACAACCAGCTGCGGGGCGGGCGGGGAGGGGGGGGAGACCGACAGAATCCCACAACACATCGACAGTGTGCGCCATCAGATCGGATTTGGCTCATTTTACAATCTAATTTATTCAGTCTGCCACTGCCTTACCACAGTTTCAGTTGAAAAATATTCATTAATATAGTGTATTTGATTTTAAAAAGGCAACTCGTTGAACACAAACGTTCACGGAAAGACAAAAAAAAAAAAAATTCTGAGAACTGCTGATTCTCAGCCAAGGGTTGAAGAACCGTGAATCAAGCGAATGTCTTATGATTTTGAGCTAAATATACGCCACGTATTTGTTTGGGGGGCAACGGCTACAATTGCTATCATTTCTTCCACACATTAGAGCAGATCAAAGGTCTGGCTTCGAACTCTTAATTTGTGCTTTTGAAGCAAAAAATAATAAAACTCTCTCAAAAGCATTTTTGTACTATTTAAAAATTACAAAGATTTCTTCTCCATTCCTGCCTGCAAGCTTGTGCACTGTGCCTGTGTGTCAGTAGACTGTCTTGTCATCAGTTTCTATGATAATCTGCATAGCTTTGTCGTGAGAGATTTAGCCTATTCTTTTTATTTAATATATTGTATTATTAGAAGAAAAGTATGATAAATGGACTAATGTGGTCATTATAACACATGTAGTGTATAAAAACTGTCCGTCTCTGGTCACAGCACTATATGTTGCCAGCTATAGTGGAGGAAGGTGTTTTGAGCCTTGGCATGAATTCAGTCAATACTTTATAACATATAACTACAAGGCAGATAGACGTGCCCGTGTTTGTTTGGGGCAAATAGCTCTCATATTGATTTAATGAGTGTTACCTATGGGGCTTGTTCTGGCATAAATACTCATTATTCTTATTTCTCTCCCCCAGTTGTTATTCAAGTGTTCTGTAATGTGGTCTTTGAATTTCTTTTCTTTTTTTCTTCAAGTTTTTGTCTTTTTGTACAAAAATCACTCACCACGAGCGACCGCTTGACAAGTTCAGGATTCCACGGGCGGGAAGCAGGGTGGTCCCCCTGTAAAAGAAGATCAAACTTAAAAAGAAAAAAAAAAAGCTTTAGATAACAGAGGTAACGTCAAGAGAACTGAAGACAGATTGGGGTTTACAAGAACAAACAAAACAAAACAAAATAAGCTTTACTCACCTTGTACTCCACTGCTGTTACCAGACCACCTTGCTCCCTCGTCTGTGGACGCTCCTTTTGATTTTAATGGGTCAAACTCAGAAAATATCTGTTGTGTACAGTCTGAGTGCTAACCCATTTACAAAATAAAAAAAAATGGTTTCCAAGTCTAATTTTGTCCTGGCCCATTTTGTCATTAGATTCAATTACTTTCACCCTTTCTTTTTTTTTTTTTTTTTTAACTCTGTCCCGTCTCAGATTCAGAGCACGCAGTGACATATTTTGGACGCTAGATGGCGGTAAACACCTGTTTTTGGATTCCCCTTTTTGTTTTCGCCATGTCATGGACACACAGGACTATTTACAGAAAGGTTACAGTGAAAACAGGTTGTGTTGGGGCTGGAAATTCCTCGGGCTACTTGTTCAGAAAGATGGGGAGCAAGTAAACACGTGTTACATAATACGTGTTTGTGTAGGAGTAAAATTAATACTTCCAGGCTAGGATGTCAAAATACTATGTACCAGTGAGGGCTTGATATTTTCAGCTGTGGCATTCCGCCTCTCAGTACCTCTAATGTGACATGAACCCGCAAACCGGTGCGGTCAACAAAGTGTCAACAACCACTGCGGCCAGCACAGTGACCCGGCACGGCATCCGGACCCACCGTCCCCTCTCACCCACTTCATTACCCCCCCAACCCCACTCGAGTGTCCTGTTAAACACAAACTGGTTTTAATGTGTGTCCCCGCTGCATTAATCAGTTTGTGCTTCTTATTTCAGGGCAACAAACTGGTCCTCACCCCGTATAACCTGTTAGTAGCCCAGATGCCCTGTAGATGTCTCTGATTGCAGCCTTGATGGAGAGACGAGGAGCAGAGGGCGATCATTCAGAGCCGTGACGTCTCCCCGGTGATGTTTGCAGCCAGTCAAGTCAGCAGCAGGCAGCGCTGATGATACAGGAAGTGAGGAGATATGGCCTTCAAAATAAAAGAGTAGAAATGAACAAGATGAGTGATTGGCGTTACAGCACAACAGGGTCTGTGTCAGAACGTGGGTATTGTATGAAAGTACTCATTTCCATCCAGAGTAGTAGCTACCACTGAGGTAAATTCTCTGTGATTTTCTGGGAATCGGATGGAGTTTATTCCTCTACTATGGTGGGAGATTATTCAGGTTGTTCATTTAAAATAAATTAGTAACACGATGAATTAAAAACACTCCATAAAAGTTCTGCATTACAAAAACTGTCACACGTGTTTAAAGCAGTAACAGTCTACAGCTGAATGCAAACGCTTGGAAACATCTTTAGTTCCTTAATTTACTTAATTTTAAAGTAAAAAGAAGTAAATACAACCCCTGCAAACAGACATTAGAATTTTCTTCAAACATAATCTTGACCCCTTTTTGGTGGAAATCACAGTTTGCAAACGCTTTTTGCAGCACTAAAAGTCTATATATTCTTAATTTATGAATTTTCACTCAGTCTTTCTTCCAGATCACTTTAGGTTCTGAGATATTTTTAGGCTGTCTGGCACACACAGCGTGTTTAAAATATAATCATGGATTTCAAATGATTTCCTTTGGATCATTGTCCTCCTGTAGAGGCCAGCCTCTTTTCACTTTTACTTTCTTGACTGACTTGCATTTTAATCTGAAATCTAAATCCATTCTTCCCTATATCCGTGTCCTGTGGGCTGCTACACAACCCCAAAGTAGATCATTCCCACCCCCAATGCTTAACAGTGGCCAAAGTGGGGTTACTAAGTGCTGACTCATTAGGGTTTCCAAACTTTTTAACATTCCACACTTGCTGTTCTGTTCTTTCTATTCATGAAACTAAAAAGTAAAATTTGAAGAAAGGCAGATTTTTGAAGTCTGTTGTTTCAGAGCTGTATTTACTTTTCACTTTGAAAAAAAAATACAATTGTATATATATATTCCAGAATGACTTCTGGAGTAATGTGAACTCCAGAAGTCACAGTACTATATTATTCCATTAGTGGGACAGTGACATATAAGGGGCATTTACTGTAAATGTTGCTGCTGGTCCAGGAGGAACTAATTTCAATTATTTTACATCATGTTTGGTGGTATCTATACGCAAGAAGTATTTAATATTTTTATCATACTCTTACACAATACCACCATCAGTTTTAACTGACTGTTACTAATAAATAAATAATCTGCAGATAATGTTACAACTAATCTCAAGCTTCCCTAGGCTACACTGTGTTTTGCAAGAACTCCTCCGCTCCAGTGCTGTCATTGTGTTCTACCAAGATAAAGAACACGAACAGGTTTTTCGGTTTACTTCCAACACTAGCAGCAATTTCACATAAGCTACATAATATCATGGTGTAACATTAACCGACACCATTTTGAGATTTTCAAAAATCTGTCCTCACTTTAATTTGATGGTCTTAAACTGCAGGTTCTCACAAACCAAATGAATGTTTTCAAAATACTTTTTCATAAATTCTAAAGTTTGGTTGCAACATATTTTTTTAACTAACTGGACATCTCATCAGTAAGTCAGTTCATTTCCTTTTCGCGGATCTTAACATCAACACGGATCATAATCGCGCCTCATTCTCTCCTGCTAAACACTGTTAACACGTGGTTTGTTTTATTTTGAAAGCTGCGCTCGGAAGTCGCGTTTCTCCACCCCCCGCTGCTTTGACTGTCGTGGCTGGGTGATGATTTGCTTACTTGGAGCAGGACTGAGTTTGGAGCGGGTACTGTGAAATGTGTAAGCATGATGTTGCCTGGATAAGCGGCGGAGGACGTTAGCAGACAGAGGTAAGAACAGTGACAGTCGCCACTTTTATTATTCCTGCTGCTCGTTGCACTCAGGTGATTCTGCTCCGATGAACTTCTGCTCAGTCTCAGACTCATTTCCATAATTCACATGTTAAATGACGCCAGTTCAGAGGCGGATTTTTTTTAATTTTTTTTTTTTAATTTGTCATTTCGCCTGAAAGCTGACATGTGGAAATCGACCGAAGTTCACCCGCAGCCCGATTTAGGATTTTTTTTTTTTTTTTTTGTACAAACTTGATTAAGCTCAGACTGGATCGCAGACTGTTCAGTTCACCGTCATACTAGCGGACTATTTTAGATAAATTGGGGCTTTTATTTTTGGACAGCACGCGCTCCCTCCAACACCGTGCAGACCGTAAATACGCGCGTGGCGAGGGTTCGTTTGTCGCGACGTGTTTTGCGATAATGAAGGTGAATTTGTGCGTCTGCACCTGATGCGCTCCGATGTGTTGCGGTTAGTTGAAGATGCAAGCCTGTCAGCATCACTCGCGGTGCTGCTGAGTGGGTCGGACAAAACCATCATACAGAGCTTAATCATCCCCCCAGACGGTCATTCAGGTATTTAAAGGGAGTGGGGGGGGGGGGGGGGGAGAGAAAAAAATTCTGTAACTGTGCCAGGGCGCGCTTCATTTTCCTGCTTCCCTCAGTCGGATCGTTTTCTAACTTATTTAGGGATTTTTAGCAG
>JBBMJY010000026.1:4310704-4333992 GCA_037833715.1 Toxotes lorentzi
AAACAAACCCCCTTCGATATCTTTGCTACCCCCCCTATTCGTTTCCTCTGTCTGTAGCGTGGGGTGTGTGGGTGGTCACCGGACACAAAAAAATTATGTAGCTGTGCCAGGGCGCGCTTCATTTTCATGCTTCCATCAGTCGGATAGTTTTATAACTTATTTAGGGATTTTTAGCAGAGTGGCTTAATTGTCTTTAACACATCTAATCACGAACTTGCGCAGCCTAAATGAACTAATCAGCCCCTTCGAGGCGTTTGTTAACAGCAGGCCTACCTGTTGAGGACGTGTGTGTGTGTGTGTTTGGAGCTTGATAAATTGAACCGTCACCTCTCAGTATGCAGACGTTATTACAGCGACGTGACCACTCTCAACCAGACCTCAGACTAATCACCTCCAATGGAAACTGTTACTTTGCGCTTATCGACCTGTTGTCTGCCTTTGGTTCTTAATTAAAATAAATAAACATGTTGGGCGCATGAAATAAAATCCCCTGAAATGATCAAGTGGGGGTTTGTATTTCACAGAGTATATTTAATTTGTTATTTTTTGATCCATATTATTAAAAAAAAAAAAAGAAAAAGAAAGAAAAACATTCCTATTGATTGTGCATGGATGAAAGTGTTGACTGGAGTATAATTAACTGTCTTTTGCTTCACATTGTAAGTGAGACAGGCGCTAATGATCCTCTACCCTCCCCCTACACTCAAACCACAGACCTACAACCAGCTGAAGGCAAGTGAAGCAGGCAGGACAGCCACACCTCATGCGTGGGCTCAGCAAAGGTCCGAGTGGATACGGGTCTGACAAACATGGGTGTGCTCCAGCTCCACAATCCCACTCACCCCAGCACGCTTCTGCAGCGGGCCAATAAGATGCGTCTGACCGGCACCTTGTGTGATGTCATCATCACAGTGGACGGCCAGGAGTTCCCGGCGCACCGCACAGTCCTGGCCTGCACCAGCAAAATGTTCGAGATCTTGTTCCACCGCAGCAGCCTGCGTTACGCCCTGGACTTCCTGTCCCCCAAGACCTTCCAGCAGATCCTGGAGTATGCCTACACCGCGTCCCTCCAGGCCACAGCCGAGGACCTGGATGACTTGCTGTACGCCGCTGAGATCCTGGAGATCGAGTACCTGGAGGAGCAGTGCCTGAAGGTGCTGGAGACCATCCAGGCCGAGGAGAGCGAGGAGGTGGCGGTGAGGAATCACAGCTCCGGAGACCACAGTGACCACAGCCGGGCCAGGCACTGGAGGCACATGTTGATGTCCAAGAAGCATTCCATACAGGATGGACCCAACCGCACCACCCCCACCGCTCTACACCACCTGGCACTGTACCACATGACGGAGAGGAGCTCTCCTCGTCCAGAGCCTGAGGTTGCTCCTGAATCGAGCCCCAAGCCGGACACGGAGGTTGACATGGAGAACTCCCAGCAGCCTCGGCAACACAGTGCAGAGTTATCCCAGACCCCATCTCTGGATCCTGTGAGAAGTATCAAATCAGAGAGCATGCAGGTGGATGAAGCCAACAGCTGCGAGGGCAGGTCCTCCAGCGCTGGGGAGGGAAGTTGCATGTCAGACCAGCCCAGAGAAGAGGGCCCGGGGACACCCCTGAGAAGCAGTGTGATCACCAGTGCTCGAGAACTGCACACAGGCCCCGAAGACGGAGGACAAGTGGTGGGAAATTCTCTTGACTGTTTCCCCGGGATCGCTGAGAAACATCTGGCCTCCATATACTCTGTGCCCTCCAACCACACAGGGGACGGGATGCTGCCAGTGTCCGTTTCAGTGGCCCCGTCCCTGGGCGTGCCGCTGGACCCGAGGGCCTACAGTGGTCTGCTGCACCAAGGCTTGCTGCACAGAGAGCTCCTCAGCAGGCTGGGCCAGTTTGCAGCAGGGATGAGGCACGAGGGCCAGGCTCAAGGCCAGCAGTGCTGTGGTGAATGTGGGCTTCAGCTGCACAGCAGGCAGGCCATGGAGCAGCACAGGTAACCTCTCAACACCATTTTTTTTTTTACACCTTCCTGCAGCATTACATTTTATTTTAAACCTATTTTAGTATCTTAAAGTTTCAAACTGTGGTCCAAAATCTCAAGTTTCACTTGTTAAAGCCAAAAGAAAGAGGTCATCGTTTCAGTCTGTGACAGTTGGCTGGAGGGAAAAAAAGAAAAAAAAGAAAAACACCCTGTTCCACATTTTTACTGACAGCCATGTGTTACGTCTAATAAAAGATGTGAGGGATTTGCAGGTGTACGTGTACGTTGCGATGAATGTAAGCTAAGTAGTCGATTATGTCGTTTAGAAAAGCACTGGACACGTGTCTCTTGAACAGAACTGTTTCTTGATCTTGATCTTCGGGATTTTTTTTTTTTCCTTCAACATGTGAAAATACTATGAGAGTTAAAAGCTGGAAGGCGCAACAGCAAATATGTTAATTTATTCTCGGGGACACCTGCACTCATGTCGTAACAGTGAGATGTGTCGGGACGTTTTGAATCGGGTCTTTGTGAGGGATTTGATATAAAGAGGCCTTGGTGTCTTTTAACGCTCTTATTTACAAAGCCTTGTTTTTTAAATTCTGTTTGATTATTTGTGCAGAAGTGTGCCTCACACAACAGGCTGTCTCCCAGGCTATTTGATATGCATTCCTTTGCATCAGCAGAGAGGAGCCTCTCAGCGGGGACCAGGCTGGACGCTTCAGCTAGATGATGGATAACTTGTGCTTCTCGACTCGCTCTGTTGTTTTTTTTTTTTTCTTTATTTCTCCTTTATTTATGAGCTTGTCAGTTTGTATTCTGTCATTGTAAACACACACAAAAAAAAACTTACCAACTATCTCAATGACAACTCTCATTAACGTGATTGCAGATGTTTATAACTGTGCGTGCTTGGCATTGTTTGACTCATCACCGGTCATTAGAAACAAGACAGTCTGTGAGTCCAAAGTCCTAATATGCAGCTAACCCATGATTAGGATCACAGCCTTTCCCCCCCGTCCGCGCCTGTGGCTGACATTTCAGCCTCGTGCCACTTTAGAGTCGTGTTGAAACCGCCCGGTGAAACAGAGCATCCTGTGGGATATTTAGTGATGCGCGTTGCTTACTCATGGAGACAGGCGGATGTCTGCAGGTTGAAGAAGTTGCATTGGTGGCGCTGCTTGAGGATGTAATGAAGTTGCTGCAGGTCTGTAACCAGGTCACTGAGCATACACCTGGTCTGCAGATTGACACTAAAGAAGCATCTCCCGGCACAGTTTCAGTATGAAAAACCACAGAAATTAAACACACTAGTTTTTCAGTTGTTGCTGAAAGAGTCCTAGTAGAATAAAGGAAAAGTAGAGAAATATAGTTCCATAATTAGACATATGCAGCCTTTTTTTGTTAATAAAAAGTGATGCCTGTTTCAGGTTCATTTTTAAAAGTTACTGAAATCTAATTATTGGGCTTTTTTATATGTTTTTTTTTCAGTATCTTTAAATTTATTAATTTTAATTACTGTCATTGTATCATTTTTAGGAATTAAAGTACCATGAATTTTTGGCATTTTTGCCTTTTTAATTATTTTTGGGGCACTTTATATTTTCATTAGAAAGGAGACAGGAAATGAAGAGAGAGAATGAGATGGAGAATGAAATGCAACAAACTTCCTCACCTGGACTTGAACTGGGAGCGTTGTACTCACATGGTTGGCGCCTTAAACCTTTAGGCCACAAGGACACTCTGTATGAAAAAGAAAAAGGGAAATGTATTTATCATGGTTACATGGTTCACAACAAAGACTGCCAAAATAAAAGCTTGTTTTTTTTTTTTTTATTATTGTTAAAAGTCGGTCAGATCTTCAAACACTGAAAAACTGTCAGTGCGCCGACTATGTAGCTCCAAAATTCTTCCTTTTCCTTAGTATATAAATGTTGATGTGTGCTAAATTACATCTCAGGACTCATTTATTTTGACCACAAAATAACTCTTTTGCACTCTTTTTAGGCCATTTGCGCTGCTGTTAGCGGGGTGATATAAGGATAACAGTACAGATGCCTGGCATGCTTGGATGTGTGTGATATGATATGATAGGTTTTGCTGCCGGCAGAGCTTCAGCGAATCATCTTCTTTTCTCCTTTTCATTGCAGTTGCAGTGTATGTGTGCGCATGTTATGTCGGGATGTGAGTTTGTGTGCATGTACTTAGTATGTGTGTGTGTGTGTGTGTGTGTGTGTGTGTGTGTGTGTGTGTGTGTGTGCGTGTGTGCGTGCGTGCGTGGTGTTTGTGTGCGTGCCCAGTGTCTTGCAGTGCTGGCGGGTGGAGGCACGCGTATGTCTGTACTCTGAAATTAGCCAGATATCCTATTGTCTGTGTTCTTTTAGCATTCATGCGTTGTGATTCACAACTCCAAGGGCCTCTTACACTAATGATGCTGCATTCAGTGAGGGATTCTTGCCGGAATTAAAACATGCTCCTCTTGTTACGAGGACAATGATTCTTCTTGGGTTTGGGAGACCTTACAGAAAAGGCGCAGGAACGAGATACTTTTATTAGCACGAGTGCGTTCCTCGCTCTGTTCTTGTCCCTGTTAACACGCTCACATTAGTGTTTGTCTTTCCACAGGAGGCTGCATAACGAGGAGAAGGGCCACGGCTGTGAATACTGTGGCAAACACTTCCAGGACAGCATGCGGCTAAGGATGCACATGCTGTCTCACACAGGTACTTAGTAACTCTCACACTCTCATCTCACAGTATTCAGTGCTCATGAAGCCTCTTGATAGTGCGGCCTTTCAAATGCACCTGTTCATACAACAACCCCTCCCCTCCCTCCCTGCCCTCTCTCCCCTCCTCTCCCTCCCTGCCCTCTCTCCCAGCGGTTAGTGCTGCTCCCAATACTTGGATCATGCTTTCTTTTCCACGCTTAGGTCTGTGTACCTCGTCCCTCCCTCTCCTCTCCTCTCCTCCCCGTCTTTCTCTCTAGTCTCTCTCCGTTTGAATCGTTTCTGTGTTTTTTCGGAGACTCTGGCGGCTCGCCAGCTCTGCCCCTTCTGAGTGATGACATCATCAGCTGCCGGCAGGCCTGGGTGTTCTGCCAGTGTTCCGAAGCGTGTGTGATGGCTCGCTCGCAGATGTGTGTCCAGGAACACACTGTACCCAAATGCAGACTTAATCAGACCTGACTGCTCTCCCAGCTACTTTATCCAAAATAGAGAAAGAGGAGCAGCGGGGTGGGGGGTGGGGGTGGATCAGGCACTAAAAATGAAACTAAAACAGAAACCTCAACTGGAATATGTGTATAGACAAGGCGAGGTCCCTTGTTCGGGAATGACATACTGCTGACAGATGAGAGGGAATCTGCTTCTTTAAACTTCACCTGAGTCGTCCCTTTTTTGTTTTTTTTTGTTGTTTTTGTTTTTTTCCCCTCGTTTGTACCCTCTGCACAACCCTAAACACACGTATTGTCTTGCGTTACTCGCAGACCTCGACAACACGCTTTGATTTTCAATTCGCAGTGACATCCACAACAGCAGCACCTTTAACCTAATTTGAATTTTTGCATAAACTCTAGCCATCCCAATGTGTCAACCTATAATACTACAAAAAAAAAGAGAGAGATGTGGATCTCATTTCTTTGTCATTGTGTATTTTGGTATAGCAGCCTTAGATCCCGCTGGTTGCTAAGGAGCGAGTGCTCCACTGCTCTAATGGGCTGATTTGGTATTCAGCTCGATGCTGGCTCTTATTTTGGTATGCCAGACAAAGTGTTTTGATGGAGGACGATTGCAGCCGCGTCTGGAGACAGTTTGATGGTTTATGGATGAGAGCACACTCCGTGCCTTTGACTGCACAAGACAATGCACTATGTTCTCTTCTTCCCTTATCACACAATCTCACACAACACAACACACCACACTGGACAGCGTCACACAACATCAGGATCTACAACACTGCTCCAGTGTTACTACTATATAAGACTACTCTCAACCAAGTTTTATTTTTGTGCTGCAAAACAAAACGCTCCAATCCAAAACTGTAACAGTTTGTTTTCAAAAATTGTTTTTAGAAATGAGCAGATTGGGGCTTTTTTGTTATTTGTGTGCAGCACTGGGAACAGTGGCACAGTGTCTGTGTATAGAGGCATCGTAAGAGTTGAAAGAGGACCACATTTAGGCTGTAGCGCTCAGAGTTCCCAAAGCTTGTGGGTGTTTTAATGAGTCATTTTAACTTCATTTAAAGCCAGCTGAGCAGAAAATAGATCAGTGAATGAGCCCTGGGCCAGTATGGATCTGCAACCGATTTACATCTCTGTGAGAGCCAACCCACATCCAAACAGCTGTGTCTGTGTGTGAGTGTGTGTGCGCGCTTGTATGTGTGTGTGTGTGTGTGTGTGTGTGTGTGTGTGTGTGTGTGTGTGCATGCATATCTGTCCTATGTGTCTGTCTGTGCAGGTGTGAGGTGAGTGCAGAACAAGGATTGGATGTTTCTGCAAGCAGTATGCATACTTGTCTCTTTCATGTCTTCATCAGAATAGACAAGGGCATTCCAAAGGTGAACTGGGAACTGTAGTTACAGTGTATGCGATGGGATTTGGGGTGTTGACTCTGAAGTGTTTTTTTTTGATAAAGGGATGTGCCGCAGGCGGGAAGCGTCTGCTGTAGAGAGAACACCCAGTCCTTCTGTGGCCTCTCAGGCAGACAGTCTGCTCACTGTTCAGAGACTGATAACAGGGCACGGTAAATAAAACTCTTCAGCTGGCTCTTTTTTGTCAAGAAGAAGGGCCGTTGCGCCCTGTCTGGTGCTTTTGTTTGTCCTGAGTTGTGTTTTTATGGCGCTTTCCTCTGCTCCATTGTACTTTTGCGCATTTGCTTCCTCGTGTTAACACCTGAAAAGCACAAGTGTGTGACAAGCGAGCTTCTTTGGTGACTCACAGGGCGCCTTTGTTCCTCTCTCATTGCTTTTTCCACAGTTCTCTTTAAATACTAAATTAACTTACTCAACAATCATTTATATTACATATCATACAATTTTTACATTCTCATAAACTTGATTTTATCTACAGCTCCCGCAGAGGCGCTGGTGTGTGATCAGTGTGGAGCAACATTCTCCTCAGAGGATGCTCTGGAAGCCCACAGGCAAACACACACAGGTACTTTACAAACGTGCGCACGCACTGACACTCTCCACACACACACATATTACGTTTAACCTGGACAGCATGTATCGAGCTGCAGAGTAAGCCGTGACTACAGGACTTGTGATCATGGGTCTAAACTTGCTTGTCATGCTGGCTGGGTTAAACTGTTCCTGTCATTATGCTCCATAATTTATCAACGCAGAGGTGGGAGGCCCTCTCACATGTCACCCACTAATATCTCTTGGCGTCCAGACCCACTGCATGCCTCTTTGCTACAACCGTAACTTTACAGCACCAGCATTACAGCTTCGCAGACATACTATCCTCACTGGCTGCCTGAGTGTGGAGTTATTTACCTTACACTCACACACTCCACAACAAGACGAGCACCTTTTCCTTATCCCAGTGTTCTCAAATTAAGAAAATGTTTGAATTATAATCCTTTCTTGTCCAGTATTTGCGTGCCATTAACAGCTGGCTCTAGGGTGAGTCAATTTTTTTTTTTTTTTTTGGCTAAGCAACTCCATAAACCTGGATGGTGACTTGTGATTTACAGTCCGGGCTCTTAGAGTTTGGGACACCCTGCCTGAGGAGCTAAAGTCATTTTTATCTGTTAAAATCGATTCTTAAAACTCTCACCATTCTGCGTTATTAGCACCAAGCAAGCAAAGAAGCTGAGCAGTGTCGCGCTTTTTAAAAACAGAAATCACAGAGTGCTTCACAGAAAGAAGGGGAAGGAAGGGGTTAAAAAACAAGGACAATTAAGTGTATTAATGATGAGAAGAAATCCTAAAATCAATAGAAGGCCAAAGAACAGTAAAATGGTATTTGTATGTGCTGTGATTACTTCTAGTACCACTTTATAATTGAGGCTAAGTAATGACTTTATTAATGGTTCATAAGTAATTAAGTAATGCTTTATTGATTTCAACTTAAATTTATTGTCCCAGGGGAGAACACAGATTTGACGTGAAGATACATAAAACATTTAAACCTGTATGTAAAATGCTAAATCGCACCACACAAGCTCACTTAAAACATGCTTTAATGAAACAGTAATAAATAAATTAAAATAAATAAATATCTGGAAATTCTCTAGCTGCTAGGTTGTGTGCCTACCTCACATTTTTTTTTTGTTGGTGTATATTCTCTGCCACAATGGCTCGCTTTGTATTTTTAGCTCTTTAAAAAATTAAGAAGGAACTCTCCCATGAATTGTTTGATCCCTGACACCTTCTGAAAGAAAGCTTAAAAAAGAAAAACCTGAATAAATAAACCCTTTAAAGACGTAAAATATTATTTATAGCTTAAAGCTGGTTGCTTTAGCTGGAACGATTAGTTGATTAATTGATTAGTCAACAGAAAATGAATCAACTGTTTTGATAATAGATTAATCCTTTAAGTAATTTACATTAATCAAAAACACCAAAAATGTGCTTCTAGATTCTCTGATGTCAATATTTGGTGGATTTTTTTAGTCTTCTATTACAGTAAAATGATCTTTAGGTTTTTAGACTGCTGGTTGAACAAACCAAGCAATATGAGGGTGCCGCCTTGGCCTCTGGGAAATAATGAGGAACATTTTTCACTATTCTTCTGACAGTTTAGAAACCAAATGATGACACAAGAAGATAAATTGGCAGATTGATTGATAATGAAAATAATGGTTAGCTGCAGCCTTATTTAAAAAAGAACATATGACCCAGTTGTTTTTTTTTTTCCTTTCTATAGTGTTTAAGATAAATTTAAGAAACATCAACTCACATGATCAGGGAGTTAAATATAAACCCACAACCTGGCAGGTTTTATTATAAATGATACAATCATTATTCACAATCTATAAAGTCTTTGTACTGTAAGTATGCCTCTGTGGTGAAGTGGCTCACTATTCTTGAATATTATCCTACTGACTTGAAGTGAGAAAGAATTAACAACACATGTAACAGTGAAAAACAGTGGTATAGCTGTCAGACGGTACATATGCCCGACAGTGTCTGAATCCACACCTTTTCTGCTACTGTCAGAGAAAGGTGATAACCCTCTCAGGAGCACTGGCATGTAACTGTAACTCCAGGTGGCACACACAGTATGAATAGTTAATGGATGTGGACATGGAGGGGGTGTTAACGATGCCCAGAAGTTTCTACCCTCATCTCCCCAAGTTGTAAACACCCAGAGCTCGGTTTCAGCTTGGCACTGTATCCAGAGCAGGGTACAGGAGGGCATTACTCTCTCATTTTGTCATGATCTCAGCTGGGTCTGCTGTGACGCATGACCCTTTTTACGGACTCTTATTGTAGCCCTCACAGCCAATGGCACGAGCGTCACGTAATTTAATCAGCTGTGTTGAGGTTATGTGGGGAAATTGTGACATTGCTCCAACTCAGTGGAAACGTTTACATTTATTAGATATCACCTGGATTTCAGTTCTCCCAAACACGCACATGATCTTTTAGTGTGCGGGGCTGATGGTGCAGCCACGGCTTTAATTTGCCATGTGGCATAACCAGTGAGCCAAATGAGTTTCCTCTTAGCAGATTAACACTTGTCAGACCTCAACAGCTGCAACACTGCTGTCCACCTCCTCTGGAGGGGAAATAATACTACTTTTGGGAGACCTTACTCTGAAGCAATTTGGCAACACTGGCTGCAAGACCAGTTTACAGTGAAAGTCTCTTTAGCCATTTTGATATGTCAGAGGTGAATGGCCGTGGGTGGCTGAAGTTAGAGATCAAAGAGAGGAGGGGGGGGTGGGGTGGGGTGGTGGACTGTGGGAAGGGACGGGGGTAGGGGGTATGTGAGGACTTCCTGAGGGCAAGAGGATTGCTGCTGGTGCTGGATGCCAGGACTGAGAGGAAAACAACATCATGTGCTGCTGTTTACTCCTCACCACAGCACTGTCATAGTCTCCTCTGACCTACTTGTCAGTGCCCAAAATAAAAGAATGGATCCGTCTCCGAATTGCGCTCACAACAAAGGGGTTTGTTTCATCAGAGCAAGTCAAGGCTCTGGGGCACCAAGCTTTCAATATTGGAAAACCCAAGACTGTAGCTTATCTACAGTACGCACAGAAATTAACTGTATATCCTTCAAACCATACTGGCTGACCATTTTTCCACCTTGCCTTGAAGGCAAAGGCCATAAGAGAGCTGCCTTTGTGTACTCACAGCAGCTGCACTGTTTCCACACATTACAGGCTGCCTCATCAAGTGAATAATATTACCTTCTGTCCGAGCCCTAATTAAACAGTCCTATAGTCCATTCAGATAGAGCCCAGGCCTTTATAATAATGCCCTTTTAATGCAAACCTTTTAGCTCGCCTAATTGAGTGTCTGTCATCATATTGCACCCTCTTGTTAATACCCAGCTGTAATTCATACAAGCCTTAAACTGGATTGAACTGTGTTCTGTTTGGCCATTGTGTCACCAGTATTTATTTGCACTGACTGCCATGATACACAAAGCCTTGGGCTGAAATACAGCAGACAGAGAAAATATTGTATACATTCCAGGAATCGAGGCGAATGAAACAAGTGTGTGACCTGAATGAACCGCTCCATGGAATGGTGGTTAAACACGAGCATCGTATCTCTTGTTGCATTAATTATTGAGTCGGTTGTTCCTCACTCGGGTAGATTAGCAGTCTACTGATGAGCGCCCGGGGTTGTTTAAGGTACCGTGGCGTTTGTGTATGTGCGTCTCGAGCCGCCACATCTACTGGGAGCTGTCTGCATGAACACATGCAGTAGTATGAATGCACAGGGTCATGTGAGGTCTAGCACATAATGTAGCCTGCATGACTGTGTATGTTTAACTGGGTGATAGCAGTGAGCCAGCAGGCAGACACTGTAAATACACTGAGCAGGGCCTTAGGAAATCGTTTATAGTTTCCCCACATTGTATAATCTAGCCGGTGGACATTATCAGCCATGATGTAACACTGTAAATGAAATTTGTGTGAAATTCCTTGTCCTTTTGATGGCAGCAGGGATTTGTTTAGCTTTGACTTAGCTGTCATTCACTATTAACCGAAATAAACACCTCAACAGATCAAATTCTGCAGGTATTTATTAAAATAGGGCAAATTTTTTGCAGCTGTTTTTGTTTCTATAGAATTTAGCAAATATAAAGTAAAAATGATCCACAAATCAATCAGTGTAACTGGTGGGCAGTGGACACTGGAGTTAAGATGAACACACAAGAAATTATACAGATTTGCGGGCGTCACTGAATACGATCTCTTGTTCAATTTGCAGTGGGTTTACTCCCAGATTCTCAGGGTGGGAAAACTTTTGTTTGCCGCTTGAAAAGAAACAGGCTGCGCTTATTTGTGAATGAAGGGATTAGCTTGAACACTTCACCCCAACAAGGACCATGATCCTATCTGGTTGCCTAGACACATGGTTTTGTTTCTTAGGCAGCGTGAGAGCCTGGCTGGCTCCCACCTCAGTTGGACTGAATAAGTGGCAGATGTATGAAGGCAGACCATGTTAAATCACATGAGCATACACATCGCCTTAGTTGAGATATGCTGAAATGGCATAACAACCTCAAACCGTCCTGAATTACAAACCTAACTGTGCATTAGACAAGCAGCTCTGTAATATAATGCATACAGTAAAATGTTTTTATTTTCTGCCTCATAGCAGAATTGTTTGAAAGTAAATCATTATTCCCACTGTTAAAGCTTCCTCCCACTAAGCACAATGCTCTGTCAACTCTCCAGCCTTTGAGGAATACCATTGATTACATGGTATTTACCCCATTGAGGGCCAAGGGTCAGGGGGTCATCCTGTGCCTTAAAACCAAAATCCCAGGCCCATTGTCTGGTTAAGGGTGAGAAAGCAGGGGGCAATGACAGCCAACTTTAGGGCTTATTCTCTCATAAAGAAGCTCCTCCGCACTTATTACCAAAGCTTACTGGAAAACTCTACAACTGCAAATCCTTTTTGTTTGAAAAGTTAACAGAGCACAGCGAAGCGAAATGCCGCCACTAACACACACAAACACTTCCTTTCCTCCAAATGCTTTTGTTTACACTTCAAGATATTATTTGTTATTTTTATTTTCAGCTTCGGTTGCGCAGAATAAAATCTAAAACAACTCCAGAGCTGTTGTCACCGCGTGTCAGCCCGAGATCAAGAGTGAGATTCCTGTGACAGAATATTTGTCAAATTTCTTTTCTCAAGTTTCAGTATTGTTGGTGACAGAGGGATCAGGATATACATCTGTGAGTGTCTCCGAGTCTGTCAGGGAGTAACGGTATCTCCTCAAAGAAACTGGAATGTTAAACTTTCACAGCAGCCAGAGCAAAGTGTATGCAGGCTGCGTTGAAACAGCCATTTACAATGTATGATAGTTAATAAAGAGAGAGTGGAGAGAGGATAATTAAAGTAGCTTAGAAGTAACTACAAGGTGGATAATGTGTTATTCAGCTGGTTGAGGGCTCTGCTCTGCTTTGCCTGCAGCTAAACTAATGTAGACGCATTGGAACAGAAAGCACTCCCCCTGCTGGCTGCAGCAAATATTACCAGAGCAACTAGTTAAAGTGAATCGAGGTGCCACACATCACAGGTCATGCAGAGACTGCATTTTGTGCTTCTTCAATGTCTTTAGCCATTTTTATATAGATCATTATCCTGACTGCGCTGTTGCACTATGCATAGTGAACTGACATTAGTTAGGTATGACTCAGGCACAAAGTGAAGCTGGTTAGACTCTGAAAGGATTTCCTGTATGGTCAGCGGATAAGGGGAGTAGGGAGGGTGCAGAGGCGTTGGGAATGGAGGGTCTTTTGTCTTCAACTAAAATATTGTGATCCGTGGGTGAGAAAGGGCCTTGGTCATTAGGCGACAGCATAAAGACAGGGATTGCAGGACTTGTGTGAGTAGCCTATGACTAATGGGCTTGGTCAATAAGGGCCTGAACCTCATTGTGTAACCTTTGTGCAAAAGTCCACAGGATAAAGCCTCTGAACAGGTGCAGTTCATTCCACTGGATCACCTCCCTGCACGATTGTTAAGATCAGGGAATGTCTTTCATCCTGTCTTCTTTCTGTTAATGATTACAAATGATCAGTTCTATTAGAGCCGTTTTGGGGGAAAGTTTCAAAACCAGGTCCAAAAAGAGGCGCCATAATTTCAAAGGAGAGGCTTTGTGCATCTATGACAAATTGTACTTATCTGTGAAATGTTAAGACTAAAAAAAAAAAAAAGTCTTGCTTTTTTTGAACAAATTGTGATACATGGATTAGTAAACAGCACACAGTGAATGTTTGATTTATCCCTGAAATGTGAATTTGCTTGATTTGTTTCTTTTTCTTTCTACTTTGAAAAGGCTTGTCTGTTAACTTGATTGAACCTAAAGCAAGTGTCTGACACTCTTCCCTCTTAGTATGAGTGTGCTGTATCCCTTTCCCTGCGTTAATTCCAATTTAATTGCCAGTTGCCTCAAGGCACTTCAATAACAGTAACAAATGATTTGATTTAGTGGACCTCATCAGACTGCATTTTAAATGCGACACAGCAACCCCACTTGAATTCCAATGAAGTGCTGGCACAGTCCTCTGTTTACTAATGATCCTCCGCTGGAGATGTCTGATTGAATCTGAGTCAGGAGCAATGGGACCTGCTAGCATTGTAAATGATCTGCAACCTGAGCAGACAGAGAAATAAGGACCTCATAATCTCACATTAAAGCCTCACTCTCCAGGACATGCACATTATGTCCAATGCAGCTGATTAACCAGTCTCTCAGTCTTACGGCACGTATGAATTTGCATGCGTCGGTCAAACACACACAGTCAACACTTGATCTACAGGCTGTGTATGCCAGCACTCAAATCCATTCTGGCATTCAAAGCCTGTAGATCAAGTGTTGACTGTATGACAGCCAATGGATCTTCTTCACATAGCCATTTGACTTAAACTACCCTACCAGCAACTCCCTATCTGTATTCCTCTCCACACTCTGTGCAACAGGAAAGCAGCCCCAAAGAGATGCCAGGTCACACACAGGATTAAACTGGATTGTGTTTTTTCCTGCAGTCCTGCCTTTAATGGCTTGATATCACTACTTAACATTCTGCACAGAGCGCATAGTGTAGGCATCATTTAGGGTGGAGCTACTATCAGCCGCTCTTTGAGCACAGAGACAGAGGACTTCACAGGCTGGAGCTGACTCCTGATGGGAAATGAAGAGAATAATTACACATCTAACACACCAGGAAGGAGCCATTGATTGTGTGATTGGCATGCTGTGCATTGTGTGGGAAATTCTTAAAGAAAACAATGACTTTCATGGTTTAAAATAGAATGTATAAAGACTCTCAGTTGAAAGTGCCTCTGGGCTTTTAGGGGAGTTAGTTTAGGTAGAGGCACTTGCACTTTGAAAGAAGCTTTTCCCTCAGAGGACTCACACAAAGTTGAAGTGACCCAGTTTCCCCACTTAAGGCCCTGTCTGTGTATGGTACTGAAATAACTGTGCGTCTGTGTCTTGTGCGTTCTCCAGGGACTGACATGGCGGTGTTCTGTCTGCTGTGTGCAAAGCGCTTCCAGACCCAGAAGGCCCTGCAGCAGCACATGGAGGTCCATGCAGGCATGCACAGCTACATCTGTAGCCACTGTGAGCGCCCCTTCCCCAGCCACACTACCCTCAAAAGACACTTGCGATCGCACACGGGTAAGACATGGACGATTTGCACCATCATCGCTGTCTGTAGTGTTACCCGCCGCCACAAAACATAAACATTTGGTGTCAAAACACATGCATATGTTGAGGGAGACAAAGATGGCGGTATTTATTTTTGTATTTGGGTTAATTTCCTTAGGTTATTGGCTTTGAGGTTTTAGTCGATTTGCATGCATCCTCTCCCACCCTCCTTTTTCCTTCTCTATAAGATGACTCACCTCTCTGATGACAGCACTGTACCGTTATGGCCGGTGCATATTTTGGGCAATTTCATCCTGTTTATATTTTGGGTTCTTAGACAGCCTTTGGGCTTCTGCAATTCACGGCTGTCAGTTCTAGTGTGGTTCACCCAAAATGATAGAGGAAACCCAAATAAATATTGAAGGAAAAGCAAATGGAAATGACTTGTCTGTGTGTTCTACCGAGGGTGAGTCTTAGTGCCGCAGGAGACGGAGAGATATTTACTGAAAAGATGTCCCCCTTTCTTCTTTTACCTTAAATAACACTCCCAGCTGTCAGGACGGCTTGATGTCTAGACAGGAGAAATACATAATTGATGTGAAGAGACAGAAGTGAAGGGAGTTTTGGCCATGGCAGCGTATCTTGTTTGTATGCCATTCTGCTTGGAAGTAACATTTTGTAAATGTCATCTGCTCCGCAGTGGGGTGGGTGATTGGGGAGAATCAGCCTGTAATGAGGAGAGCAATGTATCCTCTGACTTGGCTGTTGCTGTGGACACTGAGATAATGAGGCACATAGGTCATTGGAGATGAGTCAAACCCTCAGCCTAGGAGAGAAATAGATTAACTACAGTATAGAGAACAGAGCAGCACATGCCTGGAGGACTTTTATTAGCTATTAGCAGACAGCCAAGAGGAGTGTCCTCATGTCATAACATTAGCAACGTCTGAAAGCACATTATTTCCCTGCTTGATATGCATGTGCACAAAGGGCTGTATGATTATTTGACCTATGCAGCTACTTTTTGCGCCTATACCATGTCATGCCAAGGATAAAGTTAGCATTTAATGCTTCTCAAGATAATGGGCTGTGCTGGTGCTGTGGCTGCTGTTGTGACACAACTGTGTTTTCAGGCGATCACCCGTTTGAGTGTGAATTCTGCGGGAGCTGTTTCAGAGACGACGGCACGCTGAGGGGCCATAAACGCATCCACACAGGAGAGAAGCCTTATGAGTGCAACGGCTGCGGGAAGAGGTTCAGCCTCAAACACCAGCTAGAGACACACTACCGTGTACATACAGGTGCGAGTTCAGACTCCAAAACACACTCAAACATACAGGAGAGCAGGATCTTCAGGTGCTGCTGATATAGGGCTTATTTTCAATGAGTAGTTCAGTATTTTTAAAATCAAAGGGACATGAAAAACAATGAATATTGCTTGTCTTACTGTCAATTAATCCCATAAAAAGGCATAAACCAACAATGACTTGACCCTACTAACAATTATTGTCTTCCAGCCAAAGCCTGATTTTTCCTAGTCCTCTATGCCACAAAGGTCCATTGTTCAAAAACCATTAAAAACACATCAAAGAGCCATACTGTTGCACTCAGTTACATGTTCCTTCATTATGATGAACACAGGCAGTGTAGTTTATTTTGACATCATACACTGTCCTGCTGCTGTAAATACTCACTATATGTGTATTAATATGCAGAATACATATGAACCTGTTTGAATAAAACTACAGTGCTGAGGCGGTTTAAAAAAAAAAGAAAAAAATAATTGTGACCTGTTTGGGGAATAAATGGGTTCTTTCCATGGGACTTTCAACAATACAAAAAATGCTGAATATTTTTACATCTAAAATGACTGTGTGTCCCACAGAGATGTATTATGTTTGGAGCAAACATTTTAAAAAAGCATTTATGATAAAGGGCATTCAAATTTCTATTGAATCAGAGGATAAATACAAGCAAATCCTAATCACTAAATCCTGAAGATTCGGCAGCATTCAAAGCTATTCTACTGAAGAGGAAACCTACAGAAGACCTTTGAATTAAGTTATTTTACAGAGAAACACTATTAAACAATTACATATAATCATCTGAATGTACCAGCCAGTTGCATTTCCTTTCAGATTACTTTTTACTGACTGCCCTCTGTTACTTCACAGAGGTCAGACAGAAACCGAATTTGCGTTGGACGACACCGACCGATCGATATCTAATATCAAACTAAAGGCAAACTAATATAGGTCTAATCCTAGAGCACAAACACACACACAACACACAATACCACAACAAGTACAGTGGACTGAAATAGAGGTGAATCTCGTTTCACCTGGCAGGGCTCTGACTCGGGGTCTACAAGGTTAATGCTCTGTTGTTGAATTTTTCAGGTGAGAAGCCATTTGAGTGTAAGCTGTGTCACCAACGGTCCAGAGACTACTCAGCTATGATCAAGCACCTGCGCACGCACAACGGAGCGTCTCCGTACCAGTGCACCATCTGCCAGGACTTCTGCCCGAGCCTGGCCGCCATGCAGAAGCACATGAAGGGCCACAAACCCGAGGAGGTGCCGGCGGATTGGAGGATAGAAAAGACTTATCTGTACGTCTGTTACGTCTGAGCAGGACTTGGACCCCATGCACAATCTGACACACACACAAACACACACAGACACACACGGTTGGGTGAAAACCTCAAAAACTCCAGTGTTGCTGATTTTTAAAGCTGAAGGATTAAATGTTTCTTGATGGGTTTAAAAAAAAAGTAAAAAAAAAAAGACTTTTTGGATAAACAGAAAAATGCATTGTGGGTAGGTGTCATTCTGGGAGTTGAAAGGTTTTTACCTGAATACAGAGACATGCAAGCATAAATACAAATTTGTGCGCACACTGGGGCTGCCAATAATGATTAATTTCATTATTAGTTTGATTATTTTACTAATAAATTGTTTAGCCTGAAAAACATTTTAGTGACAAGGTGACATCCTTCAAATAACTAGTTTTGTCTGAGCTACAGTTCAGTCCAAAGAAATTCAGTTCACTCTGATATAAAACTCAAATTTTTTTCTCACATTCTGAGAAGCAGGAAATAGTGAATGTTTAGCATCTTTCCCTAAAAAAAAAATTTTTTTAAATTAATTGATTATGAAAATTGTTGACAGTTTCCTGACGAATAAACTGTTTCAGCCCTAGTGCACACAAATGTACAGACACACATTTTCTCGCTCACACACACACTTTCAGTTTTGATAATAACTGTAACTCTAATGGATCCACTGTGGTTAAAATCAATGCCACAATGGCTGCGACTGCTGACCTGTATGTGTAGCAGGAGCTTTTTGATTGATTGCTAAACCATCAGGCAACCTGAGTCATCTTCTATGATTGTGCAGCAGATGTTGAAAATAATTCCACGAAGGCTTGATTGGCTGAACTTTGCAACGTTTTCTCTCCTAATTTCCTGTGACTTCTCAGTTTTGTTTTGTTTTTTTCCCGCTGTTGGATTTTTATTTTGGAGTTGTTTATTTTCTGCATGTTTTACTTGAATGGCTGCCACGTTTTGACCTCATAAGCTTGATCTCTTTAATTGCCTTGTCTTTCTTGCAGTGGGTGTTATTGTTTCGAGGTAACTGGCTCACAATTTGAGTTTCTCTTGCAATGTAATAGGTTTTGCTATTTATATGTTGTTTATTTGTTACCAAATATGTACTGGTTTTCATCACGCAGTCTGTGTCTCTTGGGATGATTTCTAGTAGAGCGAGCTCTCTACCTCTCCTCACTTTTCGCCGTTTGTTTTAAACCTACTGCAAATTATTCATCCATTAGTAGTGTTAATTTTCTAACAAATACATCATAAGTTAAATGGTCAAACAGTGTGAAAAAAATGCGAAGAGCCTCAACATGGCTTTTATGTGTAGTTTTTTATCATTAACTATATATAGATGTCTTATAAAAATCACAGAATCAGAATTTTCTAGAAGAAAATTGAAGAAAACATGAGAAGAAGGTGTGTTTTTTTGTTTTGTTTTTTTACAAAACATGAAAAGAAAATTCTGACATCGAATCACTATGAGCAGGTAATTGTCAGTTGTAGTGTAGCTGTAATGTACAAACTGTCATGGTATGTTATTCCCTTATGTGAGCCTAACACAGGCCTTATAGATTTAAACATGTTGTATTTTTGTATTACAGTAATTTGCTATTTGTTTACATTTGGTATGATTTGAGAAACATCTTAAAGTGTGTGTTTTATAAGTCTCTGATTTGATTAAGACCCCTCCCTTGTGCCTCTTTTATAAGTAGCGCATTAATGTGCTTGAGTACATGGGTCTGTGCTATTGGTAGTTGTTTCTGGGTGTTTGTTTATTGTTACTTAATTAAAGATAGACTGCCATGTAGATCCACTTTGTCTGAACATTGCAACTGGAAGCACCATACTGTGATAGTGGCTGATACTCTGATGCAAGTTCCAAGCAATTTCAATGTAAAAGTACACGCTTGTCTCAAATTGTTCCCTTCAAAGTGACAATGGACTGAGATCTTTGGATGAAAACAGTGCGTCTCGCAAATCCTGGCGTCTGTAGGCATTACCAATGCCTTCTTAAGTAGCCAACAACACTCAGTGCCATGAAAACACACATTCACTGTATCTATTCTACATGAACATGCACTATAAATGGATTTCCTCGGTGGACCAAAAGAAATAGAGCACTTTTGTTTGAAAGGGGTTTTTTCTTTGATCTTTCTATGTTGTGATAATGCAGATGTCCTTTTATTTGATGTGTCCTAGAAGGATGTGATTAGCATTGTTTAGATTATGTCAATGTCTGTCTACCTCAGGGCCAGATCAAAGCTCGACCTGGTGTCCAATCAGGGTTGTTCTTCTTGCCATGTGTGCAGTAAAATCCCTCTTCATTACAGCTTTGTAACACAGTGTGTGAAAGTGTTTTCTCAGTGTGGATTCAGGCACAACTCTGTATGCGTCAGTGTTCAGTGGCATGGTTAAAAAAAGAATAAAACGATTTACTATTTTATGCATCCTGTCTCATTTGCCTACAGTGTGTGCAGCATAATAGTGAAACTAGTGTATAGATGAACTCACCCCCTCATCAGCACCACCCGCCATGTTCCAAATGTGTTTGTCTGAATTGATGTTATTTAACACACTTGCTTATATAAAAGTGGAAACTGTTATAGTATCATTTTTTCACACAAAACTGTACTGTCAATGTTTAGATTGGTCTGGTCAAGTCACCATTTATCCATTACCTTTTCCAAACTAATTGAACCATTTATCAATTAGTTTATCTATCTACATCAGCTGTTTAGCTATTGCCTTTAGCTAATTATCCCAATCATTTATCCATTATTTTTTATCTATCTATATAAACTGTTTAGTCATTACTGTTGCAACTATTCAGGCTTTCCTGCTCGATCGCTAACATGCAATATAAAATTTCAACACCCAGTGTATGGATTTTTTCTTTTTTTTAATTATTATTTTTTTTTCCATATGTAGAACACAAACTGCACAAGTACCTCCGGGGTACATGCATCCCTCAGAGAATCGCTGCTGCTGGTTGTAAGTCCTCTCTCCACAGCCTCTGAGGTACTAATTTAACCTGAACATTTCACTTTTACAGCACTGCTATAGCTCGGCCCATCATCTGGACAAAGACAATGCTGCTGATCCCTCTTAACAGTTTATGGGCTCCTGCCACAAACCTTCACAGGCTCAAGCTGTTTATAGACTTTGTGTCATCTGGGCTACTTGCAAACAGCTGGAGTCACTCCAGGCTCTGTGGTGACCTCTGATGGCACTCTGCCAGAGCCACAGCTGGCTTGTGTTTTATCCCAGATGTGAAAGGAATTAACAATCAGCATCTTAGGTTTACCTCTGGTCCCTGCACAGAGCAGTGAAAGTGAGACTACTTAATTACAAGTACTGGCAGCATTTACTGCTGATTTTTTTTTTTGATATTGGGTTTTTATGTTTGCCTAATTCTTCAGGTTATTGTGCTAGTGCTACGTATTCCTTTGGTTTCCTTTTCTAACCTCTTCATTTTCCCATAAAGTAACCTCTAAGTGCCCTGTGAATGTTTTATTGTGTGGTCTATTTTCTAGCTATATGACTTCAACCCCGTCAGCTAAATTCCAGCCTGCAGTGTTTACAGTTTCTCTCTACATTGCACTCTCTTGTTTTCTAGTGCTTTGATTTTTTTTTCCCAGCTCCCTCTGTTTCACCACAGCGATAATTTAAGCTTCATTTTAGCTACACTATGTGACTCCATTCACGTCTTTCCACTAAACGACATTCTGAATAAATGTGTAAATGCTATTAGAAGAAAAATCTTTAACACTTCAGGGAACCCCCAAGGGTCGTCTGAGGGATTCCAAAGATGATTAAGAAGAAGAAAAAAATCTGATTTCCACTTCTTAATGTTATCCGTACTGTTTTTTTTCGCATGAAATATTGAATAATTTGACCTCTTGGGGTTTTTAAATATTATTCAAATTAAACATCACATCACTCTGCTTGTAGAGCTCACAACATACAGACATATGAAACCACTGTCAAGATGATTTGCTTTGTTTTTAAAAACTGATATAAGCAATAAGTGGTGGGAGATAGAGGGTACCAAACTCAAACCTGTGAACTTGGTGCAGATGCACAATACATGATTCACTTCAACCATCTTCAGTTTTCTTCAGCTACCTGTGGCATCAACACGATGAGCTGAAAGCCAGTGACAGATCTTATATTTAACAGTATATAAGCAAAGTTTTGACAGCACAAGGAACCCTCAATTATAAGAGAGTTGGCAAATGGGAAAGAAAATGAATAAGCTACTACATCAAACTTCGGATTCACAGACAAAATGCTGTTTAATTTCCTTTTAAAAGCAGCTATTGTTTCTGTAAAATCCAACATTGATTTCCCTGTGGTTAAAATGCACAATCAAATTAATTTACATCAACCGTAATCTATTTAGTTGTTTAATAACAGATTGATTTATTCATTTATAAATTCCTCACTTTTTATTGTCCAATTACATCCCTGTTGCTTTATTGTTCATTGCTCACTCAATTATCTGCTTTATGACCATTTGGAAGATATTTTGGGTCCGTCATAACCTGACACCTTTATCGTAGATCCACTGTCACATGTTGTTGACCGCCAAAGTCACAACCAGAGCTGATGGAGCCTGAGTGTCTTGCTTAGGGGCATTTAGAGAGTCAACAGCGGTTGTAAAAACTGTGGGAAAAGCTTTAACATTTTTCTAGTTGATCCAGCCGTCTGGTCTGAAGCATTTATCTCTAACTTTCTCCAACTTTCATGTCCTCAATAAAAATTAATTTAGCTTTGAAGCAAATATGTAATTTTGACTCTGCGAAAAACAACATTCACCTCTGTAACCCCGTCCACCTCCACTATCAACCCTGCCTTCAGTCTAAGGCCACGCTCAGTGGAGGAGCAGATTGAGTGGGAGCCAGTGTTAATGTAATCTCCTCTGTTTAATTAGAGTGAGCGTGGTGGGCAGCTAAAGCAAACCACATTACCCACCATCTGGTGGGGAGCAGATCTGCTCTTACACACCCTCACTATCATTAGCCTCTACAAGACAAGACACAAACACATACATGACAGCTATTTATTCATCCTGCCATTTTCAATACAGACACAACGGCACACCATTTAGTGACTATGATAAAGCCATACTCATACTTAGACCTGTCACAAATGTATTGTCCTGTAATTACAATATGCCGCACAAAACGTTTAAATTAAAACAGTTGTCAAAGACTATATAACTATAAAAGCAACAAACCGTCCAACACAGTTGCTCTATAAAACAGTGTCTGGCTGTTTTTCCTCAGATAATTCCTTTTAATCAAGTGTCAACTCTCCAACACTGACTACAACACATTCAAAATGCAGACGAATTTAAAAGTCTGTATGAGCAAGTAATCGTCATACATTTTATATTTCAAACTTATGGATGAACAGGAAACTGCTGAATATTTACACAAAAATAAATCCGGCTTTGACTTACCCTAAGCAGATCTTAAATGGTAGTATTCAAATTTACCACAAGAGGGCAGTATGCTACCACTGCTGGCATCCAGATCAGGCTGCAGAAGTGGCTCGCACACAGAGGACTTACTGCTCCACAGAAAGCAGAGCTCACTGGCAGCCAGCAGAGCATTACAATTATTGAATCACAGAGCGAGAACCTGGCAGTCGGTTTGTGTGTGTGAGTGCTGCGATACAGATCAGTGCTTTCTGCCCTCACTCTGTGCTGCATCATAGCCTGGACAACTTTGATACGGTTTTACTTCTTGCGCATACGATTGTGTCATGACACTGAAAACACACTGGACCGACATCCTCCTTCATGCATTGAGAAAGTTAAAGGTCCAATAAGGAATTTCTGACCATATTAATTTGATGTGTGTGTGTGTGTGTATATATATATATATATATATATATATATATCACTTATCATATGTAAATT
>JBBMJY010000026.1:4335058-4351972 GCA_037833715.1 Toxotes lorentzi
CCACCCCAACTTGCTGCTATATTTAGTTTCCTTTTTAGATGACAGATATGAGAGTGGGGTCAGTCTTCTCACCTAACTCTCGGCAAGAAAGAGAAGCGTCCCCCCCCCCCCCCCCAAAAAAAAAGATTTATTCCTTTAATAAAGATTCAATGACGATTCTGCGTGACAAGCCATGAAGGAGTGCTTGAGCTCATCTGATAGGGTTCATATGAGGGTGTGTCAGACAAAAAGCATCCACCTCTGCATTTGGATTGTGTGTTTAACAGACTCCACTCTGCCCTGCCTACATCTGTGGGCACTCCAACCTTTAACGGCCATCTCTGCCAAGAGGTCACGGCCAACAGCATCAACGGCACAACTCTCATGACGGCCCCCACATCAATGAATCAGCTTTAAATGCCTTGGTGGACTGGACTTTGACCAAAAAAAAAAAAGAAAGAAAGAAAAGAAAAGCTGTAGAGGCAAATGCTGCCAATTGAAAAAAAAAAAAAAAAAAGCTTCTCTTTCCTCTGTTCAGTTAGAACCTAGGAATTTTTGTGGAGGGAGAGAATTGAGAGACCACATCTGACTTTCAAGGTTTGGACATAGAGAGGCAGACATACTAATGACTGAGATAAGAGTGGAGCTGATCAAATCTCACACCACCATACAAGGCGAGAGCTTCCCCTTCTGAGCAGAGAGACACAGATACAGCTCCAAACTGGGCTGCAGCCAGCCTCTTCACAGTGGAGCCTCAGACCGTGGAACTTGAATAAATGAATGAATGTAGTCCACACTGGGGCATCTGGGATACCTCTCCCTTCTACTGCGCAAGGTGACAGACTGCTATTGTTGTAGTCTCACTGGAGGGATCTACTCATGAATTTTATGTGCTGATCAAAAGACGGACATGATACTGACAGGGTACTGGCCTAGATGGTTTTTGGGGTCGTTTCGTTTAATATTAAGTGATATATGTATGATAGCCTACTCTCACTATGTTTAATGCAGTCTTATTCAACATTTCTGCCATAAAGCTTGTACTTCACGAAGCTGCTACTGTTAAGTTTTGGTGTTTTTCTGTTTAAATTAATTAATTATACATTTATCTGATTGTTCTTTAGTTTATATGCATATTATATGATTGAAGATTATATTTATTCAGATTATATGCATCAGAAAAAAATGTAAACATTTCTCAAAAGCCCCAGCTGAAACTTTCAGATTGCTTATTTTGCCTGATCTTCCCTAAATGAGTCCAGTGAATGGCAGGTTTGTAAAATCACTGTTTACTCTGCTGTCTGAGAAAACAAATTTCACCACAAGAGGGAGACATGAAATCCTTATGAATATTACCAAACACCAGCTATGTTTTCCTTGCTATTCTGTTTGCCTCTGCAGGAGAAAAATTCATCATATGCAATTTAAACCACTGCTGCAATGGCCATTACTCTGAGTTTCCAAATAATTCCATATGACACCTGTTAGATTAGCCAAAAAGATCTAGGTCATTTCTTGGATTCAGCCCTGACAGTCAGACGAGGAGGAATTTCCTTCCTGGCAATTGTTCCCGTCACCTGGACTCTTGCTAGTCCCACAACACACATATGGGAGATGGATAAATAAACTTTGTATCAAATGCTCCTTTAGCCACAAGGATCAAATTAGCAATTTTTTTCACTAAAAATTCAATGTGACTTTCAGGAAATGAAGTGAGGACCTCTCTGTGGGTTCAAGTTTTTAGTTAGTTAAGGAGTTAAGGATTTCTTTTTGAAGCTGCTCAAACATCACCTTTACAATTGCAGACAAAGAAGACGTCTGAAATACAGAAAAACAATATCAAAATTTCAAAAACAAAACAAAACATGCGACGGTGAGCGGGTTAAAAGAGTGGAGAGAGAAGAGAAAGTCATCCGTCAGTGAGTAGACAGAACAGACTTCATTTTGTTCTTGGGTGTTGAGAGACGATAGCTTTGGATTCCAGATGATGGGGATTGACGTGATGTGAGACTTTTCAACAATCTGCAATAATGACCTTTTCTCAGAACCTACAAACTGTCAGGTAATAACAAGTCTCAGGTGAAAATGGACAATCTTTTGGCACAGGTAGAAAGTGTAACCTAGCAACCCCCCCGGTGTCCTATCAATAGTGAGCTTGGAGGTATCTCTGGAGATGCTCCCCCCTACAAAGACCTGGTTCAGTTTGCTTCCACAGGCCCCATGACCCCCCTGGACAAACAACAGCCTCATTCTCTGCACCACTGCTGATCTCATTGTCTCTTTGTGAAGGGAAAATCCAGAGTTGCATTCTGTTAAATGGCAAATGGTGCATCAACTGCAAGCGGGACAGACCTCTCTACCTCCAGCACAGGCCTACAGATGAGCTCGGACACTGCTGCTTTTTCCTTAGGACTGTATGCAAGGAAAACATGGTAAGAAAACGGAGGGGAAAGAGGGGCTAAATATTCACCACACCTTGCTCCATCTGTTTATTGTAAGCAATCCTGACCAAAGCTCCTTTCTCACATTGTCACCTTCACTTGCACACTCACAATTTACAGTAACAGCTGCTGAGTACACATGTAGTACGCATTTCAAACTTGTATCACACTTGTTTTCTCATGTTTACATATGTTTTATTTATTTACTCTTCATGTGCATCTTTTGACCTATGCTGTAAAGCTGTAGTAAACTTCTAAACTTACACTGCTCCTGCACACCACATCTAATGCTAATTCCAGAGTAATACAACAGAGCAGGCGGTGTGGCTTTTATTTGGATGGATTTTGTACTGTAGTTGCAGAATACCAAGCCTGCTCTCACATCTACAGTATGGAGAGCTTTATTATAATTACTGTAATACGTTGCCTAACAGCTCCTCCTTGGAGGGTAAGCCCAACAAAAACACACATTCTAGAGTGGGAAAACCTTTCAGCGAACAAGAACAGGAAATGAGTTTTAACCTCAAATGAAAATGTGCTGTATAAGACACAAAACAGGAATGTCAAGGCTTCAGCTTTGCCCATTATACCCTAGTCAGTGATAAGGTATATGATACCTACACACACACACACATACACCTGTACACACCTACAGATGAGACCCCGTACATCTGGACTGGTCAGTGGCGGCAAACATCCAGGATAACAGTGCTCCTAATTAAATCTGACAGAGCCTGACAGGTGTAGGGTTGTTGAGCAGCAGATGGTCAGCAGGTAGTATTTGTCACAAGTAAGCAAACTTGCCAAAACTTTATCAAATAGGAACGAGCCCCAAATGAGGTCTAACGTGCCTGCTGTAATTCTTACAGAGTCTTGATGGAGACACATTATCAGTGATTGAGAACCCGACGGCTGTCAGTCATCCTTTTCACTCAGACCAAACAGCAGGAGTCGCAGGGACCAAGAGAGTGCAGGGCTGGTTAAAAGGGATTCATTCCACAACTCACGGTAAGCTCCAGCAGTGCACCACCTGATGGGTATCAAGCCTCAAACTACAACAGCAATTCTGCCTCATTAGTGCAAAAAAAAAAAGAAAGAAAGAAAGAAAGAAAGAAAGAAAGAAAGAAAGAAAGAAAGAAAGAAAGAAAGAAAGAAAGAAAGAAATGAATCAAACCAAACTGAATCTGCAATGTTGTGATAAGAAGTCCAGTAAAGCAGTGCTTTCTTATAAAAATGTCACTGTGTGGAGTTGCTTTTCAACACCTCAGTGTCGTGAGCACAGTTTATTCATTTCTGTCTCAGTGTGCTATATATGTAACAGCTGACATTTAATACTTCTTCTCAGCTCATATCTGGGATCAGAAGTCATTAACGCCAGTCTTAACTGTTGCTTTAGTTCACAGGCTGGGGAGGCTGCTGGCAGCGGTGTGTGCAGTTGGGCTCCTGGGAGGCTTAGCTGTAGGTGTCTGGTTTCTAGGTGAGTCACTGTGTCTAACAAAGAATCACTAAATGAGCTTAACAGTAACCACGAACTGGAAATGAATGTGCAAAATGTGTAGTTACAGCCACTCAAGCTCCACTGCACAGTAGAGCTCGGCTCATGCTGGATTTCTGAGGCCAATAAAATATCAGAATTTAAAAGTTTTATAAAGTTGATATAAGGCTGCAACTCATTCCTTTCATTACTGGTTAATCTGCCAATTATTTCCTCAGATGATCAATTAATTGTTTAGTCCACAAAACATAAGAAAACACTAAGAAATGCCATAGTTTTCTCTTGTTGTCTCTTTTTGTCCAATCAACAGTCAAAAACTAAAAGATATTCAATATATCTTAATGTAAGACAATAAATAACCGCTAACCACTAGAATTTAGATTCTGGAACTAAATAAATAATTTATTGATTATCAAAATTAATTTGCTCCATCAACTACTTGTTGCAGCTCTAATTTGACAGCCATTTATTGGCCAATATTTATTTATTTTTTAACCTGAATGCTTATTTGTTGATACTTAATATCTGCAATAAGTTAATATTACCTGTTATATATGCTGATACACATAGAAGTGCTGGTCTGGCACTACTTTGTAGTACTGAAATATGTTTAAAACTTTAAATTATTTATTATTCCCATTTTTACTCTGTTGAAAGTTTCCTCTAGTAAACTTTCAACAGAATGCAAAGTAAATCGGAACTATATTTATCAGACTATAACTGATACTACAGATTTGTGGGCATGGGTTTCAAAATAAAGTTCCCTGGTGCAGCCTCTTCGGAAACATGTTTTGCTGCTGATTAAACAACTGATTAACTATATCTTTACTACATATAGTCAAACTTCTGCTGAGGCCTTCCTCCTCCCAAAGTCCAGTGGGACTTGGGGACACAAAGGAGACGTCTTTCTGCAATGTTACAGAGGACATTTCTGTCTCTGACCCCAGGAAAGGTCTGTGCTCCATCCTTTTTGTTTTATGAATTAACGGTGCAGGATTGTGTGGTTGCTTAGTTTATTGTTATTTGATTCATCGTACTGGGTCATGGTTCACACCTCTGTAGTGATTTTTAGTTGAGCAGTAGCAAAATTATCATTCACTCGCTGCTTCTTGTTGCCTTTTATTCACTCTTGAGAGATGCCCATTGACTGACATGAAAACATCACAGATAATGATGCGTCTGTATTGACTACATTAGCATAGATGCTTGTGTTTTCTCCTAATCATTTCCCACTCATAGAAGAGGCTCGTTCATTACTGTTGACTGAGAGCTTGCCTCTGGAGGGATTTTCAATCAATCAGGTTCAGTGTTTTACAGAATCAGCCCAGAGAACTCCCTCCTGGAGATCCAGCTGGGGAAGCTACCCACCTGGCTGCCGGTGTGCTACGAAAGGTGGAACTCTTCCCTGGGAACGCTGGTCTGCAGACAGCTGGGTTATCTGAGGTTGGCACCCCTCACAGGATCACACGCACACACCGCCTCAGCCCTTAACACTGAATGAGACCGGAGCGCCCACACACTAACTTATAGTATAATCTCAGCCGGCTTTGCCAAGGTTGAAGGCTTGGCTTATTTATGATCTGCTAATACCTCATTTGCAATCTGGCTTCACACTTTATGAGTCTGAATTGTCTTAATATTCACTCCCACCCATTTTACATATGTTCTCTTACCAGACTGACCAAGCATAAAGGAGTGAATCTAACTGATATCGGGCCAAACTATACTGATGGCTTTATACAAATTACCTCAGAACACAAGAGCAGCCTGGAAAATATGTGGCAATTCAGGTAAGGCAATTTGTCTGAGGACATCATACTCATAATGATGCAGTGGCTACTGACACATTAATTATGCATCATTAGTTACTCAATTTATTTTCATTTAGGGGGAGCTGTATCACAGGGAAGGTTATTGCTTTGCAATGTTTTGGTGAGCAAATTAAACTTAACTTTTTGTTTGACTTTGCACCCAACACAAAGCCCTTAGGAAAAAGCTTTACATCAATGTGGCAGAGAGAGTGAGTGTTGCCACCTTCTGACCAATCCGATTCAACTTTTTGATGAATGGGATCTCTGTACAGAGTGTGGGACACGAGCGAAGCTGCCCAGGATAATCGGAGGAGTCGAGGCCACGCTGGGCAGGTGGCCCTGGCAGGTCAGCCTCTACTACAGCAACCGTCACACCTGTGGAGGCTCCATCATCACCAGTCAATGGGTAGTCACAGCTGCCCACTGTGTGCACAAGTAAGACTGCAGACCTTACCAGGACTAAAGGTCAGAGGTTACAGCCTCTGTGAAAAACAATAATCACTCATTAACAGGTGCACCACACTGGACACATGACAATTCTCTCTTATCAGTATCTGCCTTTTCTTTTCTCAAATGTCAGCTACAGGCTGCCTCAGGTATCCAGCTGGGTGGTCTATGCAGGTATTGTCACCCGCAGCTCAGCTAAAATGGCTCAGCACACAGGATATGCTGTGGAAAAGATAATCTACAATAAGAACTACAACCACAGGAGCCACGACAGTGATATAGCCCTGATGAAACTGCGGACTCCGCTGAATTTCTCAGGTCAGCCAGGCAACCTCCTCACAAGCTTTATACAGAACATATGAGCTGAGATAGCAGCACTCCAAACAGGCCACGATGAGCACTGAAAAAAAATCCAATACTGTGGCCTGAGTATACTATTTTATATTCTAATGCGTACATGTTTCAGCAAACAAAGAACAACAGAGTGGTATCCTCTACCTTTTATAAAGAATAACGTCTTTAACCATAATGAACAATGACAAACACTATGAATCAAAAGGATACAAACATATTTCACACCACAAAATTCTCTCTTCAAAAATCTCTTAAAGGACCTATTCTTCAAAAATGTAGGCATACAACCTCAGTTTTTAAAGAATATAATTTTTCAGCAAAAAAGTTCAAATTACTTTGTAATCTTTGAATATGCAAATATTTTTAACTGCTGGACACATATCTCCTACTTCACTCTAAAGTCCACTCTTGTCTTGTTGAGCGCAGAGAAACTTTCCCCTTCGGCTGGTGAATGTGAAAACAGCTTTCTAGTGTCAAACTCTGCACATCCATCATTCTGCACAGTGAAGCTTAAATGTTCATGCAAGGTAGATGTGAGGTTAACAATGACTTGTGAACCCAACTGCATTCAGAGTACAGGGTAAACTTGAGGGAGCCTAGACAAAACCACAGCAACAGGAGAAAAATATAGCATATGTGTCTCTTAAATGGTGTGGAAGCCTTAATGAAAGGCTTTGAAAGAAAAATCATAATTTATTCCAAATTATCATGTTCCAATCTGTTCAAATTGAGATATAAAGATGCTAAATTAATTACTTCTTTCTCCCTTTAACTAGATACAATTAGGCCCGTCTGCCTGCCTCAGTATGATTATGATCTTCCAGGAGGAACACAGTGCTGGATCTCTGGATGGGGATACACACAGCCTGATGGTGGTAGGACGCTACTGCAGCGCTCTAAAACAAATTTACATCTGCTGCAAGTCTAATGAAAACATGATGACAGGCTGTGCCGAGTGTACTGACAGAGAAGCCTTAAATATGTCTTTTCTCTTTCAGTTCACTCACCTGATACCCTTAAAGAGGCGCGAGTTCCCATAATAAGCACAAAGAAGTGTAACAGCTCCTGCATGTACAATGGAGAGATCACGCCACGGATGCTTTGTGCCGGATACACAGAGGGAAAAGTGGATGCATGTCAGGTCAGATGCTTGTATTGTACACTACCTTGCAGAGGCACTTTAAAGATTCATCCTCTTGTCTGTGTTGTGTTTACAGTGGAACACTGGCCTATTGAAAGCTGGATCAGTCTATAATGAACAGTGTCTGTGTTTACCTCTCCAGGGGGATAGCGGGGGCCCTCTGGTTTGCCAGGATGAAAATGTGTGGAGGCTGGTAGGGGTCGTCAGCTGGGGGACAGGATGTGCTGAGCCCAACCATCCTGGGGTTTACACCAAAGTGGCTGAATTCTCGGGCTGGCTCTATGACATGATTGAGGTAAACAGGCATTAGAAATCCACATAGAAATTCTGTTGTAGAAATGAACTAAATTCCATTGGTCCATAGCGTTCTGTACATTTTACTTCACATTTACTCTTTGTAGGTCAAATGTATACAAAACATTTAATCATCTTATAAAATATAATGCTTTGTGGATTAGACCAGACTGGGGCTGCAACTACCAACTCCTTTCATTACTGATTAATTTGCCAGTTATGTTTGTGATTAATCATTCAGTCTCTCAGAACCCATGTCTTCAAAACGCTAGTTTTTACAGATCAGTAATCCAAAGCCCACTTTACTATCAAATCAGACAAACAAAAAACAGGAAATCTTTTCATTTGAGAAGCTGGAACCAGCAAAAGTCTGCCACATTTGAATAAAAAAAAAAAAAAAATCTGAAATGATCCATCAGTTATCAAAGTAGTTTCTATTAACTAATCTGTAGACTAGAGTACCCAACGGTATGTAAAGTAGTTCAAATTAGCTTCACATTGACTAACATTAAAAAGCTGCTTACACAGTAAATGATGAATTAATAATAAAGATAATAAGAATGGCTACATTGTTACTTTTGCATGAGTAAAAGATAATACCTCTCACACCACTGCAGAAATATCAGAAAGCTCTGAATAATTTCACACACAACCATTATTATATTTTTTTTTTTACATCATCAGCAACAAGATGAAAAATTTAATAAGGCACAATGGAATATAATTACAGTTTTTACACTAACTGTTAATAATGATGGACTCTCTTTGCAGAATTACTGAGGACAGCTCAAGAACAACAAGCAGAGGATGCTACTGATACTACCGTTTGAGACATCTGAAAATTATGGTTAATATTTTTAGTGTCCGTTATATAATGTACTTATAAAGACAGACTGGAGACATCAAAAGGCATGTTTACGTTATGTTTTTCATGTACTGAATATAAATTTTACCTCATAAAAGTGTCGTGTGATTATTGAGCTGCAGTTCACCTTTTTACCGCCAGGTGGTATCTGTGTAGCATTTCCTCTCACACAGTCTCCATAGTAACTGACAACATTAGCCAAATAGTAGTTTGTTGTATTTGTGAGTTATTGATCTCTCTTTCTCTCTCTTTATATATCATTCATTCAAAATAATATTCTGACTTTCTCTAGTTGTTTTCTCCTCAGAGAGCTCACTAAGCTAGCTAGCGGCTAGACTTGTTAGTGTTTGCTAACTCAAAGTAAGACATTTACCTTAAAATGTCGTCCACTGGCGGCACAGAGGACGTTTTGCAGCAGGTAAACCAGGTTTGGTCTCTGCTGGACGAGCTTTCTGAAAATGACCCCGCAGCGTACCGCAAGTTTATCCACAAACACATGAAGGAAGGAGCTGAATTCATAGCACCGCCTGAGCTCGACTCTTGCCTGTGCACTGACATTTTGGTAAGTTGTTATGTTAAGTGGCAGTGGCTTAATAAGTGCTAACTAGCTAACTTTGCTATTTACAAGTCCGCGTAAACCGTTTCTTTCGACAAACATTTGGCGTCAGGGCAGGGAATAAAGCACAGGTGTGTCTCGTTAATGATAGCTCGGGTCTGCACAGGTGCTGCACCAAATTTTGGGACCCACTGGCTTCCGTGACTTAAAGAGGTAGTTCAGCTACATTGACACTGTTGATCCTGCAATCGTTTTTAGTATTTTTTCTGTTTTGTTTTTGTTTGTTTGTTTGTTGTTTTTATTTTGTAAGTGCAAAAGCGTGCATAAGTTAGTAAAGTGAGGGCGCTTTCAAAAAAGAGACTGCATCTAGTGGAATGCAGCCATTATTGCTGATATTACCCAGTACCTGTGCTTTTTTTTGGCATTTATACTTAAAATTTTACCTAAATGATGAATTGATTATTAAAGTTGTTGCCATTTAATTTTCTGTCCATTTACTTAATTACTCCTTTCAACTCTATTGCCCATTAAGACAAAACTTCTGACTTTTACAACACACAATGAAGCTGTTACATCTGTTTCCATTTATAGGTTAGAGATAGGTTGTGTTTTGACAGCTTTTTGGCTTACAGTGCATAAGAAAGTGTTGCTGTGTATAAACATATGCAGCTGGAAACGTGTGCCTGCACCTCAGGATCCCAGCAAGCCATTACCTTTAGGTTGTGTTTTGACAGCTTTTTGGTTTACAGTACACATGTGTCCTCAACAGGAGCCCAAGAAAGGGTTGCTGTATATAAACATATGCAGCTGGAAACGTGTGCCTGCACCTCAGGATCCCAGGCAGCCATTACCTTTATGTGCAGGAAGACTGGAAACAGACACAAATGAAAGTCATGGTAAAAAACAAAGCTGTGCTGTAGCACAGACTACAGAATTGGCCTTTTAGTTACACGATACAAACAAGAAAACGAACTAATAAATTGGACGTTTTCCCTTCGCAGGCTTGTACACTGTGTTGGATGTCGCGTTAAACCCTGCAGTGCTGGAGGAAAGTAAGAAAGACAAAACAGAAGTCTATGTGCTGGCCCTGAGCTTTGCCCAGCAGCAGCATGGGTTGAGGTTATCTCAACAGTACAATGTCATCAGCTGTAGCCCGAAAAGTAGCCCAGATGACGTGCACCGGCGCCTTGGGTTTCAGCAGCAGCCGAACACCTCCAAACCTGACACAGGTAGAGCAATAAGTGTCATACCCTGATAAGCTGCTGCAAGCCCTTTCTGTTGGAGCTGGTTGCTTTTGCTGCTGTAGGTGAATCATTTTTCACCTTCAACCACAGTTTCCAATAATCTATTGCACTCCATTCTTACAGCCATTCAAACCCCAGCTACCCTTCTGCAGCAGATCTCTTCTCTACGTTCAGAGAAACAAGATGAACCGGCAGCCCAAATTATCTGTAGACCTGTGGAGCTCAAAAAGAAGGGTTTGATCCAGGTCATCTCCACCACTTTTGTGCAGCCTCAGAAGCCTGACCACCGACTTGAGGTGAAGCCTGATATAGCAGGAGTTCCTCGCAGCGTGGAGCTGACAGTAGAGCTGCCAAACGTTCGTTCCATGTCAGAGTGCCTACTGAGGATCTCCAAGGTTAGGGGTTACACACTCCCTTGAACAGAGTTATAATGAACCACTTTACAATACAGTGTGTGTCAGTGTATAGTTGGATGTCATAAAAAATACATAACTAACCTGTCCCCACTGTTGTGAGTCTTATAATGTGCTGAATGTATTTTCTTCTGCAGGATGACGTCTTACTGGAAGTGGAGGATGTTTACTATTTGCTTCTGGAGTTTCCAAAAACTGTAAATGAAGACACAGCATCTGCCATCTTTAACAAGAAGAAACGTAGGCTTACACTGAAAGTGGATGTTTTGTGATCATTTGCTTTAATGAAGGAACAAACATGCACAGAGGTGATCAGTCCTGCTGGGAATGGGCTGAGGAAACTGAAGTTAGAGTAAATTCTGTCCCTGAAAATACCTTAAAAGTAAATTACCAAACACAAACTAAATTTCTTCTCTGTAGTCTGAACATCCTTGAGAACACAATACATTATGAAAAATTTAAGGTAAAAAATAACAACTACCCTTTAAACTGATCTCCCTCAAAGCTAAAATGTTCTTCTAAAATAAATATGTCTCTAGCAGACTTAATCTCTCATCATCCCCTGGTATATCTCCAAATACCTCATCACCGATGGAGGTTGCCAGCTTGTAGAGCACATCTGTCTCTGCCAAGTTGATCAGCTGATGGAGCTGCCTCTGGATCTGGCGTCACAGGGCAGACACAACATTTCTTTAACTCAGAAGTCAGTCATGTAGCACGTTGGTCCAGGATCTTGAGGTCAGGTTCATTATGGGTGATTAGCTGCCATCAGGAAAAGGCGCTAATCCCAGACGAGCCCCCAGAATTATGAGTGTCAGGGGGTGTGTGTGTTGTTTGCAATCCTGTTGCTCTGTATGTAAGACAAAAGAGCCACAAAACTTTGGCTTCTGCTCAGCTCGGCTGCAGGATTTATTCTGCCCTTGAACATCAGAATTCCTTAATAGTCAACTTCCTGAGTTAACAACAACTGCTCTATGTAGCATCAGGTTAGCTCACAATAGTCAGTCTGAATAAACACAGCAGATGCAACTGCTTTAAGAACTGAAGCACCATGAAGTGATTGATATAACTGTCCATTATTGTCCATGTTCTTCTGGTGCTTTAAGGATTACACAGTGACCAGAAAAACAACAAAATCACTTTCTTCCTATTTCTCACGTTTATCGCGAAGGATTCATAGCACTCTAATCCCTCACACTGGGACACACACATGTCATTTGGAGGAACATTAACCCACCTGTACAACAAAATTGTAATTTACCTACATATTCACTTTAAGACACAATAAAATAAAAAATTATATGAGGTGACCATTTTTGCTCATTTAACTTAGTGCTTGCACCATGAATTGTTCCATAGTCCCATAATGAACTGTCCAGTAGTCCTGATGACTTTTTAACATCTATTTGTCATTTTTAACTCCTGATACCTTTTAATATTTTATACTTAATGCATATTTATGTCTGTCATCATCATCCCTTTTTTATAACCCTTCACATCTGCAGCAGCAAATTTAATTCCTAACCTAAAAAACATTAATTGACTTTAACAACAAACTGTGGGTTCTGTTTATTAATGTGTGGGTGTATGAGCAGAGGTGTATAATGGCTAGGAGCTGGTGTACAGTGTCATTACCTTACACTGGGGGAATAATTGACAGCAAAATGATCCATGGAATAATTCATATTTATTAAAACATCAGAACTGATGCAGAACAACAACATCACTATTTGGCAATCTGGAACATGTGAAAAATGTCAGTAAGCACTTTTATTGAAAGGGTTGGATACTATGGACTGGTTACAGATTTTAGAGCGCAGCTTATCATATGTTATTTATTCTAAATCACATTAACTTTCTTTATAATTCAGAGCTTCAAGTAGCATTACTGACCATGAAGTGGTAGCCCCACATTAATTTATGAGCTGCAAACAAAGTCTTATATGCATTCCTTCACAAAAAAAGTGGTAGTCAAATATTAAATTCAAGTCAAATTCTTCATATGAAACATTCACTTTTAAAACATGATTTTATACTGAAATGGTGTTGGTGCCATTGGTCCCAGTTATTTGTATTATAATTGTTCTTTCTTATGGCAACAAGTATTTTTTCAGTGAAATTATGGTCCAGTGAGAACAACTGAGGTTTCTAATGGTGATCTCTGGTTTTTGGCCTCTACCTCCTTTCTCCATGGTCCTCCTCCACCCACGCTACAATCTTCCCCTCCCAGCCTGGCACGACTGCCCCGTCCTGGAATACCTGAACAGCCAACATCCAGCATTTACATATCCAAGAGAGACTCACATCTATAATGTACAATACAAACTGAAAATGACCACTCCGTGTTATAAAATTCTCTGGGATGGAAATCAGTCACCCTACAGTGTTTTGAAGTATTGCCCACTGAAGCTGATGGGAAAAGAAGTAGGGGCTTTAATTTTCCTCTCATGCTTACCTCTTCCTTCACTGTGCCAAACTCCGGGTCAAGGGCCTTGAAGTGGTATCTGAAACTGCCCTGTCTGTCTACAGCAGCCTTGAAGTCTCGCAGTGTCACCTCGCCCAGCCTGTAAGCACACACTGTCAGTCATGATCTATGCACACATACACCCACAGAGGCAGTAAGCTTTTCTAGGATAAACATATAACCATCAAAGCCACTGATGCATCTATATATAGATCTGGTCATGCGAGAATCCAGCTCTAATCGAAACAGCAATTTGCTTTAAAATCATGCGTGCTACAGCGAGGGAACAAACTGTTATGTAGACCCAGTATAAAGTGTTTTTATTTTCACCTTTTTGGGATGTTAATCAGAAATGGAGTGAGCGAGCGATCAGTGAAGTAGAGCACTTTAGTGGAGACAGCGGTGTCCAATCCCGGGCTGCTGTGGGAGTGCGCCATTTCTGGAAATAATTGCAAAAACAGCAAACATTGTTTTTCACAACCAGTCTAAAATGGCTCTCGCCTCGCAGCCAATAATTCCCTCTCGGTTCATTACAGTGTAACTGAACGGAACAATTTGATTTAACAGCCTGAGTTGAGATGCTGCAGAGGATGACAAATCCTACACAAAACAAAGATTTTGTTTGTCTCACTTGAGCTTGGTGGCCAGGAGTCTCGGTCTGTCGAGTTGGCTCTGCGTCCTGGTGATTTAAATTCCTCCTAGAGGAAGAACCAATTACTCATAGTAAACTGTCAGATGTCATTTGTTGTTATCATTCTTCAGGTGACAGATGTGTTGCTACTGTAGAGATGTACTCTGAAATGGTGTGTGTGTGCATGTGTGTGTGTGTGTGTGTTGAGTGAGAGAGTATGTACCCCTCTGTCCTGTCTGCGCTGAGAATCCAAAGAGTGTAATCGGTCCATGAGACTGGACACACCCTGTTCCAGAGTGTCCAGGGTGTGATGTTGGGGATCATGGCCAGAAAAACTGTCCCTCAAACTACGCAGTGCCTCCCTCACCAGCTGCAGCTCTTCACCCTGTGAAAAAAAATTATGAGATAATTGATTTTTCACTATTTCAAAATGGTAATACTAAGATAAATGTAGGACTTATTTCAGCTTAGTGTGTCATAATTCTGACTTTATAAGCCAAAGTTTGGACTTTGAGTATCTCGTCATTTTGACTTGTGATAAAAAAAATCTCCTAATTTTTGTGATATGGTGACTACCTTTTTATCATGCATAACTTTTCTTTTTTTTCTCTTTCTGGCGGAAACAAGCTTCCATGCAATAAGAGACCACAATCAACATATTAGACTACAAAATATGGTATTTCCACAAAAAGGTTGAAATAAAAAAAAAGGGTATGTACCGGTGCGTTGTGTTGAAATGCTGGAGGAGATGTCGAAGCCACTGAGTTACTGTAACCACCACTTTCACTCCTGAATGACTGTGAGGTAGAAAACATGATATGTAAATAAGGTGGGTGAGACTATACCAGTATACCAGACACAAAATAATGTACCCAAAATAAAAAGGCTACTGTTCTTCAACCCCTTTGATTGCAATCATAACTCTGGTTTCAGTCAGTCACACAATTGCACTGCATGACAACATACTGATTGAACTCAAGCGTTTTGTGCATTGGAAACGTTTGGTGAAAATGGTGTGGGGCTCTTTTGCACCTGGGCATGTGTGAGGTCAAAAGTGGAGGAGAAACTTTTCTATTCTGTGTCTGAGTCCAGTAGAGACCAAAACATAACTGAGGTAGTGCTAGCAAGCCCAAAGTATCCCATTAAAAAAGGTTCAATTTCTTCTCCATACCCGTGCAAGGCTGATTTCATGTGCTTTATGCTGAGCTTCGTCAAGCTTTTGTTGCTGTTGCTGCAGTATTCTGTCCTTCCTCCCGAGCTGCTGCTATTGTGACAAGAAAGATGGATGACATAAGTCTTTATATGCATGTATTTATCTCACGAATGCGCTGAAGTGTAAATAATAAAGGAAGTTACCTCGTATTCACTGAGTAATTTGTTCCGTTCACTCAGCTTTTGTTTGAGCTCTGCCTGCAGATATATCAACATGATATACGTTCTCACATAAATCTGGACCCATAGGCCAAGCAGGGCAAATATTTTATCATGTCAAATGGAAATCATCACTTGTCTCACATTTTCCCCTTCCAGCTGATCTTTGGCCATGCTGCACCTCAGGAGTTCCTGCTTTAGCTGCAGCACAGCATCCTCCTGCACTGCCAGGCGCTGCTGCAGAGCATCCTAATGAGCACGAGAGGGAGATCAAAGAAATGTCCAGAGAAGACCTCAATACAGATCCACTGCATCCGCCTGCATTATTCACAGCATCCACCCGCCTTTAAACTTTATTATATTTATAAAGAAATGAAAAACATATGTTGTGCATGATAGAAACTGCAGAGTCATCCATTTGGGAGGGGACAAGTGTGGGAAAGATTGAATTATATCCTTTAATCCATTTTAATTCACACACAAAGGACAAAATTAGAGTAAGAGGTTTACCTTGATGGCCTGAATGTGGCGTGCCTCTTGTTTGTGTCTCAGGAGTTCCCTCTAAAAGCCACACAAATGAACAGAGACATTAGCGAAAGGGACTCTTTGCTTGCAGGGCAGCTCTTCTATATTAAACCTAATTACATTTACTTACTGTACCTTAAGATCAAGGGCTTCCTCCATGCTTTGGTCCAGACGACTGCGGATTAGAACCTTCAAAGGGAGAGGGCATGAGCAGCGTAATTAGAGAATGGAAAAATGTCAGAATGTATGAGGAGGCAATGGGCCTGCATGACAGCAGGCTAGCAGATCAGAGAGATTCATTCGTGCTCTACGGAAGCCACTCTCGAGAGAGAAGTGATGGCTGCAAACCTCACCGCAACAGAAGGGCTGACACTGACACTTCTCACAGAATGGTGAGCAAGTGTTGTTTTCTCGAGTTAGCAGAGAGAGGGCACTGTACCAGCTGCTGTTCGGCGTTCGCCCGGTTATCTCCGAAGCTCACAGATCCATCCTGGTCCTCTTCAGGGAGGGAGCCATGGAGCAGCAAAGCCTGCGGACAGAAAAAGACACACAGACACACATATATACAGACACAGAGTGAAGGCCTGTAAGTAGTCTTAATTACATATATACAGCAGACAAGCCTGATAGATTTCTGTATTTGTAAATACAGCAGTTCTGTAGTTTTGTACTTTTGAGTTTTCCATTTCAGCTAATCAAGCCTGTGAATTCAGTGAAGGGAATCAAATTGAAATCAAATTGAAAGGCTTGCAGAAGAATACACAGACTTCATCCTCTCACCCACACCAACCCACAGGCACACATTTACACACACACGCACACACACACGCACACACACACACACACACACACACACACACACACACACACACACACACACACA
>JBBMJY010000026.1:4352072-4489917 GCA_037833715.1 Toxotes lorentzi
CACACACACACACACACACACACACACACACACACACACACACACACACACACACACACACACACACACACCATAACCATAAAACTCTCCTGATAATCTGAATTACCACAATTATCAGATAGGCAATCTTTCCAAGTCTGTTAAATTAATAATGACCACTTGTAAGTAACTACTCAAAATTTACTAGTGTGCTTATTTGCTCACACATTTGTGTAATCAGTTAATATTCTTCATATAATCTTAGCATAGCATTATCTTCTTTATTGTATTGCATTTGAGTTTGATTTCAATCACCTGGCATTAAGCGTCATAAATTTATTTCATTCCATTTTGTTTTTTTGACACTCAGCAACATGTGTCCCTATAAATCCTAGAGGGTCAGTGGGCAATGGAGGAAAGTCTAAAATATCTTTTTTGTTTTACTCCATTCATCTGAGTTACTGAACAAGATGTGAGGGGAGATTGAAAGGTCTGGAACGGGCTACAAACCCAGAATGAAATATATATAAAATCGACAAACTTGTATTTAACTAATTTGGATCCCAGATAGAGAAAAAGAGGGAAAAGACTGTCCATCTTAGCAAAGAGATAGAACACAGTTTGAGCATGACAGTGTTATGTGTGTAGTTGGCAGGAAAGGCTATTTCTGTAAAAGTCACCTCACAGATCTATTTAAAGCACTGCACAGTGTGCTGACTGTAGTGTGTACTGTTTTAAGTACTGTACAGTGTGTAGGCTTGTTCTAAATAGTGTGCTCTTGCATATCGTACATAGGTTGAGGATATTGAACAGGCATGCAATAAAGATCTTGCTCATTTATCCAGATCAATAAATTGACAAAGAAGATGGGAAAACATCACACTGTCTTCACACATTTGGAATCATTTTAAGATTAACTGTAATCTTTATCATTTCAAACACTTTGCCCCCATATGATGTGGGATTACCAGTCTTGTACATATTTGTGGGATGTGCTGATGTATTCCTCTTATTTGTTCTGTACTGATCTTTGCATATTTTCTGCTTTACTCTCATCTGCATGTGAATTATTATTTTTTTTTTTTATCTGAGTGCCTTACAGTAGCACCTTCATTTATCTGAAATCGATGACTCAAGTTTGGCAAAAATGCAACTAGAGGAATGTCAAATGTCCCTTCTTTGCCAGATATTTCAGTCCAAAAATAGAGTGTAGACAGAATTAGGTGTTAGTGACGAATCTTGCTTGCTTGATAATCAGAGTGAGTTTCTATTTTTTTAAATTCATATTTTAATTAATTCATCTTTCACGTTGTTACTAAAAATTTCACTCTATGCTAAAGTTGAGCTGCTGCCATCCTTTGATGCATCTGTTGTGTTTGTGCATGCCGTCAATGTGTTCATTACAGCGGGGCAGTATGTTTTTTTATATGTTATCACCAGGAACTTACCTGTAGGCGGAATACCATCCTCCTGGCCTCCTGCATCTCTTTCTCCAGCTGCTCCTGGTGGGCGTCCAGCTGCTCCTCCCAGGACTTCTCTTCCTCCTGCCCATCGTGCCCAAGGGAGGGACACATTCCACAGAGAGACACCTCCTCTGAAAGGAAGAGCGTAACAGGGGAGATGGCGCAGTGGAGCTTTTTTATTGGATTTGGATTCACTGCATCATATTTTGCTATACAAGAGCTGATGTGCAGCCAACCAACCTGTGACAGATTTCTTCTCCGTCAGCTCAGATTTGTCATCTCGAGCTTCCCCCTGGTCCTCAGACTGATCATGGACTGTTTCTTCTTTAGCGCTGTCAGTGGACTGGGTGATAACATACTCCTCTTTAGGGGAGTGAGCAGGGCTGGCTGAGCTGAGACTGAAACAGATGGTGGGCACAGGCAGGAGTGAGTATGTTTGCATCTCCTGCCAAATGTCTGGCAATAAATAAACCTAGTTGCATAAAATGGAGATATACACTTTAATAACTCCCCAAGGAGCACAGAAATGTGAATTAATCCCATCTGGGCTAAATATTTTAAACCATATCTGTTTTCAAACATGTAATGCCCATAGGAATACAGCTTACCCCAAATTATTTAACAAATAATAAAATTAATGAAAATGCATCACAGAACAGGACTGAAACCTGTTCAGAAAATACACAGTGAGAGCAGGACTGCATGCAACCCTGTCATTTTTCCCACAGGAAATTCTTTACATACTTTGCTTCCCCTTTGGCCATAATTTCAAAACATAATGCTTGCATGGTTTCTGATTGGCTGGCTTTCTTGCAGCTTGTATGAATATATGTTTTGTGTTTTCTGAGAGCTTCGCTTAGTGGCCTGAGGTTCAGCCCGGCTGTCATCTTCACTCTGCTGTATTTGTAGTAATAGGATACAGCTACTGTGACCTGTGACCTATGGCATTATGCATGGTCCTTTAACAGGGGATTCTGTCTTTTTCCCTCTGTCTGCGTGGGAAAACAAGCCTGCGTCTGTGGAAACAGATCTGAACTCTGTGCTAGCAAGGGGATAGAAAAGCACCACAATTCATCACCCTGCTCCTGAGGCAAAAAACTAAGAAGGAAAAAAATAACTGTGGACTTAACCCTGGGATAGAGCTGTGTTTGGAAACCAATGAATATCCTGAGGGATTGCATTTGTGCGGTTAAACGGGTTCTTCCTATACATACACAACAAGATTTGGATTGCAGCCGATGAGATTTTCTGCTTATCTAATAGCATTACTCAACACGAGCTAATATCACAACAGACAGTAAACAGAAATACTTGTATTATCTGTCACTTTTACAGTCTACTACAGTGGAGCTGAGAGGCTCTTACTTAAAGCAACAAAGCCAACATGCTGATGTTAAGCAGTTATAGTGTTTACTATGTTCATCATCTGAATTTAGCAAGTTAGCATGCCAGCATTTACAAATTGACACCGAACACACAACTTTACCGATGATTATCCACTTATGAAAGTAAATGTAGTAACATTTCTGGATTCTGAATTCTCTTTTAGCTTGCATATTGATTTTATTATACATTAAGTAAATGCTGGTCTCAAAATACTGTAGCAGTCAATTCACTGTTTTGCTGTCACATCTTTTATTTCCTATTAGTGATTATGGTGATATCATAAACCAGAACACCTTTGAAATACATCTTCATTCTTTAAATGAATTTTACAATAATATTTGTAGATTTGTCTTGAGGTGTCCTTATCTCATACATCACCGTTTCATGTATGACACACTTAGCTGTATCATACATTTTCATTGGTTGCTTTTTGTTTTCAGATGCATTTGCTTTAATTATCCTTTAAATGTAAAACTGCTTTCAGTTCCATTTACGTACATACTCAGCACCCTTTCTTTATTGCCATTAGTTCCTAAAGAAACTGGAGGACGTGCTTTTCAATTTAAAGCTCCATCAGGCTGGAATAATTTGCTGAACTCACTCAGATATTTTTCTACCTTTCATGGCTTCAAGACTTCTTTTCTTTGATTACTTCAACTGTAGTTATAGGTAGAGTCAGTGCTTTGACAGAACGTTACTGTGTTTGGCAGTGATAATTCATTTTATCCCTTGTTAGTTTTGTGCAGGTGACTCTTGTAACAGAGATCTTGTTTGGGATTGTGGGAGGGCCCTTGTGTGCATGTTTTTGAGGACGTTTTTATGCTGATTAATTTTGTGTTGCCTGGGCTATTTTATTGTTTTACTGAGTATGTGTATCATTACTGTTATTTATGTATTTGTTATCATTATTTATGTGTTTTGTGACACCCTTGAAAATGAGACGATACATCTCAAGAGGTTTATCCTCAAATTAAATTTGAAATAAATAAAGACATAGTACAACCGATGCTGATAGGAATGTATCACAGGCACACAGTCATAAACGAATGACAAATTTTGAAAATAGCACTAGATGACAGTCAATTATCCAATAGCTGTTGATGCATCTAACAAAACACACAAATTCAACCTCATGGTGGTGCTAGAGGAAAAGTCAGGGGATTACCAAAAGTAATTAGGACTGATCATCTGGGCACCATGGATATGTGCACCAAATGTCATGGTAATTTATCCAAAATTATCAATGGTAAATTATCAGTCTACAATCACCACGCAGAGAAGCTTCTGGTAGTTCAGATGCTGCTGTGATTTAATGTTTTTCACAAGGTGATCAAAGAGGCTACCTCCTACTAATCTGTCTCTGCAGATGATGACATTATCAAGATACCCTCTATCATTGTCTCTGTCTCAAGGTGCAGTTCAATGAACTCTAACAAATTTATTTGAGATACCCACTGCTTATCTATTGCGCCAAAAGACCACATACATACAGATAGATTTGGAACATATGGGCTAAGCCAAAGATTAAGCACTGGGATTTGCAAGAGATGAGCTTCAGTGCAACAGATTACCATTATTTGATCAGCAGTGGTGGAAAGTTACTAAATACATTTACTCCAGTACTGTACTTAGTGGTATTTTGTGGTACTTTACTTGAGTATTTCTATTATATGCTAATTCACAATACTTCAGAAGTAAATATTGAACTTTTCATTAAGATTTTACATTGTTTGGTAGTTCTACCAAAGACAGATCTCCTCTTTACACTTCTCAGACGGTTTCATTTAAATAACTGTTTGCGATTCAAAGAGGTAAAATGACCAAATATGTAATTTTTAAAAAGTCCTGAAAAGATATGTGTAGCATAACTTTACTTTTTTGCTTTCCTACCTCATTAATCATCTTATGACCCTTGAGATGTATATTGTGACCCTTTGGATGGGGCCTGACCCCCAGTTTGGGAACCACTGAACTGACCGGACTCATACTGGACGGTATATTAAATAATTAAATCCAGTTTCACCTCAACCAGATACAACACTAAAATACTGTGTATACGCTGATGTACCAGTGTTAATAATCTAATAATGTTACTGATAAAAATAAAGCAGTTAGAGGGGAAGTTTTTTAAAGCATGAGTAATTTTATTTTTGATACTTTAAGCACATTTTGCTCCTAGTAATTCTTGTACTTTTACTTTAGTAGGAATTTCAAATGCAGGACTTTGTATGTATTTTACATTGTTGTACTGATAAATTTATAAATAAATTCATTACATATCTAGGTACTTCTTCCAACACTGTTGACCAGCATAAAAAGTTTATACATTAACAGTTAGAAAACTTTAATCTTGAAATTCATTTTAAAGGACAAGTTCAATATATTGTGGCTTATCTGGTAAATACCAGATCTTGGAAAAGATGGTGGCTTTTTAAAGATGGTGTGTTCACAGGCCAAAAGCCAGCCTTATTTTACTGTAGAAAACAAACATCTTGTATTTGTTATTCTAATATAACCTAAAATTTTAAAATATTCATCAAAATCATGAAATGAAAGAGCCGGTAATGGAAGTTGGATTGTGGTTGCTAGGCAATAGCAGCTCAGCTCAGCTCAACTCATACAGACACATACAGGGACACACCCACACCTACTGCACTGTAAAAACACTGTGAACAATAACCTGCACAGTTTGGGTATTAAAGTCAGTTGCTATGGTGAAATACATATCTGAGACACAAAGATGCTGATCAAGATGATTTAGATGATGTATAGTCTCTTGAATTTAGGCCTCATGCATTGTACATATCCCTCCACTGATGCACTCGTGCATCATGGACAAAAACAGCAGCCTGTTTTGAGACAATATTAAAATAATAATTGAAAAAACAAAACAAAAAAAACAGCTCTTACCATTTCATCTGTTTAGCTCCCATGCTGGTGATTACAGGCTTAACCTCCCATACAGTCGGAGCGCCGCATCTGGGTGATGCCCTGCCTCTCAGTTAGGACCATAGCCCAAACACAGCCAGGGGCAGCAGGGAGGGGAGCAGCCCTGAAAGCAGCAACCAGAGGAGTCTCCACGTCGCACAATCAGATATAACAACGCGTTCAAATCCTCTGCAGCAGCATGTTCCTAAAACATAAAGCTCCAAATCCTAATCAAATGCCCTGAACCCTTATCCTAAATCATACCAAGGCTCAGTCCTAGCTGAGAGACAGAATGAGAGAGAGAGAAACATAAGGAGAAAGGACTGGGGCTCAGCAACACCAGCGACTGAAGTCTGCCTGGTTTCTCATTGCACCCGCCTTGTGGTTGAGCTCAACAGCTCCCATTCACGAACACAATGTTTTTTGTTCTTTGCGGACAAGAACTGATGCAGCCCTTGTGCATCTTATTCACGATTTTTTCTCTGCCGGTCTTTTTGCATTTGTTGCCTCTGCCCTCCCTCCCTGCCTCCGTCCCTCTTTCTCTTCTGCTCGGTCGCACTGGCTTTGTATCAGTCCTTCCTTCTTTCAGAGAGCGTGGATGTCAGACATGGCTCTGTCTGGGTGTGTTTACCCTCCCCCCTCTCCCTCATTCCTCCTCCCTCCTTTCCCCACTGCGCTCTCCTTTCACAAGGAGGAGGAAGGAGATTTTCTCCTTCTCTCTCCTTTCCCTTTGCTTTTTTTCTGCACTGTATGTCACTGCAGCTAAATTGAGAACCAACATATAGATGGAGAAAGAGACATGAAAATCTATGTGTTGAAGATATTTGTACGCGGACAAAATCGCAGGCTTGCACAACAACAACAAGCACACAAGCTGAAATAAAAAGTTAATGATATTTTTACACAGTCAGAGATACAAGGAAATAAACAAACAGAAAATGGTATTTATAGAATGCACATATCAGTCTACAATTACAGCTCTTTTCACAGCATTCATGGCTGTGTACTGTGTGTAGTGAACAGCATTTTTACTGCAATTGTGACAAAAAGCCTTAAAAAACACAAGATATAGATATAGAAAGTGCACTAAAACATCAAAGCCAGCAGATTAACCCAACATGTATAAGTGTCATCTTTATAATATGTGCAGCAGGCAGCAGAAACAAAAGGTTTCCAATGACATGTGTTAAGTACTCTTTTGAAAAGCGTTCTGACTGAGCACGCTGCCATTAAGCTGTTAGAGATGTTGGTGGTGTCATCAGCAAGAATGTGAAACAGGTCTCTACGTGGCAGCTCGCAGTCCTGCCCAGAACAAAATGATAGTGTCTTAAATTCTGTATGAGTACCATCAGCACATGCTGCACTGAGCAACTCAGCTATATAGTGTTAATCCAGAGCCATGAAAATGCAGGCTATTATTTTGTTAAATATCTGGTTGGAATTTGTGAAACTGCCAACTGAAACACAGGAAAATCCAGCAACGCTTTTTCTGCAAAAACAAAAAGTATAAATCCAAGCAAGTGAATAAATGGTGAATTTAAATGGTGCTGGGCAAGGATTAAAATAGATAAACTCAAACTTGGACCTTCCAACTCTCGATTCAGTCTGTGTATTGTTTCCAAAGAATAAATAGGGGCATGAGTACTGGGCAGAGGGAGCTACTGTTGGAGTGCTGACACCAGTCTGGCAAATTCAGTAACTTCTTGAAAACCTTTTTCCAAAACAGCCTTCGTAAAGTTGTTACTGTTTCTTCGTGCGGTAATTTCGATTCTTTTCAGCATTACTTTGAATGTTTTTGCTCCAGTATTAAAAAGACAAGGACAAATTCAGCTACAGAACAGGCAGGCGATAAAGATTTGGCAGACCAAGAGGTGACAGAGGGAATTGGGGGAAACGGGGTGTTTTTTTAACAGACAATATTCAATTCATGCATGGATGATATATAAAGAGTGACTTTGCTATTTGTTCAAAGTGTGGTGGGAAAGTCACTCCACCACTGGGGAGCCGGGAGGTGAGAAGAAAGCCGGTTTGCCACAGGGACAGCCTGCAGTCGGCCAATTTGTAAATCAAATGAGTTGCTAAAATAGAACAGGTTGTTTGCATGGTCACCATGGATTCTGATTTTAAATTATTATTATGCCTGCTATAAAACAAGAGGTACCCGTCTTTTTTATTTCACTGACCTTCCGACAGATATGTATGAAGCACCACATACTGATAAGATTTTGTCCCTGGGAATCTCTTCCCATTTTTGTTGTCAAATACAATTTTGTAAAGGAAATCTGTGGCTGTTTAAATGTATTGTTTGGGTGATAGCGGTGGAGAGAATGAAAGATAATTGAAAGTCGGTCTCTGTCATTATAAATCCGCTATTCCCAAAAATATTTGTGCATTAACTAACTGCCATTGTGAAATAAACTTTTTCACTCTGAAATTATCTGAATATCAAGCACTCAGAGCTCATACCTCAACCAAGGCTGTACATATTCCTAAATTTGTTATCTTCATAACAGAAAATGATTGGTAATCTTCATATAAATAAGACTTTAGGCTTGCTACCAAATGTTTACCACCATTTTCAGCTGTTTACCACCCAAAACATCAAACGTTGTACGTTAAACTGCTGACACATCTGCTTCAAATCGATAAAGACTATAAAAAGGCTTTGCTTTAGTGAAGTCTGAACCAATGATCTATTTGAGAGAAAATAAATAAAAAATGTTTTTTTTTCCTTCAAAGGAGACAATTTCTACTTTTTCATCAGTCAGTCATAACTTGTGTCAAAAATTGCCCACAGTGACTGTACTTGAACTTGACAGGCCTAAGCATCCTGAAAAAAACTGAAGCATGGAGAAGAAGAGACAAACAAAATCTAACACAGTGTAGCCTGTCAGTTATAAAAAAAAAAAAAAACTGCCTGTTTTTGTTTTGACTTCACTAATCAAAAACTGCCTGTTTTTGTTAGGTGGCATTAAGGTCAAAGAGAGACGGATGTAACACACAATTCTGCTTCAAGACTCAACTGTGCCTATTTAAAGCACTCCATTCCCTCTTTACATACAAAGGTGGGCTCTCTAGAATTAGGTCACATATACAGTACATACAAGAAACTAGATGAAACTGTGATTTCCACAGGGTAGTTTGGAGCACACAATCATCCTCTCCCTCGGTGGTAATATGGAACAGCTTCATACATGTGCTGTATCCAAGTAGACTACTTATTAAAACCACTAATTAGGCTACCACTTAATTGACCACCTCTTAGTCTTCATCATATTGTGCCTTTATTCTAAATAGGCCAGAGCCTAATTAGTTTTACAAAGCTAGCCATCTTTTAATATTTTGTATGTCTGTGGACAGAGTACCATAAGTGTTTTACATTGTTTATATAGTCTTTTGGATGGCTACTGTTAGCCTTCTATTGCATTTTGTGTGCTACTCTGAAGACTATGCATTACTGGAAATGGGTTGCGTGGAGGGACGTAGCTTATCTGTATGTGGGTCAGACATACAGTAAATCAAGTCAGGTCAAGCCTAGCTAATCACAAAGTACAAACACTGGAAGCAGCAAGAAATTATGTCATGCTTTTTGTGAACTGATGTTGGCATTTTTGTTTAATTGTATTTATTTATTTTTTTTTTTGAATAAGTGAGAAACATATATCCAAGATCTATCATCAGAATTCAAACAACTCAACTGTTGTATTTTGTAAATGTAAAACCAGGTTAGTCCAATTTGCAGTTGTGGGAGATAGCCGTTGTGTCATTAAATACACTAACTGGAATACAGTATAAGCCATTAGCAATTAAGCTGGAGAGCTTTTTGAACTGAGTTAAACCAATAGACCAACAGACAGATAACTCACTAATCTTTTATAAAACTTTATTGATCCCCAGGGGGAATTCACAAATTACCGGGTAGTGTATAAGATAATTAAAATTAGGGCTGCAACTATTAATTTTTGATTAATCTGCTGAATATTTTTCAGTTAATCAATGACTAATTATTTAGTCTATGAAAGGTCTAAAAAAAATGTGAAAAAAGCCCCTTGTAACTTTTGAGGGCCAAAAGTGTCATCTTTAAATTAGTTAAATAATAAATTAATTGGTTTTAGGATTGACTAATTGTTGGAGCTCTAATTGAAATTAGCCCCACCTTTACCATTAATGTACACATTAATACATTAAAAATTTGAACCCAATAATGTGATCTCGGCCAAGTAATAAAAGGTAATGGCTTTCACAGTCTCAAGATCTAAACCCAAATTAACACCTAAGGCAGAAAATATCTTTTGGTCGAATGCTGATCAAACCCCCCAGTAGAACTCAGAGATTTGAAGAATTTATGACAAGGAAGCAATGAAGCTGTTTGGGAGGCTCAAGGTGGAACAACACCGTATAAGACACTAAAATGTTGGTTTTTCCACTTATTTGTCACCAATCTGTATGTGCCTCCTGTAAAACTAAAACTAAACTTTAGCTTATGCCATTGTTATGGCTAACCTTTTATCAAACAAGTGGGTATGTACACATCAAGCAAAAATCATAGATACCCCTGGAGTCCTCTTTCTCATTTTCATTCTTGCATGTTTTGTCTTTCTTCACCACTCACTCCTTTATTGTTTTCATTTGTTAGTGCAGCAAACTATGAGCTGTGATGTTCTGCAGGCTGGAGCCCTTGTTTATATCACAGTACTGTGAGGCATTTGATTAAGTTTTGATACAAAACATTGATAATTGGCTGTAGATTTCAGTAGTACTATAAAACGGCAAATTTATTTGTTACATTCAAGCTTTAAAACAACTATCAATCATTTCAATGATTCTTAATTTAAAAAAAACAAAACAAAACAACGCTCCATATTGATGACATTATCGCTAAAAAGTTGTCGTATTGAACGCTTACAAACTGGACCAAGCTTCGACCAATCACAGCTCAGATCTTTCCTACGTTCAGTGACGCAACGTGCGTCAACGTTACGTACGTTCAAAATGCGGAAGTACCGGTAGAGACTGTGAGCTGTTTTGTTCCTCTTGAATGTTACTCGTTGTAGCAAGGCACAGTTTTACGAAAGGCACACCTTTACGAAAGGATGGTTATAGTGTACTGGTAGTAGTGGTGTTATGCTGTTTGGAGACGCTGCAGGGTGTAGATTTTAAACAGGTTCATTCTTATTGCTTGAATTTTACTCTTGTATCTGGATATTCAGCAGTGTTGGCTAGCGAACAAGGCTAACAGGTGAGTGCTGGTTTAACAGATATAATTTAGAAGCTAAGCTATTATTTCTAGGTTATTTTTTTTACTTTTATTAAATAAACGATCGGTTTCATCTGTCCATTACTTACACGAGTCTCATGGCAGGTGTCACCATGTCAAAGCAGCCGTTGGGGAAGACCCTGTTGAGGAATGTAATCCGCCACACAGATGCCCACAACAAGGTGGGTTCGAGTTCACACACTCAGTTTATTAGGTACAACTTGCTAAAAGTAACAGAGTCTAATGCAACAGCCTAGCAATGAAACCTGCCTTCGTGAAAGAAATGAAATTGTTTCAGAGAGGTGGTGATTCAACTGTATGGTCATTTTTGGAACTAGGTAATGTTCAATCAATCAAACGAGTAAAAATAGCCACCACTTTTCCATCCATTGACTTTTAGAAAGGAACCGTTTCAGCTCGAATAACTTGAACGTTTCAGATAAGTAAGTAACTGTTCACAAGCATGCTCATGTAATGCCAGGATGGTCTTATTTCCCTCGTGATATGGTTTTGAAGATGCTTCATCCTATAAATAAATGATGACCTGTACCCGTATTAAGGTTTTTCTGATAAACTGATCCAGTTTCCAGCCTTGGTTACAATAATCACTGAGCTAAGCTATAAATGTAAGTCAGTGATACTGACACTTGGCAGCCATGAACATGTTCACAGACTGATTTTTATGTGTATTTTTCTTTAACCACAAGTGTTGAGAAAAGTACTCAACCTCTGTAAATATTTGAATCTTTTATACTTTTGCTGAATTCAAATAAAGCTGTTGGTGTGTGTTCCTGGGCTGATTTTAATGTACTTACTGTTGTCAACCCACTGCAGATCCAAGAAGAGATGGAGATGTGGAAAATGCGAGACTGGGAGGTCCAAATGTCCCACCACAAACATTTATCAGATACGGAGTGTGTGAGGTAGGAACAGTGAATGTCCCAGTTTAATTTAAGCCAAGAGACACCAAAGCTCATTTGGTACTTTATTTCATAAAGTAGTTTTCACTTTAGAGACCTGTTACTGTATATTGGCTTGCTGATTTATTAATAGGGGTTGTATTGTAGGGGGAGTATGCACTGCGATCGAAGCAGAGAGCGTGTCACTGAACATGACGACAGAGAGGCTCGATATTGGACTCGCAAACTGTATGAATTTGAGGACAATGATCCTGACAGGTACAGCATATGGTCTGAAAACAAGTGTTTTCCCACTACTGGAATATGACCAACATTTGAAAGTAAATAATAGACTAGATTGACAAATTTACATTTTCATGTTCACACCACAGGTGGGGACACAGTGGCTTTAAGGAGCTTTATCCTGAGGAGTTTGAAAGTGACGGGTAAGCAAAAATGCAGCACTGCACCAGTAAAGCAAGAGATTATAATTGGGCTACATATGCAACTCAGATTTTAAAGGGGCCCTCCAGCGATTTATTCATACAATTGGGGGTCACACAAGAGTAATATTAAATATAGAAAAAAAGAATTGTCAAAATTGATGCCGCAGAGGTTGAGATATCCTGACATTTGGTCTCTAGAGTGAGTCAAGCTAAAAAAAAAGCTGGATCCTACGCTTTCCTTAATGCATCTTGATAGCATCTTTTATTATGTTCTGTTCACATCATATCAGCATTAAGTTGCTGACTTGTGAAAACAGGTTCACATGTTCAAAAAAAAAAACAAATATGAGCCCCTCATATCAGCCAGCTACCATAGTCAGACTAATCAATTTAATTTTTGTTCAATTTGTTTTTTTTCTTAAGTGAAAAAAACACTTCTACAAAGAAGATTGGGCGCCACAAAATAAAAAAGTCGAAGTCTGACACAGAAACAAGCTTATCAAAACACTCCAAAAAATCATCTCGAAAGAAGAAAAAGAAAAAGAAGAAGAAAGACGAGGAAGAAAAGCGAAGGAAGGCGAAGTCCAGCAGTGATGACAGCAGTGATGGTAGCAGCGCTACCAAAGACAAGCAGAGGAGGAAAAGGACTAAAAGTCGTCATAAAAATAAGAAATGTGCAAAAACCAGAGGGAGAGGCGATGACAGCGGCTCAGGGAACAGTGATGATGAAGGACAAGGGGACAGACAGACTCACAGTCGCAAAAAGCGAAAACAGGACTCCCACAAAGACTCAGACTCAGGGCCAAACTCAAAAAAGAAGAAGAGGAAAAACTGGAAAGCAGCAGCTGAGGAGAGCTCAGATAGTTCAGCTGACTGAGATGCACGGACATGGATAGACTCACAGCTCAGGTAACGACCAGGAAAACTACTTCAGGTTCCTTTGTTCTCCTTAACTGCACAGAAGGCTTTTCTCTGCAGGGCTATTCTGTATTGTACTTTGTTATACATCAACAAACCTGTGCTGTCGGCCCTCTCGGTGGGCGTTCTGTGCAGCAATATGTCATCACCTCTGCAGTGGCTTGAAGCACATTGTACAGCGGTGCAGGCAGCGTGAAGAGAGATGGTGGGGTATCCACCAACTGCCTCATGAAGTATTCTGTCGGCTGCAGGCTCATTGATTGATCACTGATGCTTGTCTCAGACTGTCGGCCTCACGTGGAGATCCTCTGGCCCGAAATGACCACTGTTTTGTTTTTGTTTTTTGTTTTTTTGGTTTAAGGAATATAAACAAAAAGTCAAAATATGCAATTTTTCTCACCAGTTATGATAGAATGTGCATTTTATCATACCCATTTTTTAGTTTTGTAAATTTCAATATTTGTATGCAGGAAATTGTCATGGGTAAAAAATAAAAAAAAATCTGTTTTGCTGTTTTCTAAATGTATTTTGTTATTTAAAAATAGTGGAATATAGATATATAATTTAAAAGGATAACACTGGTGATAATCTGTATTTTTGTCGTTGACAACAGATCCAAGGAACTGACTAAAACCGACAATGAAGTTATCTGACTAACCAGTTTATCTGTGGACTCATTTTCTTTAGTATAAGTTTAGTATAAGTTTAAGTTCAGCCTCTCACCTAATATTTCTTACAAAGTTCATTATTCCTCTGTTCTAAAGACCGCTCTTGTTGTTCTAAAAACACATCAGTGAGTCACACTGTAGCACTGGGCGAAATGTACCATCAGCACATGGGTGCTGTAGTTTATTTCCAGTTGATCCCACTGCAACTACTCATTTTAGCACCAAATGTGCATTAATCTGCAGCTGAAAATAGTCCCTGACTAAAGAACTGTTTCCTTATGTATAAATAATCGTTGCTTAAAACTACACTGCACTGTGGTTATAGGAAATTATTTTACCTTTCTTTCGTTCTTTAAAATAAATATGTGTACTCAAGATTTACATGTACTGGTGCAGAGTGTCACAGACAGTAGTAAGCAACGGACAAACCCAATGTTTTGCTGCTTTCATGGGATTTGCTGACAATAACAAAAACACAGAATATTGCCAGCCTTATTCTCTTATAGAAATGGTTATACTCTATGGGTCAAAACTTTTACCACATCACAGTTTTTCCAGCTTTGATAGAAATTTAAACAGATCAAGTCCAGTGAGTAACTTTAAAAGAGCATATTGTAGCCATACTGGACCCACAATACAGCAATGTAATGAGAGTGTAAGTCTAGATAACTGAGTTAATAATTCTTACTTTAATACTTTGAGATAGCCACTGCCATAAAAAAATCTATTTCTGATTTGAATTCTTATGATTTTTCTTTCTTTCTTTTTTTTCAGGCTTTTTGTAAAGAAATACAGAGGTTGGTTTTCTCTCCATAGGCCATCATGGATCAATGCTGTTGCTGCAGTCCTGTCCCAGTTTGAACATGCACATATATGCAAGATGCAGAAGATATATCTTAATAAGCTGCTACTTGTGATCAAAGTGAATAAATGAAGAGATGTGTGGAAGTGCTCTTTGACTGTTAAACTAGTTAAAGAGCACTCAGTGGTTCAGGTCTGTACTGAAAAGCAGCAGACCATCATCCCCTCTAAGGCCTTATTACTAAGGGAATTTAGTACATTGGGTGAATTTGATCCCTGAGAAAAAGACTGAATAACAGCAATGGACATACAAATTTAACAATACATTCATAAACAACACTATGGAAAGCATACGAATCATCTCCTGCGTCAATTTCTTGTGTTTAGACTGTTTTTCTCCCATTGACCTTCATCAACTAGCTTCAACTATTTCTTCATCCAAACTGTCTCTTAGACCCTATCCCAACTAGACTGCCACAGGAGGTTTTACCCTTAGTCAGCGCTTCTTTGCTAAATATGATCAATCTGTCTTTATTAACAGGCTATGTACCACAGTCCTATAAAGTAGCTGTAAGAACTACTGTAAAATAGCTCCTGATACAGGTGCATTAGCCAACTATAGACTGACATCTAACCTTCCCTTTTTCTCTAAGATCCTTGAGAAAGAAGTCACCAATCAGTTGTGTGGCTTTCTATTCAAAAATAGTACATTTGAGGATTTTCAGTCAGGTTTTAGAGTGCATCATAGTACAGAGACAGCACTGGTTTAAGTAACAAATGATTACATTGGACAATGAACTTGCATCTGTACTGTCATAATAGATCTTAGTGTATTTGACAAAGACTGATACATTTAACTGGCATCAAATCATCAAGTGTGCTAAGCACATAAGTCCTGTTTATCAAATCAATTTCAGTTTGTACTCATTAATAAGGAATCTTCCACACATGCAAAAGTTAGACATGGAGATCCACAAGGTTGTGTGCTAGGACCAGTTCTGTTCACCTTATATATTCTTCCTTTAGGCAATATTATTATGAAACACTCAAGAAACTTTCATTGTCATGCAGATGATACCCAATTATATTTATCAATGAAGCCAGGTGAAACCAATCAGCTAAACGTCAAGCACACCTTAACATAAAGACCTGGATGACGTGCAATTTTCTGCTCTTAAACTCAAGAGAAAACTTCAGTCAGACTACACTGGATTAAACTGTCCCAACTGTCCTAAATAGTCCCAAACACCTCAGAAACACATTATTTCATGATATAGTTGCTCTAGGTGCCATCGCCTTGGCCTCCAGCACCACCGTAAGGAATCTCTTTGCTACCTTTGATCAGGATATGTCCTTTAATGCCCACATAAAACAAAAAAACACCCAGGTAACGCTGAAAACCACCAGGCACATCCAAAAATGAATCCATATATTTATTATTTCTAGGCTGAATTATTTCAGTTTCTTACTATCAGGCTGCAGCTGCATGTGTACTGACAAGAACTAGGGAAAGAGATATGTTTTCTCCCATATTAGCTTCTCTGCACTGGCTCCCTTTAAAATCCAGAATAGGATTTTAAATCCTCCTCCTCACCTACAAAGCCCTTGAAAGGAGAATGGGAGGCAGAGCCTTCAGATGTCAGGCTCCTCTTTTACGCTACCATCTTCCAGTTTGGGTCCACGGAGGCAGACACCTTCTCCATGTTTAAGAGAAGCCTTAAAACTTTCTTTTTTGATGAAGCTTATAGTAAGGACCAGCTTAGGCTTGCCTTGAACCATCCCCTAGTTATGCTGCTGTTGGGGGACTTCCCATGATGCACTGAGCTCATCTCTCCTCCTGTCTTGCATCATCTGTATGCATTCATATCCCATTCACTTGCCTTGTATTTAACATTTTTTTAAACAGTCTAAATAAACCAGGTAACAAGTGGTAGGCTTGTGCCATGTGGGTATTTTTAGATAATCTGATGCTGAAGGAAGTGTTGGTAAACCATTTCGAAAGTGTGTGTTCTGGAAAAGCCTGAAGCACTTTGCTGAGTCTGTGTCAATAGGCTAAGTGTTCTCTCTAAGCAGCAGAGAGTGGGCTGTGTTGAGCTTGGCTGCAACTGCCCAAATCTTGGAAGTGGAAAAAAGCATATGAAATTCAGCTGGTCAAATCAGTGTTGACAGAGGTTTTAAAAACACACTGTCAAGGTTAATAAGCATTTGGCAAGAGGGCAAAATCCATGATTGAATGTGCTGCATATATTTAGTTCAGACAGCTTGTTCATAAAATAAGAAAACAAAAAATAGCATTTTTGGCCCTGGGGATTTCAATGTCAGCCTTTCAGTCCAAAACTTTCATCCAAACTGAAAAAGCTTACCAACTTCTGACCTGTCAAAAAGCATGTTATGTCATTTTGAGCACATTAGCGTGCTAGCTCAAAGCACCACATACTAAGTAAGTACAGCCTTGCAAAACCACTAGCATGGTTGTAGACTCATTTGTATCTTGCTACATCATAAATGATGAAATACACTGTATATGTGCAAATCAGTAATATGGGGTGTCACTTTTTTCTAATAACCATTAGCCTACTGCTAGGCTAATAATTTCCACGATTCACAAAATCCTAATAATAGTTTGCTTCAGTTGAAGAATTTCTCTCTTCACAGGACATGGGTATTATGAGACTTGGTTTCCGTTTTCAGATTACACAGAATATTTGCTGAAAAGAAATAGATACCACAAATTACAAGTAATGTTTTGAAATGAGACGTGTTAAAATGTAGGTTCGAGGCAAACCATCAGCAAAGAATCCAAATGAGATCAAAGTATTGTTTGAGTCGGTTTACAGATGTTATTTTTTTTTGCAGGTGCCATATTTAAGTATGAAAAAATAAACCTATAAGAGAAAAAAATGATAGTAATTTTTGAGCATCATCGCAGCAGTTGGAATGGTGGGTTTGGTGAAAAACGTAGTAATATTTTAGAGCAGACAGCAAAGTTAACATGGATTAGACTAAAATTTTATGAAAGTGGGTTCAGACTGGACTTTTCAAACACATTACTATGCATTAAACATATAAGTGGTTCTTCAGTGGAAAAAAAAAAAATCATGCACAAGTCAACGCACATTTTTTTTTTGCAGTCACTCAGAACTGCTGATGAGAAAAAGCACTTCTTTGCTCTATCCCCAGTGTTCGCTAGTTTGGCTGTCCGGGCCAATTTTGTAGCCTGGGTGATATCTCAGCCTCCTCCTACCTAAGCAGATTTTGTGTTGAATAATGGTTACAGGCAGAAATACTTCACCTGCTGCGAGAAATGGTCAGGAGCACATTTCCAGACCGAAAAGCATCAGCAGTTAATGAGGATATGGACAAGGGCTGAAAAATGTGTGCACCACAAACTGAAAGCTGAGCATTTACACCCTAAAGTTAAGTCAACTTCTAGCTGGAAAAACTACATTTCAGATTATGTAAAATGTGAATGGTTTTGTTTGAAAACCGGTTAAATCTGATGAGGAAAAAAGGGATAGGGATGTCCCCGTTCTTCGACACAATCCTCTCTGTCACTGAGGATGCAAATCAGAGATTCAAGGGGATTGAAAACCTCCACTGTGACTTATCTCTGTGCTCCATGTTTTATCTCTCTGCTGTCCACGCAGCTCTGTTTGATCTCAGCCTGTGCTAAGTAGCTGTAATCAGAAGGAGAGGGTGGTTTCTGTAGCAACAACAAGTATCCCTCATCAATCCTGAACATATCTTTTCCCACTGTCATGCCAATTTTTCACCCCGTGTTAAGCGTTTATATGCATTTTTTAAACAATTAAAAAATACATACGTGTATAGGTAGTGTATAAACAGTTGATGAACAACTTACAATATAGGATAGTTGTATTCATACAGAAACAGCTTCATATATTTGTCATATTTTTGTTACATTTGTCAAAGTATTTATTTATAAACATCTTCTTTTCACTCTTGATGAAAACTGGGCAACACTATCAGCTGATGAAGGCCATGGGATGTAGCTGAGGCTAAAAATATCCAAGATACCTAAAAATACCTAAGTTCTGAATATATGTATCAACTGTTTTAAATCTGCCTGTGATTCCAAAAGCATTAATAAACACTTGGGAAGTGTCCTTATAATTGCTTGCAACTACATTATAGTGATTTATTAAATATTAGGACAAAGTGCTGAATAGGGAGGTTTTAAAGTAAAATGTTAACCCTTTTTCAAGATCTAGGCTTTCAGACAAACCAGAATTTTGAGCCTGATAAAATCTGAAACTTAAATGCAGGATGCTACGCAGGCTTTCTGCTAGTAACGGTTATTAATGCATCCTCCCTTCACTTTGCAAGTAATTAGGAACCTTACAGAGCTTTGTCTCCCCCTAGTGGTAAGCAACAAATGTTACACCCTTGTTAAAAACAGCTGACTGCATTTGAATTCAACATCACATCGTCCCGTTATCACGTCCCTCATCATCTCACACCCCACTCTGCTCCGCTGCCGTTGTGCAGTTTTCACAGGGGTCTTATAAATAGCACTCAGTAAATCAAATATTTATCATCTCAATTTGTGTGTCCCTACCTGCAGTGGACACATACCGCTGCTCTTAAAGCACAAGAAGGAAATGCCACTTATACAGTTAACCCACACAAAAAAATTTAATACCCTTCGTGAGGGGATAAATGGTCCAAACTTTGACAAACTAAATAGGGAGAGGTGTGATGACACAGGTTTTTAATGTAAAAACTTGCAGCCAACACCCAAATGCTTTGTAAAAAGTCATGTGACATATGACTTACTTACTTACATAGTTAGTACACATACATCAATGTTTTAATATACTTATATATGTCTTTTTTCTTTGTTGTCTTTTTATCTAGACCAGCCAGATACAGTACCGATTAATATACAGTCACATCTGGAACAATACCTATTTAACATCATACAGTCCGACCGCTAAACAGGAATCCACGGCAGGTTTCCAGGTCCATCCTCTCTATGCTAACATTAGAAATCGGCATGTGTAAAACTCTGTTCTTTTTTTAGTTATTATTATTGTATAGACTGGTGGTGATACTTGTCCTTGTATCTCGTGTCTTCTGTGCAAAAGTTTTTTTTTCTTTTTTTTTTTTTTGAAAGAACCCAAAACATGATTGACATAACAGGATACCTGGCTGTTCACTTTACAGTTATGATGAAGTTTTTTTTTTCCTTTTTTTTTAACAATTAAAACAGTCACATCCAAACGCCACACGCCCTTGGCATGTCACAGAAAAAGGAGAAAATTAAAAATCCAAAGTAATGCTTCCCATTATCAGGGTGGGAGGCAATGCTAGAGAGGAAGGTTTATGACTACAGTGAGCAGCATCCTCCATTCGTACATTTTTTAGAATAAGGCACTGCTGCATAAAGAAAGGACATGGCCAACAAACCTCTCTGGGAGTATGATGGGGAGGCAGGAATGAAGGGAGAGTGTGTTCTTCTCCAGCAACTCACAGAAAGTTTGCATGTATAAGTAAATGTGCTTGTGTTTATTGTTTGCTGTGTGCAGGAAAACGTGTGTTATGGCATGTATTTGTGTTTTTACATGTATATATTTGTGTGGTTGTGCCGTTTTTTCGGCTACACTGCTTTCCTCAGACTGTGCTCTCAAGCATCCACTCAGTGCTGCTGAATGTAACTCTCCTGTTGGCGAGCGGAGATGACTCCACGTTGAGCTGGTTGGTGGACTTATGCCACCTCGTCCTCGCTCTGCGTGGGTAACTATGACTCTGAAATATGGAGTAATCCCCACCGTCAAAAGAGAATCTGTGCCTAGTTCGTGCCAGCTCATTAGGGAGCAATCCCATGTTAGCCAGGGCACTTTTCTTGTCCTTGAGCCTGGGAGCCTCCTTGGTGCCAGCATTGGGACCTATGAGACACAGGGACATGGTGGAGCCTGTCAGGCTACTGTCTGTCTGCGTGTCCTCAGACGGGGGACCAGAGCGCTGTGCATCCAGGCTGGTTCTTCTCTTCATTTTGTCTACAGTCACCGCAGGCAGCTCCACCTCCAGGATGGCAGTGGTGGCTGCTGGATCCTCCTTCTTCTCATTGTCTACCCTCAGCACCAGCGCCATGCACTCTTTGGGCACCTGGGCTTCACGTTGGCCCTCGTCAGAAGGCTGCTTGGAGGCGGAGCGCTGGAGCCGTTGCTGGCTGCCGTTGGTCTGGGAATGCATGCTGGAGCTGACCTTGGTCTTACTGTCTTCTGGGCTACTGTAAGCCTTGTAACGGATCATCAGGATGATGATGAACACTAGCACTGAAGCAACAATTATACCACCAATAATGATGATCATAGTGCCTCCCAGGAACTGGCTGTGCATGAAGCGGCACTGGCTGACCTCACTGGCCGTGTGGAACTGCACGCAGCCAACCACACGTGTGGCTGTTAATGATGTGATGCCGTCGTCATAAACCGCCAGCACACAAAGGTCATACTCCCGCCCTGCGGCCAGATCATTGATTAAGAAGTTCTTGCTGGTAGATGGGATCATTCTGCAGAGAAAAGAAACATAGTGCAGCGGTGAAGATGCAGAGGATTAATCATTGGAATTACAACGCCCACATACACTGATTTGCATAAGGTGTTTTAAATCACACAAAGGTGTCAATTCCACACAACAAAAAGACAACAGGGCCATTGCAGGTCTAGCATTAAATCACTCATTGTGGTAGACAAACACTTCATTAAAGCTGACTTATGAGAGAATATGTTATATTACAAAACAGCAGTGAGAATTTGCTCTATTGGGTTAGTGTATAAAATGACAGACCGCGAAAGGTAAAGTGAAAGGTGATAAACAAGGCAGATGTGGCTCACTGTCTAAAGAATATGGCACAACAGCTGCCAGCTACAGGACAAGTGATGCATGATGTGAAGACAGTTTTGATGTGTGAATACCTAAGGTCACATTTTGTTGGCAACTGCAAGATTACACTACTCTAAATACAAAGGAGAAAGGCATTGTCTTCAGGTCAACATTGGCGTTAATATAATTAGAAGCCTGTTCCTTTTCCCTAAAGGGAGACTTTGATGGTTATCATTTGTAGGTAATAATGTACCACCTAAAGACAAAACAACACTCAGCTCCATGCCTAAACTGGATGAGAAAATTATACAGGAGAGCGACTCATTATATCTGATAAAACCTGAAAAATAAAAGAGAAAAAGAAGTCGACTACTATTATTAACTCGCTCCGTGAATACATAAATCCTGAAGTACGATATACTGGATTCACTTTATGTGCATCACATATTGCCTAAGAAACACATCAATATTATTCTACTTAAAACTGTATTTTAATAAGGTTTGCATATGGTAGTTTTTACTCACTAATTTAAAAAGACTGAGCTCATTCTGCATAAGCAGTTTTTAAATGTTAATCATTTTGCCATTTTCTCTATCTAAGCACTTTATACATACATATGTAACACATTGCTGCAACTTATACAGTATATTGCAAAATACTCAAAGCAACTTGCCTATATTTACCTTGTGCTCATATACTTCTCTTTGCTGCTACCCAGCAGTGGTACAGTAATATAACAATATAACACTGACAGCAGCCATTCACCAAATTTACTACATTTCACATTTTAATTCCATTTTGTTTCTAATACCAATACTGTGTGGGAAACTGAGTAATTAAGTTCATTTACTCAAGTACTGTGCTTAATTAATTTTGAGTAACTTGTACTTGTATTTCTTGCCAACATTTTTGACTAGTTCTAAATAAAAATCAGTACCTAGTTGTGGCCCATTGTCACAGTTCAGACACCTATGAGCTGCTAGCAGTTACACAAAAGAAAAATTTCCCCTTTAAAATTCTCAGATGGTTTCATTTGCTGTTTCAGTCCCAAAAACATTGAATATTTCTTAAATAATGCAAAGATTAGAGAATAAAAGAAAAGCACCAATATGTGTAGCAGAACTTTGTTTGCTCTTCTTTCCTTTCCCATTTATCATCTAACAACCCCTCACATTTATCTTGTGACCCTTTGGAGGGGAACGACCTCTAGGTTGGGAATCATTGGACTAAAACATTGTATAAAGTAGTTAAAACTAGCTCCACTTTGACCAGTTTCAACAGTAGAACGATGCTTGCACATTGTTGTATCAGAATCAAAAATCTAATGTCATATATAATAACATATTGGTCAGAAGGGCCATTTTGTCTGCAGAATGAGTACTTTTGCTTTTGATAATTTAAGTATATTCTGCTAATAAAGTAAAAATTTTAATGGGGACTTTTACTTTACGTAATGAGATTTTTATAGTGTGGTCCTGCTCCTTTTACTTACTGTAAGTAAATGATCTGAATACTTCTTCCACCACTACAACCAAGCCTATCATTAGACAACCATATCTAATCACACTCTGTGTTCCAACCAATTAATGCAGACACTTGCTAATGATATAAACAGTTACATGCAGTGAAATAGTTGTCCTTGTGTTATTGTTCATTGTCATATTATGTTTTAACGATGCCGAAAAGGCCCTTTAGTCCTGTGCTGGACTTCACAATCTATTCAGCTGACTCAAATATCAGAGAGTGAAAACTGTTCACTAAATCTGTATAGTGTACAATTTATGCGTATAAAAATGCATTTTAATACACCTTGATTTATGGAAAAATATTCTTCCTCACTTTACCCCCCAGACTACACTATAGGGGTTCTGCTTATTTTTGGACATAGTTAATCATTTTGCATCTTTGGGATCCGTCAATCTGCCATAACGGACCATAGTGTCATTCAGCAGATGGTAACTCCAGATGTCTCACCTTTCCTGATGTCCCTGCTCTACCACCCTCCTCTCCCTCCATTCATCCACCCCCTCCACCATGGCTTACCTGTACACCAAAGTATCATCTGCCGTACTGTTGTACTGAATCTGGTACATCCTGATGCCGGGGATATGGCGCTCAGATGGCCACCGGATTACAGCGGAGGAAGAGGTCAGCTCAGTGACCATCACCCTCCTGTCCTGCTTGTCGTAGCCCTTGGTGTCGTTGCCAGATTTGGAGGAGGTGGTAATGTCTGAGAGGCCGGGGTCCTCACGCATGTGGCCTGTGTTGTTAACAAACAAGGGTAAGGGGATCATGTTGATCTCAACAGCAGCTGTGGCAATGCCTGCGGCATTGGACGCCACACAATTAAATGCTCCGCTGTCCTTCAGCGTAGTGATGAGAATATCAAGGGTGCCATTATCATATAGGATGGTGCGGGAATTATTATGCACCAGCTTGCCGTCTGGTGCCCGCCAGTGAATATCTGGGTCTGGATCACCCACGGCTTTGCATTTAAGAGTCACACCCTGCCCCTCCATCACATAGGGCTTAGTGGCAACATGTTTGGTGATCAGCGGAGGTTCACAGATAAACTCCTCCTCTTGGATGGACCAGAAGTATTTGTCCATGAGGTGCTCTGGCGAGGCGCAGGTTTCCAGATCATCTTCTCTTGTCAGCCTGCGGAGCCACAGCAGCTCACAGTTACAGTGAAGAGGGTTTCCACCAAAGCTCACAGCCAGAGTGGACGAGCTGGAGCCCTTGGCGTCGGACAGGACCTGTGCATGTTGAAACAGGCTGTCTGGTGGCAACTTCTGCAGCCTGTTTGAGGTCATGTCCAAGCGGACCAGCTTGGTGAGCAGTGTAAAAGTCCCCGCTCCAATGTGGTCAATCAGGTTGTGGTCCAGTGTCAGAGTATTGATGTTGGTCATTCTGGCTATGGCTTCCCATGGAAGGCTGCGCAGGTTGTTATTGGAAAGATCTAAGTCCTCTATGGTGGAAACAAACTCATCAAAAGAGTTGGGGGCCACTTGGTGGATCTGGTTGTTTCCGAGGATGAGGTGCCGAAGGTTAATGAGGCCTTTAAAGTGGTCACTCTTTATCACACTGAGGCGGTTTCCATCCATGTGGAGCGCCCGCAGGGATCTCAGGCCGAGAAAGGCGTGGGGGGTGATCTGACTGATGGTGTTGCGGGACAAGGTGAGGTGGACCAAACTAGTCATATTGAAAAAATCTTTCCTGCGGATGATGGTGATGAAATTGTCGGTGAGTCGCAGCTCGACGGTCTTTCGGTCGATGGTGGGGGGTACGAACAATAGGCCGGTCTTAGCACAGAGCAGAGTCAGTGTGGGGGAGAGGTGCTGGCAGATGCAGCGGCCGGGGCAGCTGTACCCCTTCACCAGAGCTGCACACAGCAGCACGCACAGAACCAGCCGGTCCATTGTTGATCAGATTCCAGGTCCTGTGTGTGAGACAGACACAGGGAAATAGGAGAGACACTGAGTCAAAAAATAGAGATCTCTGAATTAATAAATAGCATCATAGCCTTTATGAGAGCCTGCAGCAAAAATCCAGAGTCTGACCAAGATTGCTGAGACTGCCAGCAAGGTATCAATCACAAAATGAAATGGAGCTTTTCTGAAATAATGGCACCTGTGATGATGAAAGGCTGCACCAACGCTGTCAGAAGCCCATGTCTCTGTAGCCTTTTAATGGAAATAACGTAATGTTTTTTTGTGCCACCAGGCTGCATCACCACTGAACCATATAATTTCTTGAATGATCACAGGACAGTTTTCCTGTATTAGGTAACCATGCCATGTACATTTCCATTATATAACAAGGCTTGTGTGTTTTTCTTGCACTGAATTCCACATCAGGGTGGAGAATTAAAGGTAGAAAAGGGCACTTGTCAGCAGTGCTCAAGGATTTTTATGACCTTTTCATGCTCTCTGCTCTCCCAATGCTTCTGAGATGTACTGCAAAATTAGACAGAAACCTGTCATGTAAATCACAGCAACAAAACTAAAGGTGAAAACAGCAGAAATACAGCTTGTTTTTCGAGTCCATCCAATGGAGGTCTCATTGGATGATTCTCAGGTTTTGAGGATGTTCTGATTCTGTGATTCCCCTTTAGAGGTATTGATTTCAGTCTTGCAGAGAACACGCCTCTGGTGACAGGAGTAAAAAGTGATTGTTGGTTGTAATAACCGTAAGAGACCCCAGTGGAACACCAACAGTGATGTGCTGATGCCCTCTTTGGCATTCATCTTCTTTGCTAATGCCTTAAGCTTTGCCGTTAATGAGAGAACCTTCCAGAGCCGATAAAATCAAGGGTTGACAACTGACTCTTTTGTAGGTTTAGAGAACGACATAAGGGTTGCTACAGCATAACCCTCTATCTGACCCCACAGTCTGACAGTTTTGAGCCGTGCCATAACTAATGTCTCAATCAACAGCAGAGTCTGACTTTTAGAGGTCCAGCATAAATATTTTAACGTACTCAATAATCATGGGCTGTGGATTTTAAACACAGTGTGTTTTTCAGCATTTTTGATGCTCCATCCAATTTGTAATGACTAATTTGAGCCTTGCTATCTACGTTCCACCACAATGAGGTGGTGCTGACGTCCTTAACACCACCGATTTTGTCCCCAATTGTGCCCAAAGCAAAAGCATCTAATGTTCACAATAGCCCTGAATTAAATTTGACTTGAAAACACCTGCGGTAAAATTCATAGAATATTTTAAATGCTGCATGTCAGACTTCATAGAAAAGTGAAGTTTAAGCCAAGCTCCCTTCCTCCATCTCTCAGACTTTAACTTATTTGTATGCTTTGCACAAAGACTGTCTTCACACATCTTAAACTTAACAAACTTGGTTTGATGTTGTTGTTATGCATGTTCAAGATAGCGAAAGAAGTGAGAAATTGCGAGTGCACTGCTGTCATTATACATCAACCTGTACTGCATGAAAATTCTCAGTTGCCTTTCCTTTTCACGTACACACATGCACGCACGCGCACACACACATACACACACACACACACACACACACACACACACACACACACAGCTGAGTGGCTACTGTCTGACAGACAACAGGGCATCTTGTTAACGATGAAACTCTGCTGTCCAATCACAGCCCTCATTAAAATCTGGATTTGTAGGATGTAATTTTCTGAGGGAAGTAGACCAGCTTGAAGCACAAGTTCAAACCAGTGGGATTGTTTGTCGAAAGCTGTTGATCAAATTTAATCAACGCTGACAGTATTCTACTTTATTCTACATTTCACTAGACCATTAGACTGGATTTTAAAAACACACCAAACCCAAACCTTTGCTTGGTTTGTGTTTACACTCCCCTCTCTCCTCGTTCTGACTCTGCAGGCTTAGCCATAACCCCCATTTCCAAGACAGAACCACATTAACTGTTTGAAATTAAAAACAATGTCTTGTGTGCAATTTATTTGACAAAGAATATCCAAGCAAGATATAAATACAACATGCACACATAGTCATTTCGTGTGTTCAGTCATATTTATACTGAGATTAAACCATTTTCTTGTACAAAGACACACGATAGGTGGTACACTGTGTGAGAAAATTTCCAAACCCTGAGAGAGAATTTATTTATTTAGCAACGCTCCTTTATTGTTAGAAGCACAGCGTGTCTGTGTTGTCTAAATTAAGTCTCCAAATTTCCTTTTTTTAAGATGCTGGGAAAGCTAAAACTATAACAGTGTTTCTGTAGAATTCACCACATGAAATTTAAGATTTACTTTGTTGTAGCACAAGTCATACTTCCTCTTAAATAAATTCCTTTCTCTACTGTAATGAAGCATTAATGTTGGCCCTCACTTGTTAGTTGCTTTGGATAAAAGCGTCTGCCAAATGAGTAGATGTAAAAGTATGTTTAAAGCAGAGTGAGAGAATTTCAACAGCGCTAAGACCTTTGGCTCAGATTTAATCTAATAATTTTGCCCAAGTTTGTTAGATTTCAACACAATAGTGACCTTGCTTGGTTGTGTTAGTATTCAGATAGTAACTAGGCCACAAAGCTCATGGTTTCTCAGAGGACCATCTGTGCCAGAGCATGTCCCGCCACACCGTCGAGGATACTCTATTGATCTTTCAACATCTCAGGGAGGGGAGAAAACTTTGTTGCCACGGCAACTCTGGTGTAGAATGTAGGTCTTTGAATTGCATTAAGATGATGTTGAGTTGCCCGAAAAGCAGCGCTTCAGTCTTAATGGGTGCTGAGAAGGTAATATGGGACGTGAACAGATGTCTGAATGGCTAAGTAAATTAAAGAGAAAAGGGCAGCTCCGCCTCACATATCTGTTTCTGTTTTATTGCTTATTATCAGCGCCAGCACCCAAATCGATATGTAGACAATGGGAGAGAGCACAAGGTGAACTGGAGTTTAGGTTTGTTTTTGTGTGTCCAGTCATGCAGGAACACAAGAGACTGCTTAGATAGATTACTTAGACACCTACATTTTTAATTAAAACCAATGTGTAGTCACATTCTATCATATTCAGAGACTAAATCAACTATAGAAAAAAAATTACAAAGTTACACGTTTACATACGCCCTTGAATACAATGATGCCCAAGACATACCTATACAGTCTGTGCATGCATAGAGATATAAATATGCACATACTGTTTGTATAAATACATCTGCATACTCCTTGAGTCTGGGAGTTTGAGGCACAGGTTTTACAGTGCAGTCATAACTTAATTTCTAAACCCCACTTAAAGTGTCTTCCTGCTTGCTTTTGAATGTAGTAAGGTGAAAACTACAGTACACTACAATTAAAATGTGAAGATTTGCACATCCCAAGCCACCCAAGAGTGAACCTGACATTCAACACTATGCTCTAGTTTTCTAAATCTTGATTCATCCACCGAGCTTCCTTTGACATCTGTTGTCCCTGGCAACAAAAGGCTCCATTAATACAAGTCTGAATGGTTAAAAAAAAAAAAAAAAAAAAAAAATTCCAATATGCAGAAAAACCCGAACCTGAGCTCTGAACAGGAGAATATATGAATGTTGGATAAAATTTTAGCCAGTGGTGAAAAATATAAACTGATATAATGGCGCACCCGGTCTTTAGACTATTATGTCTAAAATAAATACATTTTTCTTATTAATCTGGTCAGAGTTACAGTATTGTATGGTTTTGGAAAATTCTGAAAATCATTTCGCAGCTTTATTTTTTTAATTTCATAATTATCTGTATCAATATTGAGCATTTGCCAATACAAAGTCCTAGACTAGTTTATGTTTTAATTATGCTTTTGTTTAATTTTGTCCCCATAACACAGCTTAAAATGCATATCAAAACAAATTTCTTTATATTCTGCAGCTAAGTAGCTCTCCCTGTGGACTCTCATCTTTATTAGATGTGTATTAGCGTGGGTGGTTTTATTTTGTTTACTGCCTGTGAAATGTCTTTCCAGTTTTGTCTGGGATAGTTATGTTTGGTCTTTTTTAACGTTTTAATGTTTGGGCATGTTCTTGGGGTATGGGCTTATTCTGAGGCTACACTATTGACTAAAACATGCCATGCCTGCCCTTCTATTGGTGAGTGTGTTTCTGACCTGACTTCACTTTGGGGTGATCCTTATTATTAATTCATTTTGATTCTACCATTTGAGCAGTGTTGCTTGTATTGGGTGTGTTTGTATCTGCTTGCAGCCATATATTCATGGGTCTGAGGGTCATTAATCCCTGCACCAGTAGGAGCACTCCGTAAACCAACTGCGTGGGGGTTTCTGTCCCCTGGTGCTTATTTGGACCTTAGATGAAATGTTTGTCTTGAACAAAGGTTGTAAATCTTTCTATTTTAGATCTGGCTGCCCGGTAATTGTCCTCTTGCATCTGACACTGGACTAAACTGGACAGGAAAAAAAGATAATGGCAGCTACAGCTGTAGCATTTGACTTACAAAGAAATCAAACATCAAAAATACTTGATAATCAGTTGTTTAACTCAGTCACCAAGGGTTCTAATTTATCATTTTACGAATTTTACCCTGGAAGAGTTTTCCTGGAAAGACTAACAAAAAGTCTTAATTCTTGATTAATTTGAAATTGTGCTACACTGAGTAGTTTTCTTAGATGTAAAGTACAGGACCTATAAAGCAAACCATTACACAAAGGTTTATTGCACCTTTTGCAGAGTTTCTTATAGTGTTTTAGACTGCAGGCCAATCACTAGCAAAGCATCTGAAATGGACTGGGGTTTTATGTAGATGAACCCGATCCATCAAAAAATGGGTCTGGGTCACTCTGATAATGATCCTGAGCACAGATAAGATTACCATTCACAAGGTTACCATTCACAGGACAAGAAAGAAAGAAAGCCTAAGAGGAGAAAACAAATAGGAGAATAAATTAACACCATGTGTCATTTTCAGCTTGGATTTCTGGCTCAGGCGTGTCTGAGTGTTTGTACTTGTGTTCTCAAACATAAGCATACTTCTATAATACTTCTTATTAACGTTCTTATGGTTCACAAATTCACAAAAGCGCTCTGTTAAAACAGGACACCGGAGCAGGTAATTGTTAAACAATCAACTGTTGTCTTAAAAATGACTAAAAGCAAGAGCTCAGAGAGCGTCATAAGCAATGCCAATGTAGGAATCAAATAAAAGCTGAAAGCTCTCAAACAGCTCGTCCTATTTCTGACTGTGTAACACCTTTCCGCTGCAGCATTCTTAACACACAGCATCCAGTTTACACATCAAACAGGACAAGCAGCTGCGAGGATGATAACGCATCTCCGCAACTTCAGAGAAAGTTACACCCAGTTGCTATAGTGTAAGTCCGACATAACAGTGTTGGAAATTTTAATTAGGGAAGCCATGAATTCTCCATGATATTCTCATAATTAAATAACCAGAAAGAACTAATGGTGTTACAAAATGAGCAACTGACAATTAAGAATATTTCATTAATCAGAGAAGTGTCACATGAGGCAAGCAAAGACTCTAGTTTCACATAAATGCACAGTTCTTCTGTGAGAATAATGTAAATGAGTCTGAACTACCATCATAAAACTCTGCTATTACCTGCCCGCTTATATTCACTCAAAATGACATATGGCCTCACTTGATGTAATGTTGGAATCGTAAGGTGGTGACAATAGCTTCTTTTGATCTTTGTGGTTTTTTTGTAATGAGAACCACCTCTGGCCTTTAAAATCTTAATTCATACGAGATTACACTAGAGCTAGAAATTATTAGTACGTGAGCAGAAAATTAATCAACTTAATAGTTTCACCTGTTACTACTACTATAGCCTACCTAATTCCAGCTTTCCAACTTGGAGGATTTGCAGCAGTTCTTTGTCGGTGCTGTTTGAATATGATGATTGATGGTTTGATAAGACAAAACCAGACATTTGAAGACGTCACATTAGGTTTTCGGTGCTTCCCATGTCTTTGTTCTGACTTTATACAAATTAAATGATTAATCCATTTTTTTTAGAGCCAAAATGCCTACAATTCTGTAGTCTCAGTTCCTCAAACCTGAAAACTAATCAACAACAAATTACTGAATGTCTGTTTTTTGTCTTTATTTAGAGGTGAAAGGTAATGACAGGAGAGAGAGGGTGGGAATAACAACAGCCCACGGCTTGAAATCAAACCAAAAAAAACGCAATAACAAAAAAATGGCAAAAATGTACTAATTTCTCTTGCTCAAATGTATGTTTTTTCTTAGCTATATATGACAGTTAACTGAAATGGTAAGGGGTTTAGACTGTTGGGCTCACAAAAACATAAAAGACAAGAAGTATGAATATGTCAAAATTAGGCTCTGGGAAATTATGATGAGCGTTTTATACCGTTTAATGAAATTTTAAAAACAAAACAATTATTGGAAAATAATCTGCAGTTTATTTTATAAGGAAAATAATTATTAGTGGAAGCCCTGGATTACTGTTAGTGGTTGAAGCTCAAGCATATTTTGAATGTGACATTGAAAATAGTCGGCAATCGAATACAAACAATGCCAGAGTTTGTCCTTACCTCGCAGAAACATGTGCTCAGAGCCGGTGCATTGGAAGGATATTTACTGGACATGACTTTGTCAAGAAGCCGTAAACGCCAATTAGACAGTGCAAGCAGTGAACTGCTAGATGCCCTTGTGCAACTCTTGTCAGGATGCAGGCATAATTATTGACAGGCCGAGTTCATTGGTGTCAGCTCTGTCTCCACCAGTGGATGCCTAAACTGAGGCTCCACAGCCCCAGGGATTTCTGGTCGCATCTCATCAAGGGGGGTGGGAGGTGGGTGAAGGGGAGGGGGGGGGTGGTGGTTGTCGTGGTAAACAGGAGGAGCATTTGCATATTATAATTATGTCTGCATGCAAAGATGGTCTTCTCAATTACATCCCATTTAAAACTTTCAATGAAGAAGAATTGAGAAGCACAAACGACTGCAGCTCCATAAACTTTAATTGTAAGAGCTTAGGATTACACTGGCAATGCATAAGTATAGTCATGCACGTCACTTGTCGACAGAAAACCTAGGTGACGGATTGTCACCCTTTACTTGCTACCTGTTTTTTTTATTTGAATTCCTCCTCTCACAGATGTAATCAAGCTTCAACAGGCCCTGCAACAGTTACAAATTACCTCAAAGTGAGTAAATGTGTTTTAAAATAAATAAATTACAGCTTTAAAATTAAAATAACAAAAAAATCTGCTGATTATGAAGGACCAGTGAATCATTTTTCTGACTGCTTTCCAAATGTACACCCTTGAATATTACCTGCAAAGGGATTGAGTAACTATTATTGATTTTACTGATTGACTCTTGTAGACAGTCACTTGCATTTTGGCTTTTTAATGATCAATTAATGGTTTATTCCATCTACCTCGCCATTTGTTTAAGGGTTTCTTCATATGAGACAATCTTCAAAAATAATCCTGGCATGTAATTCTCCCTAAATTCGTCAGAGCATTTAAATAATCAAAGGGGAAATGATCTTGATTTACATGAATGACATACGAGTGCTTTTTCATGTGAAGTGATTGTTCCTTGCTTTTTAAGACTCACACCCACACATACTACATTTCTCCTGAGTCCTGATTACTGTATTTCCACTCACTGAGTTCTTCACTGGAATGGACTCACTAATCACAAGGACCATATGATGCATAATGGAATTATTAGATATGGTGTTGTTCCAGTCAATCCACTTTATACACAAATTGCCTCCACAACTGAGCCAAAATTAGGAAAAGAAAAACAAAACAAAAAAAAAACTCTGACTGCATTCCATCTGTTAGCTGTCATGATTAATAGAATAAACAGGACAATGCACTGCCCTCTGATTTACAGTGGCCACTTGCCTATTTTAGATTTGCTCTGAGTGGTTTCAGAGCTTCACACTCCGAGGAGAAGCTCGCCTTTTTGAAGTTCACACTTTGGATTGAGGACACTGCACCAATTTTAATAAAGGAGAACTAGACGGTTTCATTTCATCATTAAGTCAGATATCTTAAAGTATTAAAATATCTGACTTAAGTATTTTCAAACCACAATTTGAAAATACTCTGTTACAAGTAAAAGTCTGGGATTAGAGTGATAAACTGGTAATTCTCAAAAGAAAGAAATTTAAGCATTCACTATCTTATTCAGTGCAGACAATACAAACCAGTGCAAAATAAACTACTAAAGTAATTTGTTAACAGTAACACAGGAAACAAAAAAGCAATAACTACTAATTGGGAAAATGTACTTGAAGTATGAAGTATTGATTATGCAGTCAAAATGGGCTCTGTCAGTATTACATTATTATACTGTATATATATTATTATACTGTTGGATCATTAATATTGATACAGTAACATGCTTTTTTCATATGACCATTTTAGGTCTTTGACATCATCTGCAAAATGTAGCTCTGCTACATTTCACACTGAAATGTAGCAGAGCAGAAGAAGTATACAGTATCATAAAATTAAAATACTTAAGTGAAGCACAGGTAACATGATGTACAGGACTTGACTAAATGTGCTTTCTACCACTGAATAATCTAAATTACCTGCTTATGAAGTACAACATATCAATCCGCTGTACTGCCTATAAGAAAGAATCCACCATGGTGATTGCCGAGGGTTCAGACTATATTTGTTCTTTTTTGGAGACATTTTAAGAAGTAGCATGTCCTGACATCAGCTTGACAATACGCAGTGTGGCTGTTACTCTTTTCTCCATGTAGCAGTTCCACTGACACCTTCCAAGAGACTGCTGAAGTACAGTCGACATTTTTGTCGAAAAAAAAAAAGAAAGAAAAAAAAGCACCATAAAAACATGCCATGATAAAAGCAGGAGCTGCTAGCAAACAACACGAGGACAGACAGTGATACTGACTGAAGACCAGCTTATGGGATTTCTATTTCTAGGCTTATATATTTTGAAATTCAGGGTCAGTGACAAGAATTGGTGATTTTCAAACACTAGCAGCATGATTGCCTCTTCTATATGTAGTCTCTGAATGTGCTCCCATGTGGTGACAGTTTTGTTATTTCCTCACTGATGCATGCTTGTTTGTCCTCCACACTTATCATTTTATCCACTGACTTGTTTTATTTTATTCTTGTTCCTTAGCATTGCGGCTCCATGCCCTCCTCTCTCTGTGCAGATGCACTGAATAGACCCTCTGAATTGGGGCCTTATGGTGCCACTTTGTGCGACAGTGATGCTAAGGAATCCACACTTGGTTTCAAATCCTCCTCCCAAGGCTCCTATACTGCATTGATCCTGCTCTGTATGTACCCTTGCAGGGTATTATGTATGCCTGTTATGTGCTTCACTGCCACAGCAGACTCTAGCGAAGAGCCAATTCACACTGTGGAGAGAATATGTATCAAATGGCTGAACTTAATACCACTGAAGATGGATTACTGACCAGCTCCTTCTATATTAAAGGAACCATGAAACAAACAATGCAGACCATCTGTTGATCACACAATATAATCACAAATAATGAATTCCGTTCCAGACAACAGTTACAAGAAGAGATCCACATGATGAATTGGGAATGGGATTTTATACACACTTTCATGGTTTCCAAACAATGTAGCCCAATGACTTTGGTGATTCTCTGAGTTTTCCTTTAGCACGTCCATGAGGTTGACATTTATGGTTTTGAGTGAAAGCTGAAGTGAAATTCAGCCACAGTTGTACCACGCTAACTGGCAAATTAGCAAGCCAACATGTTAAAGTAAGATGGTAAACAAAGAAACCATTATACCAGCTAAATGTATGAATGTTAATACTGTAATTGTGAGCATATAACCATGATGGAAATCAACAGTGTTTATAGTCTTTACAGTTACAGAAATGGTTGAACACAGTCCGCCCAGTCAGACGTATACGAAACGTGTGGAGGGAGGAGGTTTCGGAATCTATTTGACCACCTGACAAGCAGTTCTGACAGAGTACGCTGGCCCCTTAAGTTTTGTTAAACAAGTGCATTGTGTTGCTTCCCAAACAGACCCCACTAAATGTTGATGACCCCATTCATCATTTAGTGTAGAAAGTATATTTCCAACGTGCAACCTCTCTTTTGTGACTAAAGCACTATTTAATTAACAAAAAAAAAAAATTGAGATTTATTACCAAAGGGATCCACATGAATAAATCTATGGTAAAAAAATAATTAAAAGTTCACAGAGCTCTAACAGTGGCCCAAATTCACTCAAGGCTGGAATGATTATGAGTGTGTGTCAAAACAACAGAGCGAGGCAGCTATGAATGCATGTGATTCACTCAGTGCACATAAATAATGGACCACACGGCTTCAATTTGACACACCTCAGAGGAAAGTCTGCGCAAAGCAGGTTTAGGCAGAACCTTGGTCAAACATATATTTTAGGTATTATATCCATATATGCATTACAGGGCGTCTGAGCCTCACTAATCCAGTCTCTGTGTCAAATAAAGCACCTTGAAATGGAAATACATATACAGGGGCAGTGGGGCAGTAAATACATATGAGGTGTGGATTTATCTACAGCTGCCTTTGTACCAAGAAAATTAAGTGAATTAAAGTGAAGACTTGCTGCTTCCAACAACATCATCATGTACCAGTTCCTTTATTTATTCACTGTGACTCTATTAAAAAACCAAGACAAAACACATTAATCAGGCATAAACTGTTAATACTGGATTTGCATTTGCATATGTGCATTTGTTTATTTGTATGTTTTGCATCATCTGGACCTTGTTTTCCTTTAGTATGAAGATGTGGTGTTTTGCTATTCTTTCCTCATGTTTTTTTTTAAATGTAATCCTTGCATAAAATTAACCCACTATGGGGGCCCCGGGCAAAGGTGAGCAGTGGGTCCTTCCCCAGAGTCAAGGAAACCGACCAGTCTCAGGGTTTGCTGTGTGTCAGTTGGTTTGTGATTATTTGATTAAACACAGATTTGTTTAGAAACAAACCCACATTATGACATCAGGCCCCACTACAAGCCAGGGCCTTAGGTTAGGCGCATTGCCGTTTTTATTCTGAGTTACTGGTTATTATCAAACTAATTAGCAAATTAACACAAAGTAAATGGTTAATAATACTAGAAGTAACTGTCAGACAACCTGGGGCCCCCTGAGAGTCTGGGGCCCTGCAACAGTGTTCCTCTTTGCCTGGTTGGTAATCCAGCCTTGCTTTAACTACATTCAAGTTAAAGGTCACCTGCTGAGTTTTTTTTTTTTTGTAAACAAAGCACATTGTGTGTATACTTGAGGCCTGACAACTGCATTTGATGCATTTCCTTCTTTATAAAACATTTGCAAATATGAAATTTGAACTGAAAACCCACAGAACACTGTTTACATGCATGTTGGCTTACTATTAGTTGTTTTCTTCCTGGCCTTTGTTGGCGCATAGCTACATTCCTTGGCAAGTTACTGCCACCAACTGCTGATCTGTGAAATATCATGAAACCATTGCCAGCCTGTGCATCATGCCACTGTGTGCATGCACATTTGTGTGCACATACATGAGATACTTAGCAAAATACTGATCCACAGCTTTTCTGTTTAGTTTCCTAAAAAATGGCCAGTAATAAGCTTAATTAAACAAATGGGTACATGTAACATGCACCTTAAAATGTATTGTTTAAAGTGTCATTGTGTTAGATAAATAAAAATTAAATTAAGACCCAAGCCTCTGTTCTATATCTTCAAGCTTGCAAATTTTACCTGCCAGGTTCAAATAGGGGTCATGTTTGAAAAGTACTGCTGTGCATGATTCTCCATGTGAATTAGATCCTTATTTGCCATTTCTGCCTCCAATTATAGTTATTTGGGGAAATCAGGTCAGGTCAATGCATTTAATCCATGACATATCTGTATAATTAGTAATTATATCAATGAAATATTTAGAATGAATGCAGACAAGCTCATGCCACACTTTGTGACTCTCTAATCACAAACCTGTCAGGTCTGTTATTTGAGACTGAAAGACACATTTAGCTCTCTCTTATCAGTCACACAATTATTTTTTTATCTATATTTTTTTCCATAGCCGTGCAAAAAGTTAATATAGCTGAATCCTTGTCAAAAGAGTCAATTTTACTTTCTCTTTAATGGAAAGTCAGTGTTACAAAAAATGGATTAACTGCTGTGGAAAGTTGGTGATGTCTTGTCAAAGGGAGAAAAAAAAAGATAAAAACTGGTCTTATATTTGAACCACCATCCTTTGTATTCACAATACTTTAGCTACTGCAAGTTGTTCAATTCAACTTGCATTGTTTCTTAAACTTCAACATGCAATATATAAAAAGGTTAACATCTATAGACTGATAATAATTGTACCAGCCAATGTTAATGAGCAGGAAACACTGAATACAGTACATGCGACTTTACCACCAGCAAGAGGAAGTTCATTATGGGTCATTGTGCTTGTGGCTGTACCATAAATAATTAGTTCACAACCTATTTGATGGAGGTGGCATTATCAGAAATTGCTCTTTATTTTCTGTCTCTAGTTAATTAGGAAATTTGATAAATTAGCCACTGAACCAAATTGCTGTCCAAAAGCTATCAAGTTAGGAACAAATTAAGCCTGAAAAATGAGGACATCACAGAATATTCAGTGGGATTGAGCTGAAAGTGCTTTATTTTGGTTTTGTTACCTTTTATTGGGGAGAATGTGAATTTAATTCAAAATCCTACATCAAGCAGTTTCTTCATATTCAGCGTCTCCCAGATGGGTGCTGCTGTCATATTCAATGCAGACGTCTGTTTTCAGTGCACAAACTGGTTTGTAAATAAAACCGCTGCCTTGGATTTGAGTAAATTCTTGAAGAAGATTTTAAGATCGCTTTCCAGGTTTGATCTATGATGTGAAAAAAGGGAGGGCAGTGCTGTAGCTCGTTCGTTTTTATCTTTAGGTTTGATCCTCGGCCCTCGCCCTTTCTTGTGTAGACTTCTGTTTATTTTTTCAGTGTTTGCGTGGGTTTCCTCCAGGTGAGTGATCTTTCATCTAAATGAATTACAAGGAAATTAATATATAACTTAATAATTAGTGGAATACATAACAGATGGTATGGTCTTTTGGAATGACAGATATTTTATTTGCTTCATGTGTTCTGACTGATAGTTTTCATTTGCTGCAGGAGACAGGTGTAGGGAATGAACTGAGAGTAGTGCAGCGATAAAGCATACAACACCAATACTGAATGAGGTATCGGGGTAGTTTCAAACACTACATTTCTATTATTCACTCCAGGCACTAACACAGACCATAATCTTGGACTGCAGGGCAACCTGCTCAGTGCCATTACTGCACTTTAACATACAGTAGCCCTGCCTATGCCACTTGTCCATAATAGAAAGCTCATTGTGTTGCCAGGACCACTTATAACATCCCTGCCTCATGTGCAGCTCCTCCTCACTCTACTCTGCCTATGAGCCAATGCAAATTACAGTAACAGCTTGGACGTGAGTATAATCTCAAGTGGTGCGAGCTGGGCTCCATGGTGAGCCATGCAGGCAGATGGAAGCAGAGACTCTGCCAGGCCTCTTTAGGGGCTCCCACTCTTTCTCCAGGATGCTAGACAATGGAGGATCTGTGGCTCATAACCAGCTTCTCGTCTGCCACTATCATGCGGCCTACTCCCATACGCTGTATTTGGTAAATGATATGAAAGGAAGGGAGCTCCTGTCATGGCCTTGTTTAGACCAATGCACAGATGGCCACATTACATTATCAGCCATTAAAAAAAAAAAAAAAAAGCAGAGGGTAAAGACTTGAGGAAGGATGTTCAGACAGTCACATTAGTATGATGAAAGAGAAGGAAGGGGAGCACAGTAGGTATGTTTCTGTATGTTTCTCTGCACACCAGGTGATAAAGGCCTTTGCCCTGAGCTATGCTAGATATTTATAAATAGCACTTTAAATAAATAACATATTAAAAAAATGCATAAAACATCATATCAGAATTCAGTGGAAATTATGTTTTTCCAGACTAGGAGAAAAGCTTTGATTCTCTTTAAAAAGCACCATATATTATTAATTAATGCAACTCAATTGAGTACACCACTTCTTTCAGAACTGTACTTATGTGTCTGAACATACATTGTCCATACAATATTCATACAATATACATTACAAAGCATAATTAACTTGAGCCTAGTTTAAATATGTTATAGGTTTGGGATGCCTCAGGGACAACAATTTAATTTCAGTACTGAACTAGATTTTCCTTCCTTTCCCTCATTCCTTTGCCTGAGCATGTTTCTCTCTGTGTTACTGAACTTGTCTCTAAGCTCCATAACTTTTGTCTATGATAGTCACGAACGAGACAGATACAGTAAGTTTGTCCTGCTTTTAATTTGTAATGCCCTGCTGATTTCTGCAAAAGTGAATGAAATGATACATTTAAAAAAGAGAAATGTGAGTACAGATACCATTTTTAGGTTAAGAGCTTGTCTCTTTGGATTCATGCACTGCAGAAGAAGTTACATCAAAATGTAATCCACCTTTTACTTTGAATGAATGAGCTCCAGGCTTTACACTTGCATGACAACACAGAGGTTCTCTGTTTTGCTGCTCTGGGAAAGAGGCTTGTTTGCGCTCACAAACACTGATTGCGTTATTCTTTGCTATTAATGGATTCTTTAACTCAGTAATGTTCCTTGTAACTAATGAGGACGCTTATGCAATAAGTTTGCACCTCCATGTGTCATTAAACATGTCTCGGAATTTGTAATCATGTGAGGCTGCAAATCAGGGAACTCCGAGACAAACACATGTGCCTCAGAGGAGTTGAAACAATGCCCTCGCTCCCATATACATACATAACAAGAAACAGTACAAAACAATATGATGTATGAAGAAATCAATATACTGTGAGTCAGCTGTGTGTCAAGATGAGGTTGTTTAAGTGACTCAGTCTTCAATGTGTTGCCAACCTTGAGTGCATCTGCACCAACAAAAAGATATTTGACTGAGAGAGCTAAAGAGAACGAGAACATCGAGACGTTGAGCACAACTCCCCTGGAGCTATGCATCTATTGTATCTGACTTGTGCTCACACGCATGCAGGTGTGTTTGATTTTACCATATTTTCCTACACTATTATTTGAACATAGCTTCAGCTACACTACTTCAAATTCACAAAACCCCCGTTATTCTGAGACGTGGATGGCATGGAGTGTATAGCTTAATTTCTGTGGGTGATTAGAGCTGCAGTAACAAGAATCAGGAACAGAGATGATATCTTAACACGGCAACATGTGCTGTAAACCGCAAGAATACCCGGAGCTGCTACTAGACACTGCCTGTCACTGCCTCCAGGAAACACTGACTGCAAGACTCAGATTACTTAGACAAGAGAAGCAGACCATAAAACACAAGACAGGGGAGGTGGAGGCATATATACGTTGTGCTGCCACTGGAATTTTGAATATGTGAGGGTAATAACTTGACCTCCTCCTTGCTCTCCCCTCGATCCCTGATTAAAAACATGTATTCACTACCTATTTGCAGAGCGTCATTTTCTCAGTTGTAGTACAATAATTTTGTGCAAGCAGAGATGTACTGGTGGGGAATCCTGTTGTTACGCCTCTTATCGCCCTCAAACTTGACAACCAGGATTAAACTACACTCGAAAGAACAGCTGGGCAAGGATGCCGAAAGAATACACATGGGCCAAAATTGCTGTACTTCCTCAACACAAACTGCTTTTATAAGACGGGATGGGAGAATTCAATTCTCTTAGAGAGGATTAATTTAACTATGGGAATTATTTTCTTTTTTAGGACAGACACAGAACAGGATGTCTCACAGTGCAAAAAATATGCAGAGTTGTGCAGGATGCATGGTTGTTGTAGACGCTCCTTGTTAGGCGTACGGTGAGGGGGAGGGGGAACACTGAAGGGAGCTAATTAGCATCGCCCTGCCATTCCCTTTGAACCAGCAGAGGACAAGTGGGAGCCATCATATTTCTTTGTTCTCAGCGCTGTGTGAGTCCCCCCCTGACCGCAGAAACCACAGGGGCTCTGACCACCGAGGGTCAAAGGTAGGCAAAATAACCTCAGCTCCTATCCCCCTCCTTACTGAACTCGCCCTAGGGAATTACCCAGACCTTTTCCTAAGACTACGCCCACAGTTACAGGCGGCACGCTGGATCAGATATAGTGCCTAGATGTAGAGCGATGACATTTTCAGGATGCAAACCCACTCCGAGTACACCAGACAGATGTTAAGGGGATACAGGTACCTACTGCACTTCAGATGCACAAAATTATTCTCAGCTGACTGCTTGCTGAAGACGGAGCACAGATCATTAACTCTATCCTCTCGTGTACAGGGTTTTAATTAATAGTTTTATGCTATTTAATGTACAAGTGAAACATGAAACAGTGCTGTACTGCTGATGCGTTTTGAGGAGTTTTTTATGGCCCATTTCAGGTGAGTTAGAGATGCAGTCAGTTACACTACATCTCCACACATGGGCCACATCATTTAAAAAACTTGGCAAAGTTAGTTAAGTGGTTTAGGTGGGAAAGTATTTTTGTAGTCCCCAAAATTATTTGGACTATTTGGCTGAATATCACCAAACAACGCAAGAACAGGTTGTAACGGCCAGTCAGGTCTGCACAGAAGATCACTGGTACCAACCTGCCCAACCTCCAGGATTTGCTCACCTCCTGACTCACAATCTGCTCCAACTCTACTCTGGACTGCTCAAGCAACCATACGCACAAGTATGTAATGGATTGTGGATTTTCTTACAAAAATCTCTCAACAACACACTCTTATTGTCAAAATCAAGATGAAAGAATGGAAGAGATGAGCAACAGCAATGAATGGCGGACAGAGTTCTCAGTGGCCTTACTTTGCCCTGCGTCTTTCCTTCCAGTCCAGATATGTATGTATGTACCCCTGCCGTATTGGTGGAAGTTGTATTGAGAGGAAGTCTGCAGGAAATACCCAAGGCTGTAAAGTACCACTGCTTCCTCCAAGCATGTTTTGAGGACAAAAAGAAAATCGTTCAGTCTATATATTTTTAATATTCATCCACAGTTTAACATTCATCTTTTAGAATCTATCATAAACTATCAGGTTTCTATCAAGCAAACTGAACATGATTTCAAGTAGCATTAGCACATTAACAGTCCAGACATTAACACGTCTCCTCCTCCCCACTTCTGAATCCAAGCCCTGGATTTCTTTGCTCACACCATTACTCTCATGAACAGTTAAAACAGACATGTGGTGTCATGAAGCAATCCTGGGAAAATGACCCTGTAATGCCAAAACATTTACTACACTTATTATATGCACCAATTACACAGATTTTATGCAGGACATGACAGTTTAATATACAACTTGTGCATATTACCCATTATTGTCAAATGTAAATCTAAGCAGGCCCTATATACTGTCCATTAACTACGTACTGTATGTACATAAAGAGAAATACTCCCACACACACTACACTATTTGTAACCCAGCAGAAACTGTATGTTGTTCTGCATGTGTTGTTTATATACAGTATGTCTATTTTTTCATACCCACAGTACCTGTCTGTATAGAAAAGCTGTTGTTTATGTTTGCTTATCTCTGCTTCGATTGTTTAGATGTATGTCTTTATTTATCTTACTGTACATTGCACTGTGTGAAATCACACTGACAGCCGCTAGAAACCCGCCGTCAAATTCCCTGTATTCCCTGGCCAGTAAGGATGATTCTGATTTGACAACCCCACCCATATGGCTGTTTAAAGTGTGTAAAACAAATGCTGCTGAAAAAAGAAAAAGCTTTTGCAAATTTGACCCAGTTCTGTTCTGCACCTGTAGTTTCATCATCTTTTCTGTAATAAATTCCCACCGGTGATCTACATACTACTGCATCTTCAATCTGCTGATGCACCACTGCTAACACAACATTTTCAGCACTGTTGAAGCCGCCCCAGTTAAAGGCAGAGCTGCAACTGCTCATGGTCCCAAGTCCTTGGACATGGAAAACACAACAGACTCACCAGATATCAAGCCCTGGTCTCCATCGCAGGTTTCACATCAGCATCCCTATCAGCTGGCAGTCAGAGAGTCAAGGCTGAGGCTGGTGACTCCCACGGGCGTCACAGGAAAACACTGCCTAGAGGACAAAAACATGTTTAGCCTTTTTAACCCACCAGAAGTGTGCTTGCTTTAACAACACATTTCGGGATGTTTATCATTTACTTCTAGACAGTCTTCTAGTGAAGGAGGCAACATTCCTTAACACACTAGAGAAACATTCATAATCTCATTGACTGAGCTTGCTCCTTTTTCCACTTGGCAGCTTTGGGCGCGATATGAACACTGATCTGATTACGAAACAACAGGAAAGAAGCATAAGCTGCAGGAGAGGCACCAGAAAAACAGAGTTGGAGATACCATGACTATGAATGTGTGTCCTGTCATTAATATTTTACTGCATCATTGTAGCTAAAGAAGGAGAACAAAGTGTAAAGGGGAGCATAATGAAAAATTAATCATGTTTTGACACAGCTTTGGAATTTATCTGTGCAAAACAAAGAACGGGCGAATCTTCTGCTCGTGATGAGATTTTGTGACTGAGAAAATAAGGTGATTAATGTGTCCAAATAATTACTGCACACTTTAACGTAAGGTTATTGCCATTATATGCCCCAATCTGATGAAGATGGATGAGAACGAGGTATTGTAACCCACTTAAAAGGCTATTTCTACTGCAATATTTTTGTTTAGTTTTTTTGTCACACTGGAGAGAGGTGACTGCCAAGGTCAAAAGCCCTCAGTTTCACACTTGTCCCTAAAATTCAAAACAAGCTACGTGAAATGTCTCTGCTCTGCCTGCAGAGCAGCAGCACGCAATCCAAGAGAGATTACCATATCGCTCACATTTGTCTGCAGAGAGCCTTCATGCATTAAAAAACAGAATTCTCCACTCAGGTTCTTCTTCAAGCTCTACTGTACATCAGTTTGTATTCAGAGCGGGACTTTAGGCTTGTCACCTTCAGCTATTCACCCGGCCAATGAAGTATTTATGACGCAAGCTTTTGCTTTTTGATATGTGATTTCAGTCGTCTACAATTTATCTTGGGCTGGAGTCAGTGTTGTCATGTCAGAGTTGAAGAAATTTAGGAGAGAAACAAAGTAAGAGTGTAGGTGTCACAGATATCACAGTCTATCATCTCACAGTCTATCATCTCATGCATATTAACGGCTTCTACTTGTGCGTATGCGGTATGGCCCCCTATGAGAGTCAATGTGACAATGAGTGGTGTGACTGCAATGTGACATTGAGTAACCGCTGAGAGGTGCATCAAGTTTAAATTTGTTTCGAACAAGAAGCCCTTCACCCTTCAAATACTGTCTAACAACTGATTTTCTGATCAGTTTTATCTTCATTTCCAAGCATCAAATCATCACCTGGCCCAGTGCGATAAGTCCAGTGTCAGCCCAGGACAAGCCGGTCTCACTTAATCTCCAACATGGCTTCCCTCCACTGTATCAAACATTCCACTTCCCTGCTCCAGTTTCCTCTCACTACCACATGATTTTACCTCTTTATTTCTTTTTCTCTTCAGGCCCTCATATGAAGTGAAAAGACAGAAAAAAAAAAATCCTCAGTTCCAGGCAACTTTGGCCAAAGGACATACTCCGTCAAGTCATTATCCGTCACTGTGATTCCTTCCTATCTGAGCAAGACAAAGACAGTTGTTAGGGAGACAGTCATCCTCCTGCACTGCCAGCTTTGTTACTTAGAATACTCTGGTATGACAACAAGGGCGGCTGAGACATCCCTTTTTTTTTTTTTACCTCACTGCAGTTACATTCTGTCTGTCAGTCCACACAGAGACGTTTTGATATGTGTGACGTAAAAAAAAAAAACATAAGGCCATCCAGGTTACGGGAATGATGAACGGCTTTTCTTTTTCAATCTCTTTCATAAGAAAACAACCTTAACCATGACATTCACCTTTATAATCAAGACATTGTCTTGAAAGATGAGCAACACTGGCATCAATATATATTTTATGGGCCTAAAAATGGACTTTGATCGTAAAAGCATTATCTGTCTGTACACAAATAGCTTGCTGAAGAGAATAAATATTATTTTCTTAGAATGTTCATTATTATGAATTTCTTGGAGATTTTCTTCGAAAAGCAGATCAGAGCCACATTGATTTATTTAAAGATTGTAATATAATAGAATTGTCATTTCATTCCCTCTGTCTAAGCACACAACATTATAAATTACATATTTAGAAAACATGTCAGAATTATCTCCCTACTGGCTTAAAGCGAGGGAGATAGCGGCTCTGCAAAAGCAGCAAAAGGAACCCCTGCAAAAGCCTTCAGGCGTCTCATTACATCAGATCCTGCTGACCATCTAAGGAGACAAAAACAAGCCTTGGAGCTTCAATCAATTATAGATTTGAGTGAATGCATTCATATTGGAGATAGTCGCCTTTCTTTGTGCTCCATTCCCCAGATATTGACAGAAGTGATGGCAATTCCTGAGCTTACTGGGAAGTATACAAGGACCCACATCATTTAATAGACCACAGCAGTATGGGAAATTAATATCACCAAAGCCATGTGAGGAGGTTTTTATGTATTTATCACACACTAATTATTTTCAAATTACCTGACTGGAGCAAAGGTTTTGGTTAGAATTTAATTTTTCAGCAGTTCCTCCCTTCCCTAACTGCAGTGATCCCGGTGCCTGAGATGAAGACAAGCAATAAAGCAGCCACAGCTGTAACACGCTTACTAAAGGACATTCTCAATGTCATCATGACTCAGCAGACAGAGCCACTCGTTGAGGAAACAGCGGTGCTGTTCGGAGGTGTGGAGTAGCCTGATAGCTGTCATAACTGTGAGGCCAAACTCATCCTCAGCAGATCCACGAAACTGAATGCCATCAGACCATTTCCCTTTTCCCCAGGCTTTACAGTAATTTGCCCCTCATGTCACCACTTTGATTAATGACTTGATTTACACACCGGATCACATGCACTATATGGCCAGGTATCAATCATAGTACTGTACGCATTCGTGGATTTTCAGCAGCTGTGTTGCCACAGTCAAAGCCTAATTACATCTAACTAATAGGTGTGCATGAACAGCTATGCCCCAAAACTGTGAACATATTAAAGATATGTCACTAAGTGTAGATCTAATGTGTTTTAATGGATCAGATATATTCCGTTTATTCACTAGTTGCAAAATTCTACGCGAGTCAACTGGGGACAAAACCACAAAAGTGAGATGATTATTAAGGACGAGCAGCTGTTTCTGTCTGAGCCATTTCCGCTAATCTAAAACACCATCAGACTCTAATGAACGCTCCCATCCCACTGGCCTGACTCGAACCGAGCAGAGCTCTTTACTTGAAATGAGACTAAACAGTTTCAAGGAAAATTGCTTGTAGGAGCAGTTTGATTGAATAATTAGCTTTTTATTAGCTTCTACAAACCTTTGGCATTAGAGGTCAAGAAAAGATGAATGGTGCGTGTGTGTGTATGTGTGTTCCCCAGCCAATCAATACTCCTGAATCTGCTGCTGCTAGAAGGCAACATTACCAAGAGAGGGCCTCGAACTAAGGGAGCAGGATGGGATCACAAAAAGCCATTCTCAGTGATAATTAAGGCTGGTTGTATCGTGCTTAGACTCCAGCAGACAAAGCTAGTGGATCACATGTTGAGGACCTCTGTAATGCATTAGCTGTAGGCGCACAAGCTTTTCAACAAGACATCATCCAATCACACCAACACGGGTTAAGTTACAGGTCTGAACATGCAATTGGATTTTGCTCACGTTATTATCAGATCTTTAAATCCAGATATGGACGTTTTCTTTTTTGCACTATGATTGGAATTACAAGTAGGCCTGAGACCTGCAATTCATCTGCTGATTATATTTTCAATTAAATACTTAATCTTTTGGTGTAGAAAATGTCAGAAAATAGAGGAAAATGCCCAGGGAGCTCAAGGTCACGTCTTCATCATGTCCAATCAACAGTCTAAAACTGATAGATATTACATTTTCAATGGTATAAGACAAATCTTTGTCCCTCCAGCTATCTAAAATGAAAAAGCCATATTTAAACACCTTATAACACACTATAATATAGGTTTGTCCATTTTGTTCTTTAATCTATTTGTCAGCATCTATAATTCCTCCTAACGGGTGTCTCAGCAGCCAATGGATGATTGATAACACAGCTTTAGTCATATTTAATGTAGATTTATGATTACGCACAAAACAAATCAGGTTAATATTTGATTAACTGTTTACACACCTGTACTAATGATTCACAGGCAGCTTTCATCAAACTATAAATGTGTTTAAAATTCATAGAAACCTGCTGAACTTGAAAATTCATTCTGGACCTTGGAAATAATAATTGGACAAAATTCTTAACTCAAGGTCCACTTGCACCTTTCAGTCGCATCTTGTGGCCTTCACCAGTGAATAGAGTTTGCTCAGTTGTCATGGAGAGTGAAGAAGTATTTATACTGTAGATAAAGTAATATTTTATCTTTCACATTCATATGAAACATGTAATTTTCAGATGGACTGGACATTAAACCATGACATGTCAGTGTGAAGTGACATTTTGACTTGAAGAAGGTGTTAAAGGTAATGTCAGAAGAGCACAAACGTTTTTACCTTTCATTCTGAGGGGACGACAAATATGTGCACTAAATTTCACAGCAATCCATCCCATAGCTGTTGAGATATTTAACTGGATTAGAGCGAAATTTCAAGGATCAACAAAAATTAGAGGGACAGAAGGAACTCATAAAAAAGCACTGCTATCCAAGATATAAAAAAATAAAAAAGATCCCATAATTGTGTTGAAATGTTGTTGTTTTGCTTCTCTGTGAAATGTCTTGGAGATAATTTTGGCTCCAGTTACACTGGGATACTTTGGGGAAGGAGTGGACATGTTTTAGAAATATGATCAGCCAAAATCTTGTAAAACCTCACAGTAGGTCATAGCTTACTAAACATCAAACATCCTAATATGATATTAATCCAAAGCAACTGGCAAGTGATGAATCATTTAATCTCAGATTGCAGTGAGCTGATATAAATAATAAAGCTAATTTTTCCTTTGAGCATGTTTACATTTCTGCACTACAAAATAAAAGGCCTCATGAAGAGTATTAGGTGCAATAATAATTTTTTTGCCCCTTCAAAAGGAAAACTCTACAGTAAAGCATATAAGTTAATTTTTAACCTTGTAAATAGTGGTTAAACAAAACAATACCAACTAAAGGTCCACTCTAGCATTTCTGGGGCTTTTAACCACATCACATGGTTTTCATCAGCAGATAAGTACATGCTCACGTCATCAGATCCATGTCCGTGTTGATGATAAATCAGTGTCTCTGAGCATTGAATCAAAATCATTCTATATTTTCCCAAGAGAAAAAATTGCTCACTAGGATTAGATTTTACATTTCCCTAATTCCCAAAGGAGGGTTTTGCAATGTGGTTCCACCAATTATGTGCATAATCCTTCCACAGGCAGGTCTGTACATCTTAAAACACTTGTGTACAGGCTCTGGCATCATCACTAGACTACACAGTGCAGTTTACGGAAATATTCAGGGGTTTGACACGTTCATGTCACGTCAACAGGAGGAAATATTATGAGGGCTTAGGTGGCTGAACAGTAGCAGAGTCTTCAAGTGGCTGTGAGCCGACATAAGGACACGAGATTAATACCAATGGCACAACGGACTCCCACTGCTCAAGCAGCTCTTATTAAACCCTAAAACAATAATTCATCTTAAGATTTTTTTTCCCTATTATTTTCACTGTGCTACATTCTGGACTTGCTTGGGTGAATATTCATTTCTAACTCCATTATCTCAGCAAGATGATGCACATAGAGAATACAAAACAGCTTATGATGAAGAATAATCCAAATTTAGATCATCCTGTGATAGTTTAAAAACAGTACAAGGTGGTATTGCTGTCTGCATGTCTCATGGCATTAGCATGCGACGTCATTTCAGCAATAATGACACTTTGATCATTTTGCGCTGCCATAATAAGAAAAGACAGGTCTGATTTACTAAATGAAGGTTTTACAACTACCTCTCCTGCCCCATTGAGCTTTAAGAGAATGCAAATCGACTTCATGAAAACCAAGTGATTTCATGGTTCACTGACTGCTACATAAGCATATGGTCTGCAGTGTTCAGGATAAAATGTACTATACAGGAGGGGTTATACATATGAATCTTACCTTAATGTGTAACTGTTCATTTTGCAATCATTCAGTCATATTTAGTGCTCTTGTACATCTATGCTGCCGCATCACAGTTTGCTGCATTGTACTCTGGGATCATTTAAAAACTCAGGGGAATTCAAGTGACTTTTTCCACTCTGCTATATTATGCCATCAGTATTTACAGTATGTGGGAAAAGACATGGTCCTCTGTTCACAAATTCAAGCATGAAGATTACAAGGGCTTAGTGCGACAAGTATTAGCATATCCTGTTACATACAAGCCTCTAAGCAGGGTTATGACAGAGTAATGGAGCTGCCTTTAGCTGGCTGAAATTTTATACAATTAATTGAATACTGGAAAAAAAAACTGCAATAAAGTATTGGCACTTTTGCTGCATAATCCCTTCGTAGAGATCAATGATTCTGAGGGATTCTGAGTCAACAGATTTGAAGGGCTGAGGAGAGGAAAAAGCTTTTATTATTTTTACTATTCCCTCTCCCCCAATAAAGTGGGAGGGAAAAACCATTTTACAGAGCCCCAAGCACGAGAGTAATTTGCTAAATGAATGTGACAACTTGTCTGTAAACAAGAGCTGGGACTAACTATGAATCATACTGGCTAGCCAGATATTTTTCCTTATTTACCATCTGCAAATAATGTCAGCGTTGTGCCCGACGCTGCCAGAGCTGTCACTTTGACAGGTTGTGGAGGTGGTGGTGGAGCAGTCACCAACAAAACAGGTTAAAAAACAAGTGCTCTTCATTTCCTTCCCCTCATGAAAACATCCCAATTCTCTCCAGGCTGGTAAATACTCAGGCTCCTGTAATTTGTGTTTCGTTCTTGAATTTATTGGCAACTGTAACAGGATTTGTCTGTCAAGACAAGAGTCAGGATGAAGAGACCAAACAGGAGAGGAGAGGGCTGATAAGGTCGTTTGCAATATGTCAAAGGAAGAATGCGGACAGTTTATCTGATTTTCTCAGCTCGCTCTCATTTCACTGGGGCAGAATCACAAGAATTCATTTCATTTTTCTTACTCGCTTTTCTATAGCACAAATTAAATTAACTGAGCAGCACTATAAGAACACTGTGAAGGCTCAATCACATTAGGTACACAAGCTTTCTGCAAGCCATTTCATTTTACCTCTATTTTGTCATTAAGTGTCATTTGTATTAGTCACATATAATTTAAACAGTGACATTCATATATCACATTGACCACACTTACCATTAGTTAGAATCCTTAGGAGTCTTGGATCCTGTCCTGTTTGTTTCCTGTGTCCTCAAATTGTGTTAATACGGAAAAAGAGAAAGATACTGACTTATCGTAATACCCCTGGCTTCACAGGGTAACTCAAAGCTTCATGTGCCTAATTAAACATGAAAATTTTCAGTCATGCTAGTTGCATTACTCTAGGGACGGCAGTGTGTGGGTCTGTCAATCTACTGTCATGGATTTTTGGACATTCACACTGATTTTCCTCCACAGAAGGAGGATGAATGGCAATAACTTTGAAGATCCCCTACTTTGGTTTATGTCTAAATACCCGCCAAACCAATCACATTCCCATCAGCCTCAGCTCTAGTTTGTGTTTAGGGCTAATTAGCGTATGTTAACACACTAAGCTTTGCTAAGATGGGGAACACGGTAAACATTATACCTGCTTATCATCAGCATGCTGTCATTAGCTTTCAGCTCAAAGCGCTGCCATGCTATTCTTAAGTACAGCCTCTTGGAATCACTTGCATGGCTGTAAACTCTTGTCTTGTTAAACGATACAAAGCAAAGTAATATTGTGGATTAAGCTGCCACACTATCAATGGCTAAAGTCATCTCTTTACTTTGGTATCACTGACATTGTTTATGAACATGAGAAAACAATGTTAATGAACATATCTAGAAAGTCCCAAAATACACAATGAATGCATCTCCAAAATGTTACCTGACAATGTATTTCATTTGTATTCCTACAATATCCTCCTGTGGCAACTAAAACATGACCTACTATTTTTCTTGGTATTGTTTAGGCACTCGCTGCAATTGGTTAAGGCTAGGAAAAGATTGTGCAAAAAACAAGACAACAATGCGTTTACCATTAGACCGAAACCAGTCATTCCCTAAGCTTAACTGATATAAAGTGACTTCTGATGCCTAAACCTAACTACAAATGAGCACGTGAACCTCAGACTCTGGTGTCAAAGTCACTGCACTGTACGCCCCACCATCCACCCTGACCACCTCCCAACAATGCGTTGAGGTACATAAGTGTACAACTCTCTTATTAAATAGAAAAAATGTTACCTGTGAACATTTTCCAGCAACAAAAATATAACTGAGAAAATAAATGGGTAGTATTTGAATGTATTTCTCAGGCGACAGGGTTGCTTTGTTAGTCAGTTTGTGGCTGCCTGGGCCTCAATTTCTCATTTGAACCTCATTCCATAAGAGGCTGGAAAGAGTTTCATTACTTCCACCTGTTAACTGTTAAATGTGTTCAGATTAAAGTTAAAGTGGTTAGTTTCTCAAGAAAATAAAATTCTAGGTCAATAAACCCCTGCTGACTCACTTGGTCCTTCACAAATGCATGAGCACAAACTCTGATTTGTTCAATAAAAGGCAAAGAACTTCAGATGAAAAAGAAAAAAATAAACTTTCAACAAAGACGCACCGAACATCTGGGAAGTAGACAAATCCTCCCCCAGCTCCTTAAAACAAATACTGAGAACCACCAGCCTCAAAACATCAACTATTAATCACATTTGAAGCTATGTGCTTCGAAATGAAATACCCAAAACACCTCACTGCCTTGCATGGTCTTGAACTACACAATCAAAGGGAGCTTTTGCACCAAAACAGAATTTCAGTGGGTGACAATTTTCATGTATTTCATGGTAATCTGAAATTCCGTTTCACTCCATGCTTCAACACTATCTCTTACTGAGAAAACGACATTTTAGGCTGAACTGACTTCAGAAAAAAAAAAACCCTCTTGTGCAGATAGGGAACTAAGCGTTTCCTGTCCTTCACTCCAAACACTACAGAAGACAACCTTCATCATCTCTGCTCTATTTGTTATTGTTAATTCATTGTTAATCCATTGAATTCAAGGAGTGGATTTTCATCATTTGCAAATGCAAGGTTTTTCATATTTAAACTTTACTACAACAAATAATTATCAGCAGATGAATAAAGATGAACGTTCAATGTTTTACAGGAAGTGTGGATATTTGAAAAGAAATGAACTGGAAGTGAAATACCACCAGCCCCTTCAACATACTGTATAATATTCCTGGAGCTAGATTGGTTGCCCTGTTCTTGATTGTCTTGATTCTGTGCACTTGGGCACATTTATCTCTGTATGTATTATTGATATACTCATGAGGAATGTTACAACATGTTCTTCAGGATCTATCAAGCTCAGACGGATAGCTGTTTTTTTCAGGACTCCTTTTGGTGCTTTTGACAGTTGTAAACATATGTATATTGCTGACATGGCTGAACGAACCATCTATAATGGATATGGAGTCGTGTGGGGTGGAACAAGTCACTTCTAGTGAGATACTGGGATTCTATAAAATTTTAAAATGGGACTCTGCAAATATGCTCTGCATTTCCATGAATAATATCCACATTTTAGAGGATGAAAATGTCAATCGCTCTCTGCCAGGCCTTCAGAGATTTCAGAGTGTAATGAGGAAACATATGTCTTTCTTAAATGACAATTTGGAGATCTTCTGCACCTTGGTGTGCTGCAGTCAGTCAGTATTTAATAACTTGGACCGAGTCCTCTAAACCTCAAGATGTTCAGTATGCCACTGATTACAATACAGCAGTTTTTATATATCTCATACAAACTGAACATTTCTCCAAGGTTTTGCAAAATGCTGTTTCCCCAAACCACTGCTTTCTATGAATAATAATATGTTGAGAAGTTAAAATTGGGTTTTAAAGCATTCCATGGCTCATACTTGGTTTTCCTTGAGCTCCCCTTGCTGCTCTTTGTGCGTGTGATTGCTCTGTTTGAATCCTTTTTGATCTCAGTGAGTCAGTTGACACCACGGACCCGGTCATCCTGCTTGAAAGCCTCAAAAAAGGGTTTATGTCACAGTTACTGCCCTTCAAATGGTTCAGACCAAAACATTGCTGATAGGTCATTTCCTGCTGTTGGAGGCAGTGCATCATCTCAACCGTATTTCATATTTGTTTCCCATGGATTGATTTTAGCTGCTTTCTTGATTAAATACTCTTTAGGACCACACAAAGAGCCTTTAATCAATGTGAAAAAACAAGCAAAAGCAGCAAAGCTCTTGCTGTAATTAAATTATTCAGAAGAAATGTTCTGTCAATATGTAATGAAAGCCAATACAAAATGTTCAATAACATTTGCAAGAAAAAGGATCAAACCATTCAATTACTATTAACTAGTAAAAGTGAAATTCTTCCACCCCTATGTCTTCTATTTTTTAGGCCTCACTGATTTCCACTGTATTCAAATCTATACTCTCAGGTACTCTTAACTCTGCATGGTAATAATATTGGATGATCTAACTTGGTCACATCATTTGCAAAACAGGATATCAGTTTCCCCAGTGAACACCCACAGCCTTCACAATGCACTGAAAATGTTTAATAAAAAAGTTTGCAATAAAAAAGATGTTCATATCTAGTCTGTAATGAAATGATCAGAACTGAATCCTCTGTTGAATTATAGCAGTAGATTCACCTTAATGATTCACTTCTAAGATATAAATTGACTTCTCCAAACTAAGATATATCACTAAACAGTGAGTTAATTATAATGAATCTAGGATTGCTGAGTTCCACCCATTCAGCTCTATTAATTTAATTAAAAAAAAAAAAAAAAAATCTGCAGCCTTTCTGTGAATCTAGTGGATTTTCACCCAAAACCTTTTCTAAGATCAAATATGGTCTTTTACAGTTACTTTTAAAGTTATTTGTGCTTTTATTTCATCTCATTTTCATCACCAAGCTCTTAACACCAGTTGGAACTCTCCAGTCTGGCCAACTAAGAGCCAGTATCATAATACCCCTAATTTAGTGATGTTAAAAAAAGCTTCCTTAGTATTTCTACTGATCCAATTTGTGACTTTTCCCTTCAAGGTTCTTTGACTATGAAAATGTGAAGAGATTAGGTGGGTAATATTATTAGCACCTAAAAAAAAAACACCTCTCAAAGCACTTTTTTTTTTAAAACAACCACTTTGTTTATAATTAGCTTCTTCCACATCTTGACCTTCTCATTTGACATTATTTCAAATGAGTCCTGCCTTTTTACTCTTTACCTATTTACTTTTATTGACTTTGTCTGAGCACTTTATTGACTTGCACTTATCATGATTTTTGAGACTTGGCTCAACGAAGTAGACAAGTCTGGCCTACCAGGTAGATTTCAGGATTGGATTAACCAACATGGTACATTCACGCTCATACAACAGCACAGGAAGTAACCCTGACAACAATGACCCCGTAGAGGAAGATCAGTAGCTACCTCCACTGATGGCTGGGTCGGTCAAGCAGCTTAAGAAGTGCAGGAGGAGCAACAAACTCCAGCTGGCTTTGGGTCAGGAGGAGAGCTCCATGGGCCAGTGCTGCTGGGACACAAGCCAGGGATTGATCACCACACTAGACAAGTCTGGCCTACCAGGTAAATTTAAGGCTCAGATTTACCACTCTACTTGGCATCATTGGGGCTGCAAAAAGGAAAGTCCAACATGAAGGCTGCAGAGAGGGCCTCCAGATGGCTTCGGATCAGGAGGAGTGATCTGTGGGCCAATGCTGCTGGGACAGAAGCCAGGGTCTGTTCAATCTTGGCTGGGCCGCCTGAGCAAGGCTGTATGATGATGAAAGACCGAAACACCTGATGACCTCAGGAACATCTCGGAGGATGTGTCCAAGCGCCCCATCCTGGGATCTATCTGTGAATTGCATCTGTCCATTATTTGTACCACTAACTGAGAACTGAAGTCTATAAAACAGTGAAAATCTGGCATCACCTCACAATTTCACAGAGCTCAAGATGAGATCTCCAAATGTCCTGATTTGTTCAATTCTCACTATAAAATCCCAAAATAAAAAATTAACTTACAAAGTCATAAAACAGAGAATCTCACATATGAAAAGCTGAAGATGTCTGCCATCTTTTCTTGATAAAAGACTTAAATTATTTATCAATTAATAAAACCATAGTCAATGAATTTTCTACTTAGTTAATAGACAGTACCTTTCAGCATTGCTGCATTATGCAGATTTTAGTAGTTGCTCTGAATCTGCAGAATCCCTCACATCATAAAAAGAGACATGAGCTGTGTGATTTGGGAGCAGTGAAGTAAGTCCCAGTTTCTTTAATTCTTACAAATGATGATGATTTGTGAGAGTTACGTTTTCAGGAAATGCTCAACCAAACCCTGAAATATTCTGGTACACAGATGATCAAAAACTAAAATAGCTGTTCAGTTTTGAACTTTTTCTCAAAAGCCTTTTCTCATTTTCTTGTATTATATAGTAGATGTTTGGCCAACGGTGCAGACAATGACAATTTGAAAACATGATTTGGAGAATTATTTAAATCTGGTTTCTTTATTTTTGGACTCTTTTTTTGTAGTACAGTTTGAAGATGTATATGCAGCACTCAGACTGTGGCTTATATGGATTTGTGGAGTACCGTAAGTCAATACTGGCTGCCAATACTGTGGCTGTATGTGTAGCACAATACTTAAAAAAACCCATTTAGTTTTCAAATGTTTTAAAAACGTCACCCCTCTTGAAAGAAACTATATGACGCCATATTAGAAGAGAAGTCCACACAAAGACTTAAGTACTGCAGAGCAGAGCGTGACCGTGAGACAAGGGCCAGTGATCAGCCCCATCCTCTGGGAAAAAAGTCAGAAAGCAATGCCTCGGAGTGATGAGTAAAATATGTGGATGGTGCAGTGAACCATCAAGTACACGTCACCTGCTGTAATGGTATTCACTTGATTAATTGAAGTTAACATCTCTGGTTCTCGAAGCTTAAACACTCAAGTTTGCTGTGCATATCTGATGAAAGGTCAGCTCACTCCAATTTATTTGCCAAAAAGGAGAGGACCCAGGGGAACAAGCACAGGCTGGGAATTTAATCAGAGTGCCACCCTGATGCTGAAAACTGGTTCTGCTCTGTAAACAGCCTGCTTCTCAATGACGTGCACATATGAATCTGGGCAATGGTGTGTGACTAATGATCAATGACTGAGACAAACTCCAATCATAACATAGTGACAAGTTTTGTTGACAAATATTTTGTTAGGAAAGACAGTGCTGATTAAAAGTACGATTTAAGGTAATTGCAGTTTTAGTATACTTTAAAAACATGTTTCATTGTGATATGTACTGATTATCCTGCTCAGATCTTCTCACAGAGACCATTTCTCATTCGGGATCCAAGAGATAGAATTTCGCAGTCAGACAGAATCAAAGTGGGAAATTGATTAGAGGAGTTGTTGATCAATTTATTTGAGCAATGTCTGTGTTAAAACTGAGTGCGCTTCACGTCAATTAAGACCCTTGATGACTGCATGCGCTCAAAGAACGATTCAATTGACAACTACAACTTAAAAAAAAACTATTCTCCAGCCTGCAGTCTGCCTTTGAACGGTATATACACTTTGAGTCTTTAACTGTCAAGTGCAGAATATGTGAACGACTAAATGACTTATACTGCGACACATTACATTTATAGTAGGTGGGGGATTTCGTTTTTGTGTAATTAGAGATTATATTCCTGAGTCCTTCTCTTGCCGAGTTGCAATAGTGATAAAAACGTGTGAATTTAAATGAGGACAATTTTAACAGAGCTTTGTCACAGAAGACGCGCTGCATTTAGAGGAGATTTACTACATTTCACTCCCTGCGCTATGCAAACATTTAAGATTTTTGAGCTATACCAGCCTTACTTTATGTTTTATCTTAAGTTTTATCTAAAGTTGTAATCCTTCAGATTTTTTTCCGGTTGATTTGCTGACACGTGGTTTGGCACAATAACAACTTGGTTAGGGGAAGTTCGTCATTGTGGTTATAATAATAAAGACGTTGTTAAAGTCACAGAATGATTGTGGTCATGCTTCGAAGAAAAATCAATGTGTGTCGGCTAGAAACTGAAAAGAAACAGCTGTCTCCCGTGTTTAAGTCCTATGTTTCCACCCTGACCTCCTCTCTACACAGACCTTCTTACTCTAAAATACCACTGCCAGACTTCCATCTTTGCTCGCTAGATGCAATTGTCATTCGTCTTAGGAGCAGAGTCTGACTGGATTACATGCATGCATTGCTTTACTCTGATTTGTTGTTGCACATTAAGGCAATTTCAGTCCAGCCCTGAAATGGTGGTCTCTATTGATATAATACAATAAATGGCAATTTCTTTCTTTGATTTCAGAAATATCTTTATAACTTTAAACCAAAGCTTATGAAAATCTACAGGGAGTGTCACAATCTCCAGAGACAGGCTGATATATGGCAAGAATTAACTGCTGTATGCCATTCTCCAATGTCATGAACGTACGTTTGCAAAAAATTGCCAGAGCCCTCAAACAGTACTGTATAGACAGCTAGTCGCGAAGATGTGAGCTTTCAAACCCGAAGAAATGCTTCACAGAGAGGGTATTCAACCATCTTCCCTTTTCCTGGCAGTTACTACAGCAAACCTCCCATCAGCATGAATGAACAGCAGAAGAACAGAGAAAGAAAAGAAAAATCCCATGCTGTGCTGTCTGGAGAGAGATGTCCTTCATGGGCTACAATACAGCAAATGGTATTATTATCTGACTACTGCATTCTGCTATTCCTCTGTCAACTCTTTCCTTGGTGTGCTCTCACTGTGATGAGGAAAGAGCCATTTTTCACCTTGTTATTTACATACAGCTGTAATAATCCTCTGTGTTCCTTCCCTTTCATATTCATTTTGAAATTCTACAGTATTTACAATTAGGGGCTTCGGAGCGCATACCCAAAACAGGCAAAGGGTAATGAATAAATTAAGCATTAGAGTGAAGGCAGAGTCCTACTCAGGGGTCACATGTATTTTGCTGCCATTTTAAAACAGGCAGATCACTGAGGAATATGGCAGAAGAATACGTCCAGTCAGATGCAAGTGAGCGGCTGTAAATGCGCGTCCATTGGGGAGCATCTGAATTATTTATGGTGCCTCTTGTTGTGCTGCACAATCAGGGGAGGTTTATTTCAAACAAAGGGAACATGATGTCTGTTATGACTTTCTGTTATGCTTTGTCGCACAATGCCATGTTTGTAATCCCCATTTTCATCTGCATTAGATTTATTTTATTTGATCTATCCAACCGCTGACATGTGCCTGTAATTGATGCAGCTGTGATTGCCTTCTGAGCTGTTTATGTATGAATCGGAGAGCTCTCATCTTTCTGCAGCCTGGGACGTCCCACTACGTCTGTCTCCAGAGATGCCAGGTCTCACTGATATAATTCTCCTGAGAACTTCACAGCGTGAACCGTTAAACATGGCACTTTTGTACGACTTCATACTGAGAGGCTGTTTGACTTTTCTTACCGAAACTCCACCAGCACAGTTGAACACATTTATTATCTCTTCTGCAGTCGCTCCAATATATTACAAAAAATATTACGATTTAGGGTATATAAGTAAAGGAAAACAACATGTAAATGCTTCATACAGTGTGTGAAAAGCCTCTTCTTTTTTTTCTGCTGCCACACCTTCCTCAGCATATTACATTTCTCTGCGGGTCAGCAGCTGCAAGCTCAAATTACTTGTTGGACAGTAAAGAGAAAGACTGAAAGAAACAGAGTAGCTATTACTAGCAGTGATGCAAACCTCAAAGTGCCTTTTTGTGTTATTATTGTGTCTGTCATGTCATTCACAAAATGCTAGTCCTTTGTGATGCTCACTCTTGTCTGTTGTTGTGACAGTCTGATTGTTGCATGTGTGTCTGCATCTAGATATTTGTTCTGAAATGTTTTACTAGGTTTTAGCTTTATTAGGCCTGTCGCGATAAACAGTATATCAATTTATTGAACGATAAATTAAAATGAGCTCAATAATTTTGCTAGCCGCCATAATTTCTTTTTTCTTGCTTGTTTGTTTTCCTCTTTGTGTCGCTCTCTGTACCAAAGAGTAGACAAAACCGGTGCAAACAAAATACAAGTGCAAAATGGTGCGCACTCACAGACAGTGTCGTGCGCTTAATTGCTAAAGAGATGCTGCCCTTTAACATCGTTGAAAAGCCGACATTTCAAAAAATGGTGCAAACGTTTGACAGCCAGTACGAATTGCCTGGGAAGAACACACGTGTCACATACGGCAATTCCACAACTGTACAACAGCGTGAAAGACGACATACTTAAGGAGATCAAAGACATCCCATTTTATCATTATATTAGTTGAAAATGGTCTCAAAACGGCAATATTATTGTTTATCGCAATAATTCCTAGGACCATTTATCGCCCAGCAAAATGTGTTATCATGACAGGCCTAAGCTTTATCTTATATCAGTTTATTTTATTTTACAGGGACCATAACAACACAACACAACCAGTTTTCTTGTTCCATTGGCTTTTTCTTATGTGCTTTGATGTTATTTTATCTGCTTGTTTGAACATTACCATGCTCAGGGACTACCAAAGATAATTAGCCTTTTGGCTAAACCTGACACATTTACATCATACTGATGTTAATTAATGCCTGTCGTTTGTGTGCTAAATAAATAAAGTAAATCTTAAAAGTTATGCCAATGCCACCCACTTCCAGTTCATTTCCTGCTCCAGCCTAATGAACGTGCCTATAATTCTGTATTTTAGCAGAATTACTTTGGTGTACATGTATGTGACAAATGTACAAACACAATCATTTTCTACAACAGCTGAAAAATCACTACTTTTAACCAGATGGGAAAGGTTAGTAGAAATAATGAACCTCCCCATAATTGCTGATGCTAATTAGCTGCATTTGTGTGACCACATTCCTTGTCATGTACAAACACACTGTTGCAAACGTTACAGAAACACTTGATCTGCAAGTAGCTGCATTAGTTTTCCTGTTGGCACTGGCTTTTTCTTTCAGCCTATTTGTAAAAGAAAGTTTCGAGCAGTTGCTACACAGAGCTAAATTCATATATATATATTTCAAGAACATAAATAGCAGGAAACAATTTAGCACAAGTGGCCCAGACAATTTCCAACAACTTCTGGCGTAGGCCTGGCCTACGTGCTGTGTAACTCTGAATACGGATACATACACAGACACAAAAAATACAGATATATTTGTGAAATAAACGGATGCAGATAGCAGCTTTGAGTTAAAACCAACTAGCTCCTATTGACTGCTTGATAAGTAATTGTAAACGGTATGTTCATTGTTACAACCAAAGCTGCATGTAATTATCAGATTCACTGTTTCATTTCAAACATTTCATTCATAAAAGACCAGAAAATATTTAAACCATTTTTGCTTAAAAAAAATATTTGAACAATTAATTGGTTAGGAAAATGCTTTGTAGATTAATTTTCTGGCAATCTCTGTTTTTTTTAACAGTAAACTCAGGTAAAAAACCTCTGCCTGTGAGCTACTGCGTATTATCATGTTGTCAGTAAGGTTTCTAATTTTGGAGACACCTCCCTCAAAGGTGGGCCAACAAAAGCTGAGGAAACACAGACTGCAGTTGAAGCAGAATCAGCTGGGGTGAGCTCTCAAGTCACAGAACTCAGTGGGAATTTTTATGTCAGTCTTTCACATGTCATATCACAACAATAGGAGTCAGGCTGAAAGAGGCTGCTGATCCTCTGATAATTCACATACACACTGTGAAAGAAAGCCTGTCTTTGGAAAGTAAATATATGTGGGTAGCCTATAAATACTGCAAATAATGATGCTATAAATAATAACTGTATGTGAACTGAATATAATGAAAATAAATTAGCATATTCATTTGATCCTTTATGGAAACAGAGGTCTTTATATTACACTCAAAATGAAGGGAGAGATAGAGATTCACTTTCACTGTAGTTTTTAAACAAAGATCCAGGAGGATTACGCCCCATTTGCAGCTTGTCTTTGAGATCAGACAGCAATTTGCTGCTGTGTGAGATGGTAAGTCTTGCTGCACTGCACATGTGGGCAGCGATTGAGAGGAATGTTTGCTCACCTCTCCATCATAATCTGTTGTTCATCAAAGAGATCTATTTTTTGCCCCCTTTGTACCTCTTTCACTGGACTGCAAACTCTGACAAAGTGCCTGAGTCCCTGCTCTTTAATGATGATATATGGGAGTTATCCTGAGGATGTTGTCAGATCAGGGATGTGCCATGGGTGGAAACCTGGGTGGGGACACGTAGAGAGTAAATAAAAAACATGTTTGTTTTTTTTTCTGTAATTCAAAAAGATTACTTGTGATGGACTGCTGCTCTGAAAATGTCAGGAAACAACTGAAAGTAGTTCAAGGCTTTAACTCTGTTAAATTTATCTAAATTAATTATCTTAATTTACATTAACCCTCATTTTCTAATGTGTTTATCTGTAATTGGGGGTGTCAGGACTTAGGCCACTACTGGGGGAAGGAATCAACGCAGTTCAATACGTTTTTCAGCTGTGAAGTAACAAGTAATGTGCCTTCATAAGTTTTGATTTTCAGGTAGCTGTAGATGATACCCGTCTTTGATAAATAGAATAGGTGGTGTAATGCGGCTTTGAAAATTTTCCACAGATTTTTGCATCAGTTTGTGCATTTCCAGACATCTATGCCACTGCCGTAATGAAGATTAATTCAGGAATCCTCAGATAAACATACTCCTAAAAATGGATTCCACTGCGTTTGAAATCTAGCTGTTGTTCAACTCGCATTGCTTTGACACAGTGCATTTTGCAAAAGCCATTTCTCAAACTGACACAGAATAAAGAAGGGTTGCGGCCTCCTCCTGTTTAATTATAGCGCCCTGAGAAAAGCAGCAGATGCCAACAAAACACATCAAAACAGCTATTTGCATGAAGAGAATCCAATTTCAAAATGAGTCAAGAATCTATATTTTGGTGTGCTGATATTTTTGGTATGCTGAATGTGCTCTCATGGAGGAAAATGGTTAATCTAAGAGCTCTTTCAATTTTCCGGGATATTACACTCATGTCAATTGGTTTTGCTTTTTCCTGCTGTATGATAACATGTGAAATACATTTACTTTAGGACCTGCAAGTCATCTGCAAAACAGTGAGGGACTGAAATCTTGCACAGTTTAATAAAAAATAATAAATGTTTAAGTGATATTCTGTATTTCACACTGCAATACACACACAAATATATCCTCTGTGTTGCTGGTTATAATCAATCATTTATAAAATACTTTCCTGAGGCCTCGTTAATTATTATTAAGCATTATGGTAATTATTTTATTCTATATAGAAGAAAGGAGTATTTACATAACCTGAGGTAATGCTAATGAAGCATTTGTCAAACTTATGGGGAGGAAAAGTGTTAAATAGGAATTTTAAGAGCATCCCAAAGCATCAAGACTAATTAAATTACACTTTATTTATTTACTTGCTGATTTATTTTTCTGCAATCTCAAGTTTCCATCAAATGGATTTAAACTTTTTTGGTTTCTGCACTCGTTCTGTGGCTGTCAGCAGACTGATTCAGACACTCTCTCTCTCTCTCTGTGATTAAGGGTCACACAGATAGACTTGATTCGTTTTGACTCCTGAATCGAAAACCCTGACCTCTTTGATTCTGTAAAAAAATAAATAACAAATAAGTTTATTTTACATCTTTCTAGTTTGAGCGTGAAGAAATTTAATCAAAACACTTGTCAACATGAGTATTGGGGCGACTTTGAAAACCCTTTTTTTCCTTACACTTTTTTCTCCAATTACACAGAGGAAACGTTAAATTAAAATCCATGTGTTCTCACACTATCACTATCCTCATTAGGACTCTCGGCTTACTGCTCCATTCTTTGTGAACTTTTCACATACACTATCTAGAGACCTGTGGTGTGTCTTTGAGGTATCAGTGTCATGATGCTTGCAAATGGTTTTTCTCATTAAAAAACAACCGCACAAAGCCAACTCGTTTGCACTAACAAGGACATATGAGGAAAACAACAAATGTATGAACCATATAATCTGCAATAATGAATCTGTTCTGGGCAGTCTCTCTATACAGAACTGCTTTTAGAAGGAAAACTAATGGAAGTATTGTCACCTGGACCTCACATGTAATAAAATGTCAAAGGTGTCAAACTCATTTCCTGCACTCAATCCCCCTGAAAAAGAGGCCAGAATCCCCTCCTCAAAGAATATGAGGATAATTAATAATCTCATGACCACATCATCAACTTGTGTTTAATTTAACATCACACACTAAAATATTCAGAGTAGCTAGTGTGCTACTCTATATTGCAGAAATACTAATTCACCACTGGGCAAAACTCTAACAAGAAGAAAAGATCTTGGTTGTAATAAGTTATTCTTGATGCATCAGACCACATATAAGATGACACTGCTATCAGGTGATTCCTGTAAAACACAAGAAAACTAATTTAGCCAGGGGATATCAAGTTATGTAACCCCTTTGTGCTCACATAATAACTTTTGTTTTAGGGCCTGGGAAAGTTGACACACAATTACCACTGTAGTGGCTTTTCATGACATTGATGAAGCTGTTAGTAAAGGGCCACAAAAGCCACAAGTCAAATCTTTCGGTTCCATTACAGAGTCTGACTTCTTACCAAATGGAGCAAAGAAGAAATTTTGCGTGTTGTTAAAAATAAAAAAAATGGGAAAACAATAGGGGGAAAAAAACAAAAGTAATGTCACAGTACGAAGCTCAGATATTTTATTTTATTTATATATTTTTTGCAAGAGGCATTTATAAAAGCACGTCATTAAGAATATCCAGCTGCTCTATTCACTGAGAGCCAATAACGTGCTCTCGCAAGAATTTTTAACAAAAGGAGCACACATGTGGCAGCGGTTCATGCTGAGTTTATGTCATGTGAGACTACAGCACTTGAAGAGCCATCTTTATCTGCAAACAGTAACATGAAGACAACTCGGATTGTCCTAGAATAACAGCAGCAGCACTGTACAGACATTCACCTACCAGGGATCCTCTTTAAGGTCTGATGTGTGCTTACTGGCTGCTCCATAAATAATTGCTTAAATACAGTATAAAATGGTGAGTGGAGCCTTCCTTCCCATAATTATTATTTACAGTAAAAAGGCAAATTCCCTTGAATATCTATGACCAGCCACAAATTCCTATGAGTAATATCAGAGCTTTGCAGGTTCACGAGTTTATCAAACCATCTATTGTATGTATTCTCAGTCCGTGTTCACGGCAGCCCAGGGTGTTTTCTGCTGTTCATCAGAGGGGCTGTTTTCCCTATTGAGATAAGAAATTAAATCTGCAGGAGCAGAGGATGCTGGGTTTGCTGCAGGGTGGCGAAGCAGCAGCTCTAATAATGGAGCCGACTCCCATTGCGCAGGCTATGAGGCAAACAGCCGTGGCGCCAGCCCAACCCTGCCTATGTGAGAGGATAGCTAACGGTGTCACTCTGAGGAGGCTCACTCCCTCTCCCTCTCTCTCTGTATGTGAACATGTGGTTAAACCTGCATGTGGCATAGAGGGGAGGAACAAGATGCTGTGTTTCTGCGTTCCTGTGTTTCTGCGTGGCATTTGAGTGAATATATGCAGGAGAAAAAAAGAAAGAAAATGGGAAAACTGTATGGCTTGCCTTTGTGTTTAATGTAGTGAGAATATGCATGCATGGTGAATCAAACATACTGAGCTTGTGGAGTAAAACTCCAATGACCGATTGAGTCAAAGAGGGGAAACATCATTTTTTTCAGCATATTGTTATCAAAGTCTCTCCCATCACTTTCTGCTCATGCTCAAAGTCTAGATGGGTAATGTGTGGTAGTATATTATGTAAATGCGAAGAGGGTTTTATTTTCAATTTGGGAACTCACCAGAATATTGTGTCGTTTTGGATGCTCCTCACAGGGTTCACTTCAAAGCAGTCTGCAGAGAGAAATAAACGGTCACACCTTAATGTGCAAGCACAAATAACATTGGGGGCCCATACAGCACCAGTTGTAATAGTGTCAGAATCATAAAAGGGTTCAATTTATAGTTCAATCTTTGATTCCATCCCAGACTCAATACAAATGATTTGATATTTCTATAGTGGTGGAACAATCACTTTCTGCCTAGAGCCTTTCTGCCAGATGAAATTTAAAAAAGGAGAAATTCAAGCAGAAACATCATTTTACCTCCCTTCCTCTTTAAAGATGATTTCCTGCTTTATAAGCATAACTAATATTTGTCTTTTGCATGTATTATAATTAACCTGTGTGTACACTGGAACACTGGCCTTACCTTCAGGTTAGTTTTTTCTAGTTATTTTTTTTACATTACTGTTCAATTTACTGCTGAATATATACCATATACCAAGTCCTTGTATAATGCATTGTCTTCATATACCGTATTATTAGTCACAGATGAAAAAAAACAATGCAATACATTTAATACTGAGTGAGGAGAGAAACATCTTAAATGATTATGAAACTATTTGCAAGCAATGTATATAGATAGATGCATAAACAGAAGGACAGCAGAAGAGATGTGTAAAGAAATAGCCAAGGCATACAACATAAAACATACTAATAGAATTATGTATGGTATATGTATGTACATAATACTGCCTCCCCCAATGCACAATAGCAAAATTAGAAAGCACTGCCCACCACTGATTTTTGATAAGGCATCCTGCATTTGAAGACATAAACATAAATTCATAACTTTTAGCTTTTTGAGCAAGCATCGAACACATGGAGTTAGCAATGATAATGGCTGGGGATCTTGGCCTGGTTGCTACTGTAGGTACTAAGCTAGTTAGTCTGACATGCTATCGATTACAGCTTATGTTAGAGCAGATAAACACACTGTAATACATTCATTACACTTCCTTCCTGTGCATTTGATTTTGGAAAGGCATTAAAAAAAAAACACACTGCCCTACAAACTCTTCATAGCAAAGTACTGCTGAGCCTTTGAAAGGCTTTCTGGCAAGCAGAAATATCAACAAAGTTTATTCCAGTGACTGCCTTTAGAAAATCCTGCAGCATTTATAGATTTCCTTATCTTTTCTGGTGACTTTACCTGCTGAGAGCATATAAATACCGGACATGGACATGAGCATCGGTGCAGTTACAAAAAAGACCAATTTTTTAGTACTGCTGGTGCAGTGTTTTCAAGCACACCTTGACGTGATTGACACCAATCTCACATGGACAAAATTAAACTCTGCAGGACTGCAGTGAACCAAAACAAAACAAGTTAGGTGTAAATAGCTTTCAGAGTGCCCAAACAAACTTATTCTCCTCTCTCTCCCCGGTTCAAACCTAAAGGGGAGCTATCACAGTTAATTGAACCTTTTGTAGATGAAGAAAAAGTTTTCCACTATTTTTTTTTCTTTTTTTCGGGAGTAATCAGAGTGGGATAACTCTGATTCTCCTCTGTCAAATTTAATTGCCAAAGCAGCAGTCTTGATTAGGATCTCAGAAGTCCTTTTTATCAGCTGCAGCCACAGCAACGCTGGGTGTTTGTCCAAGCAAGACATATTTACCAAACCGAACTCTGACTTCTACCAATGTGTAAACAAGGCAGACCTCTACAAAAGACTCTGACATTGAGAGCAACCTTCAAAGGCGGCTGAGTAGCTGTCCATTACGTCCAAAAGAGACATGCCTCTTCTTCCTCTTTAGCGTCATGTTTGCATCTCACCCCCTTTCTACAAGAGCTCCCTTAACATGTAGGTGATTTTCTGAACATTTAACTAAATCTAAAATCTTCCTAGTCTTATTAAGGCATCAGTGACATGTCATACAGTGTGGGTATTTCGTCCAGTTTTTAATATAACTATATAACTATATAACTCCTCAAAGCGCCATTAAGTAACATCCAATGGCCAGCTTTCTGACTGACCTAAGACAGTGATGTGAGAAGTACAATTTCACACATGTTTCACTTCACTAAGACGTGCATCCTATGTTCATGTTCCCTGAAGCATCCACCACTAAGGAACTGATTAATACACACTGCATGCACACACACACTTCAAATATCACCCGTGCTTTTCATGCTGCTGTAGCTGTAATCTTACATGTTGTGACTGCATGCTAACTGCCCCTCCATCTACTCATCAAACTCCCACGCAGACACATCACATACATACACTGCACGCACACAGACTTCAGCTGAGTGACACACTGATTAGATGTATGAGAGGATTTTCTTTTCTACGTTTTAGTGACTGCTGTTATTTTTATAATTAAAAACACTGGTAGTGGGATGTGTGACTTCCAGAGGAGAAGGGAAAGGTTGCGCACTCCAAAACAAAAGCAGTTTTGCTTCAAAACATCCTTTAAAGATCAGATGTCGCCAGGATCTTATACTGCTTCCAGGAATATCTTCATTTCTGGTAATGCAACAGGATTATAGAAACAGATGCCGTGGAGCTTTTAAAGCTGTAGTTAAAAAAAATGTTGCTGCAACTTCTGATTATTTTCACTGTCAATTAATCTGCCTATTATATTCTCAATTCATTCATGATTTGTTAGGAAAAAGGAATAAACGCTGATCATAATTTCCCAGAGCCGAAGGTGAATAATTCAGATTATTTGTTTTATCCGACCATCCGTTAAAAATCCAAAGACGTTTGGTCTACTGTCATATATGGCAAAGAAATGAATCAGATCCTCACATTCGAGAGTCAGGGACCAATCCTCTTTCATTCTGCATTTGCAGCACATTCTGGTATTTAGCCTCGGACAGATGTACCGTGTCAGGTCTGTATAGGTTGTTGATTGACTCCTCCTCTAATCTCAACATTCACACTCAGTCCCAATGGGAACAAGACTTATGGGTTTCACTCACCTCTGCAGAGTGGGAAAGAACACCCAAGTCAGTAAGAGTCAGAGTTATACAACTGAAAATCTTACACAGAGCTTATATATATAAAAAAAAATGGACCCAAGCTCCTTTCATCTGTGCTGGCATGGTTATGGACAAGTAGGTACTTTGATTCATCTGATATAGGGCTCCACAACTAAGATAAAAAAAAACAAAACAAACAACAACAAAAAAACCTGGCGTATAGCAAGCCTCATCTTTTTTGGCTTCTACAAGAGTGATTTTAGCTGATTTGATCAGTGATATTAGCTACAGTTTAGGAATTTAGCATGGAAATGTGTTTCTACATTGCATATCTGTAGTTAAATTATTACCATGGACTCACTGTGGAGCCCTGTGTGAGAGGATTTTGAAGCTTGGTTCCCCCACAGATGAAGTAGACCTTGTGATCATAATTACAGGCAATTAACTATATAATATATTTAACTGTGTGCTGTCCTGTATTGTAGTTATGTCCCCCCTCACCACCTACGACGTGTTGTTGTGTTGTTTATCAGTGCACTGCTGTTCAGTTGTGGGTATAGTGTGTTTTTTTGTATGTGTATCCTGCATAAAACTGTAAATAAAAGTTGCAGAAACCAGAAAGGATTTGATGTTTTTGCTTGGAAAAATGATTGAAACAATTAATATACTTGTTAATCGGTTTTCTCTCAATTTTCTAAACAATTAATCAACAAGCTCAATACATAGGCACTCTTTATGTATAATTATGTATAAGACTGATGATTGTATAAGATTGTATATGCTGTCAGGGTGATGGTTTTCTTTTCTCTGCTTTCCTAAACCCAGTGCAGCAAACCTGGCTTCTCATTTGTGGCCGTCCTCAAGGACAAACAGCTATTTGTTCAGTGTTTCAAGATCTCAGAGCTTCTGTGCACAAGGTGAGGCAGCCGTTTGGATAACAGTAAGCTTGGATTATGTCTCCACATACCGACAAAATGGATGTTCAGTTTGATATTTTCTCACTTTTGCAGTGTTTTGTGTTTTTTAAACGAGCACTCAACAAACAGCTGAAAACCGAAACATGCTATTGCCTGCATTTTGCTCTACCTGTTGGTGTGTAACTAGAGGCCAGCGATGTCCATAGAAACATTATCGCCTCTCAGTCGCAACACCCTCTAGAATTCTTAATGAAGAGTGAAAAAAGAAGCAGCTACAGGGCCTTTCTATAGCAGTGTCTAAACCATGTGTGAAAATGCTAGGCACACAGCACATCCACTTCTCTATTACTCTGCCCGACTTACCACAAGGCTAAAATAAATATTTTGAGGCCAGGACCCACACAGCTATTATAAAACCCTCAATAAAAAACAAATAAAGAAACACATATTTGATATTGGGCCATGGTGAACTTAACCAGTTGGATGAATTGCGAATAGTGGCAATTCAGAGGCTGGCCTATGCAGTCAGAGTAAGGCCTGGTTATTCTGCCTGTTTAATCCCCCTCTCTTGAAGCGATCAGTGTGGAATACAAAACAAGAAGTGACATGGCGAGAAAGGAAAGGATGCTTAACTGATGGCTTGGCGGCAGCATTTGCCTTTGTCGCGCATGTTAAGCTTGTTGTGATTTTCGTCAGATATCAAACAGCCATGTTACTCCGCTGCCTCCGCTGAGTGTGATTTAACAGACAGCATATGGTTCTCTTAGCATGCCCACACAGTTGGCACACTGACCATTACCAGTACCTCCAGGGCAGCAAATGTGACCTCCAGAGATGAGAGAGCTCCAGACAAAGGCAACAACCCAAGGCAAAGTAGAGGTCTATACTGTGGGCTGCACTGCAGAGGGCTGGAACACATGAGTACACAGAGATAATGGCAGCGGCGGAGGTGTAAAATAACGAGGAAGAAATTGCGCTGATGTTTTACTATAATATTTACCATGACTAGGATGTTTTGACTCCTTTGTTCGCAAGGGAATCTCGTCGTGGTGCAGACACTGACCGTGGTGACACTGAGCAATAATACAAGTTGCCTGAGAGAATCACATCAAATAATATACGCTCTAATAATTGCTCTGGTTATGCAGCTATTTTTAATAAATAAAAAAAAAAAGAAAAAACTGTGTTAGATTTGCAAGTCTGTATTATCCTAAACTATGTCCCAAACATATAAGTCAGTGAACCAAGGGGAAGATGGTAATAGAATAATGCACTTGTCACGTCATATGAATAATTATGCAATAAGCACAACACAAAGTAGTGCACCAGTGGCAACAGAGGTCAGCAAGGTTACCAGTGAACTTCCAACATGCAGACTACGAGCATGCGAAGGATCAGAGTTTCCCTCCGTTCTTGATGAATCAGGGAGGATCGTCTCTGTTGCTCATGATCTGATGCTCTGGTAGTAAGCTCTTTCCCCTCCCCTGCCCCCCTTGTGAGTTGAAGACTCTGATGATGTCCGTACTGCTATTTATACACTTAGCCATGCTCAGCACATCTACCAGTACCACATAAATAATCAGTAGGTATGAGAGACAGTGTGCAAGAAGGATGGGCAGCAACTTCTGGGTTCATACTTTCACAGAGCAATGTACCACGTTCGCAACATCCCACATCTGACACGATATTTCATTCTGTGCTTACGTGCTCGTCTCTGGACCAAAACAGAGTTTTGACTTATTAATGCAGACATAAACAACTGCATTGATGGGTACTGCAGAGTCTTTAATGGTCGTATTGATTGTGCTGAACAGTACCGATAAGCCCCCCTCCCCTCGTCAGCAACATTTCTCACAAGGGATGGCTGCACAACTTACTCTGTCTCTTTTTTCTATATCTACTAGGGGTGAGTGAGTCCATGAAATGTGGTTTCAATGTAAAGTTATATGAGGGCAAAAATCACTTATACTTCTATTATTAAAAGTAACTAATGCACCATCATCTGGGGGAAGAGACACTTGTCATGATTTACGGAGGTGAATGGATCATTAATAAACTACTACTGAATAAATTTACAACCAAATGCTTTGCAAGTTTCTTTTTCTGTTTTCTGCTAATTACTAAAACTCATGCATGTTACAACACAGGCTCTTCTTTAGCAAAAGTGTTTATTGTGTGAATATTCTGAACTAACAGGGTACATGCATAAATGCATGCAACACCCACGAGCGAAATCTGAACCTGCACATGATTTTTTTGTCTCCCTTTTTTGTATTGATCCTATTTACTCTAGTATTGATACTCAAAACAAGACTTCTTATTCTTGTTATGGTAGAATGGTGGATTGGGTGCAAATCTGGTTATACTCCAAAAAAAAAAAAAAAAAAAGATGTAAATACTCATACTCAAGTGTGTCCATGTAATTCTGGCCTCCTGGTTGCCAATATCGCATAATCCCACCCCTAGTTTACATTTTATGCTAATATACATCACAAATATTCTTCCAAGGGTACATCATGTCATGTCCCTGTTCTAATTTAATTTGTGTTTCATGAGACACTGAAATTCACTATTCTTGCCATGTGTACAGTATGTGCTTGTAGTTGTTTACTAAACAATGAAACCTGTGAGCCATGTGTTCATTATTTTTAATCTGTTGACTGATTCAGAATTTCATTCAGTTAATCACACATGTCTATGTGTTTGTTTACATATACACATTTTCACCTCTTAAAAATGTTATTTGTTCAAGGTCTGGACACTGTACATATACTTGGGACTGTGTGTGCAAATTTGCCAACAAGGTGTTCAGAAAAGCATAGACGTTTGAGTAGTTTCTTTGTTGGAGCCTGGTGCCATTTCAGATGATTAAATTCATTCATTAAGGGACCGACACTGATTTGAATAACTGTGCAATTTCACCTGGAAAAATTGCAGCACATCCTGTAAATTAGCGGCTACAGCTGGAAGACATGCATCATTCCCACTGCTGTATGATGGCTACATGTTTTTAATCAGCTGAAAGGGAAGACTCTCATATATTCTACACGTAGTTGTACATGACATTATGGGTAAGAATTAAACCAAAATTAAACCCATTTTAATTCCATAAACTTTGGAGGATTTTGGAAATGACAGTGTGTGCGCCTTCACACTAAAGCCATGACAAATTCTACTGGCACTTGCTTTTAAATTTAGAGGTGTTCTGAGAAAACGACGCTTTAACAATTTTATACCAAAACTGCTTCACCCCGTGATCTGCCTTAACACAACCTGGACCTGCACGTCACACCTTTTAAAAGATTCTCTTTCATCATGTCTGCTTGGCACCAACAAGTCAAAGCAGCTGTTTGGGGAAACCATCGTCCCTTCCCCTACCTTGGCCCAATCAAACTTAATTTGGAGCCACAACACTTGAACAAGCATTAAGCTGCCTGCATTTGCACCTGAAATACGTTGCATTCCACACTGCAAGGAAATAGAGCAATATGCCTTTTGTTGCCAACAGGGTTTCAATACATAAAAAAGAAAAAAAGAAAAGAAAAGGCTATGGGTACCCCAAGCAGCTATTTTGCCTTGTGGCAGCCAGGGAGACACAATAAAAAATTTTTTAAAAAAGTTTAATACCTCGTTACATCGACAGATTTACCCATTCATTGGGAAAAAAAACCAAAACAAAGACTCAACACAAGACCTTTTAAATCTGCCGTAAAGGCAAACTTAAGGGCATTTAGAGGATCATGTCAAGTCATTATCTGCCGCTTATCTGGGTCCAGGCCCAGGTCACGGGGGCAACTTCCGCCCAGTCCACAATGCACCGAAGTTCTACGGCACTTCCCACAGGTGTTTACAATCATATTAAACCAACATGTGTCATTTACATGCCAAAAGCTTATTACCACCTATCTCATGATGTGAAAGATCATACAGTGCTTCAATTGTCAAACTATTTGAAACACAGCAAATCATGTCCAAATAGCAAATAATTATCAAATGGGCAGAATAAACCTATAACAGATCCCTTCATATTAAAGCATGAAGACATACAAGGCAGTTTTCCTGCAATACAGCTTGATTTTAACTTTCTTTTCTATTATTGTGCATGTGTATCAATATAGTGGAGAATAATACAGTCCACTGCAGTAAAAACTAAACATGTTTTAATTTTAGCTCATAAAATTAGAGCACAATTTATACAAATCTACAGTATGCCCTTTAATTCAAAGACATTCCTGTTTAAAGCTTCATTTTAATTAAAAACTCAGTCATGTAACTGGAATTCATGAGTTTTGAATTGACCACAACGAGAGTGTTTTCCAGGCTTTTGCTCCATGAGTGTGGGGCATACAGCTTGTGCTTCAGGAATAAGTGAGTATACAAAATGAATGGATAAATGTAAATACATTAAGAGGTGCAACATTTAAAAAAAGTAAACCTTGAGCTCATAAATGAAATATATATATATATATATATATGTCCAGATTCTACAGCAGAATGTTCATGTAAGAAGAGATGAGATGCAATGAAACTTTAATGAGTTTCACCAAGACAACATTCGCTGCAGCAACAGCAAATATTGATAGGATATAATGAGAACATTGTGAAATACATTGCTTTCCACACAGAATGCCATTTCCAATATGTTAGTACCGGATTTCAAATGCTTGGCAGTACAATACAGAAGTAACAACAATGCCATTCTCAACATTTAGCAACATCTGAATGTGTAACGTCAACAATTTGCCTGAACCCACTTGTTCTGAAAAGCGATTGTTTTCATAGCTCTCTCAAACAGTCACGGTTAGCTGGACTTGGACAGCCTTCCTTAGTCACGCTGACAGAACAGTGCTTCCACAAAACACCAAAAAAGCTCTGTTATGATCCACAGCTACAGTCTCATTTGAACTAGGGCACCAAATGTGCAGAGAGTGCCATTGTTTGTTTAGCCCCTGAGATGTGCTTGAGTGTTAGCTTTGTGTGTCCAATTATTTACTTCAATATCTGCAGGCCCCATAAATGCCACAGCGTTGGGGTGCAAAGACTAAAACGCAGCCTGGCATACTCTTGATGTATGTTTTATTAGACAGGCAGCAGTTCACCAGTGGTTTAAGTATGTTTTATCAGCATAGCGTCAGTGGATCTACAGTAACATTTATATCAGTGCAGTGGCTAATAATAGCAACCTGCCAGTTACAACTACAAACACTGTCATCGAAAACAACAGTAAGCCTGCAAAACCGTCGTTTCCTATCCATTCATGTCAGAGTATTGACATCCTCACTGATATTGAAAGGGATTATGTGACTTAAGTCTGCATGTTCTGCATGCCTGAAGAAGTGTTCTACTTGGATGGGGGCTGATCTTGTCGTGCCAGTCAGCTCTGTCTGAATACTGACTTCCTCCTTCGCAGATAATCCCATGAAAAAGACAACTCTTTAATGCCTAACATCCTTAACACAGCTCTCTCAATTCCTTAAATCAGAATTAGCCACCATGGACGCCCAATCCATTTTGTGCCTCACTGTGAACCTTTTTCACATGTCAGTGGAGATGTGCCATGAGCATGAATCAGGTTCAGAGTGATTGGGATAGAAAGGCATATGATAAGGAATATGTCAGTGAATATGATGGGCATACAAGGCACACCTTGTTTGTTGCTGTTATCAAATTAAATCATCTTAAATTCTCTCCTCTCTACAGTGTGGATGTGTTATACAACCTAATTTACTTCTGCTGGGTCTCAATACAGATGCAGCTCAGGCCCCTCTTGGTCTTCAGTGCAAGAAAAGCTGCAGATTTCCATTAAGATAAATTGGAAAATACCCTGATAGCAAGGCCACAAAAACTCGCTGTTTACTGCAGGGGTTCATGAAAAGACAATAACTGATTTCTTTTTTGACAGTTATCTTGTTTCTCCTCTTTCTAGGTAATATATGTATAAACAGACCTCCTGCCACATGTTTATGGTGACTTTTCTTTGTGAATTTTCGGAGGGGTCGATACAGATTTTAACCCTTTCAAATTCGTTCATGTTACATTGTGAAGTTATGACTTATGTTATGAATTCATATGTCCTCCTTGATATTTTAAGTCCATCATAAAATGTAAAGCTGGACCCAGTTCAGGACATCTGTGCCTGATAAAAAAGAAAGACGACTGAAGGAAAATAAAAGAAACATGGGCATGTGTCTGCATGAGTAAATGATATTACTGGACAAATGTTCTCAACACCATTCACCAGATCCTGAGGAGGGGCAGTGGAAGGCAGAGGGGCCATGATGAAATAGGACTGAAGTCAAACAGTTTGTTTGCTATGAAATTGCTAAGAAATGTCAATCAAAATGTTATGCCCTCGAGTGCAGGTGGAGTCAGCTCGCCTGCGCAGAGAGCTAGAACAAGGAAGAAAGAAAAATTATTTTGAGTGGTATTAAGTCCAAAACATAGGATGTATGTTGGTACCATTTTCTAATAAGAAACTGTTTATTTATGGTTTAGAAGTTGTAACTAATGCCTTTGTCAGTGGTAAACAAAGTCCTTCATATTGAACAGTTGTAAGCCATTATTTTGGGTTGCCAAAATCTCTTTGGCTCAGGACACTTGCTTCGTCCTTAAGGCTGCAAGGTATCTGCAGCCTTAAGGACAGTTGATTTATTAACTATTTACCACCATTTACAACTTTATGGATTATGTACAACCCTTTATCAATGATTTATTTACATTTAAAATTCCACATGATTAACTAACAGTGACCCTTTATATATGACTTTATAAATATAAATTGCAGCACAACTGATGGTATATTCTTATCTATATCTATGTATCTATATATCTATATCTTTATCTTTATATATTCTTTCTTTAGGGCTGCTTTACAACTGTAAACCTGATGGATGTCACATGTTTTAAGCTGCTATGTTCAATATACTTACAGCATATTAAAAATGGATCACTCATAATGACAAACCCACAGAGAAATATCATCCTACACTGCAGTTCCTCTCAGCTCTACAGAGAATTTCAGTGCATTTCTGCTCATTTTGGTTTTCTGGCCTGCAACTGTACCGTTTTGGTTCACGCTCTCATCAGCGTTGTTTCTAGACACATCAGTAAAACAGCTCTAAAAACCTTCTATACACTAGCTGCCCACCACCAAACAACAAACAAAGTTAGTCACTTGATAGTGAACATAGCTGGTGGCTGACGTTGACTTGTTTTCATGGATAAGAAAATGTTTGCTAACAAGTTTGCCACATGAACTTAATAATATGTCTGGGTTGCATTTACAGCAAAATCAGTTAATGCAGGTTTAAAAATGCACAGCTGAAAAACACTGCATCTCCAGTTTTCTTATGGCTGTGGCTCAAATTATCAAATGAAGGGTTTTAGTTAACGTGAATACATATAACAGGAAGTCTGCAAGAGACAGTGGTCCACAAGCAAATGGAAGCTAAAAATAAATCAGGTCTAAAGGATTAAAAGAACAGTAAAGTTGGTTTGATGTCAGAATATTCAAACTGACCCCTTTAAAAAACACACGACTGCACACATTAATATTGTACCACTGAGCATTATATATAGATAATATATTCCATGTGTTCTCTATGCTTATACAAAAGACACTCCTACAGAAGCATCTTAACAATGCCTTTCTAGAAAACACTATACTTTGAACCCTTTCAGAGCAGTTAAGTTTGAGTCTCCGTGTTAAATGGCTGCATATGTAGCATTACCATACACAGTACTGTACATATACCCTGCCCTTTGAAAAGCTCTTGTGCAATTTTCCTTGCATTTCTACCGTGCTGCAATGTAAGATAAGACAGATGTAACCTTGCAATGGATTATCTCTCAATTTAGGTTCACTGTTGACCTACACAAGCTTGGTTCTTTGCACAAATTCTTTATTGTTATGCAAATGTGATGCTAACATAGGGGAATAGTGACTAAAATTAAGTTACAAATACAACATGACTGTATTTTATCTGTCTAATCTCAGGCCAGCAAAGATTTTTAAAGCTATCAAGCAGTGATACAAATCCATATGCATATGGAGTGCAGTGTGTGAATCAATTTAAATCACAATGTCAAGACACATTACAAATCATTGCTCCTTCTGAGAAAAAAAAATCTTTAAGCCTCATGAAAAACCTCCCAGGACATTCATATAAATGAGGTCAAATGTGGTAAGTAACAGTTCATTGCATCCCCACAAGTAATCAGCAAGAACCATGTGCTTTTCTGCACACTTTAGTTACATAAATCCAAACTAGAGCGCCTTGTATTAGGCTGCCTTTGACCAGAGAGAACAAAAGATGAGGATGTTGAGGGGAAGAAAACGAATTGTTGATTGTTAATGGCTCTGGTAGTGAATGAGAGACAGAGCGATGAAACGGTTTTCTAATGTCTTGTCGCACCATGAGAATGAGGCAGAGAGAAGTGACAGGGTTTTTGCTCTGCCAAGGTCAATTGTTCCACGTTGATTTTATTATGAAGTGGAAAAGAGCTCGATAATAAGCTTGCTTATTAGCTGTGTTAAGTTATTGGTGGGTACAACAGTAATAACTGAGACCTTATTGTATTTTAAGTGTAGGTGTGGAGTAAACCTATTTTTCAGAGTCTTTATTGCCAAAATATGTAATAGCATGCACAAAGCACTATTTGCCGCACAGACCCAAAGTCGTTGAGACACTAAGGCTATTTGAGCTTCGCTTGACAGCATCCATTATTTATGACAGCGCCCTCTACATATTCTAAAAGACATATTAATTAACATGGTTTGTCAGTTATGTTGTCTGTTACTGGAGGCATCTTGACCAGGCCGGCAGAAAACAAGAGATGCATACACTGTGCTATTTATCATTAATCTGTCATCACTTACATTTAGGTGGGAGAGAGGAATCTAATTATGTAACCCAAGTCATGCTTTATCCCTTATGGGAATAACCAGTGAAATAAGACTCACCCTGCAGAGTTAAAGCTAGATTTCAGATTGGTGTCACTGGAGTTAATCCCATTATGGGGGCAAATAGGAGCCAGGGTGAAAGAACGGATATGTATACAGAGGAAATGGGATCAGTGCAGAGATTCAGCCAACCAAAACTATGTAGGGGTGAACTCATGGTTTAATGGATTAAACCCATTCAAGCCGTGATGATTAACCTGACCCCCTTGTTGGAGAGTTGCCCCCTTATACCTCAAAGCTTGGGAAATATATGTGTCTGCTCTCGATCCAGATCACGGGAGGTTTGAATCTAAACCATCCTGCAACCATGGCCACCAGACAAGGCCCTTGGACACCCCGCAGATCCATCTGTGAAAGGCAGATGACGGGGGAGTTTGACTCGTACAACACACCACGCCATGACTCACAGATGGGACCCAGCTCAGGCAGGATTTGTCACCATAATGGGAACGGTGTCGGTATATGTGTACTGTATGTGTGTGCATGTGCTCGTGTGTATGCAAGTTTTGTGAGGGTGTCAGCACGTAAGTATATGTGTGGTGAAACCAGAGTGTTGACTTTCAGCGGAAAGGGGGTGGGAGGAGGAGAGGCGCTTTGACAAGTGTGTGATGCATGCTCCCGTGACGGCAGCAGCCATCAGAGAGCAGTGGGCTGTCAGAGACTGATAACCCGGACAGGAGGAGTTTACCACGACCCCTGTCACTGGGCCTAATCCACAGTTCAGTGAGGCCCTCGATACATAGCCTTTTAAATGTACTCTGGAGTATGATACTGACTTTTGGGAATATTTTTAAGGCATATTGCGCCTTTATTTTTGTATATATAAGATCTCGTTTCTACTTATTTAGAGCTGAAATAATGTCTAGACACACCAAAGGTTCTTGTTGTTTGTCCACTGTAGAAGCAAGTAAAAACTGGATAAAACACTAGTGAATTCATAATGTATTTGAAAGCAGACTTGTTCCTGCACGGTTACAACCCGTCTTCCCTTAATTCAAATGTGCTGTACTAACATAGTGTTTAATCCGTGAGTTCTTCAGTAGCTGCTCATCATGTTAGCTCCCATTATCTGCACAAATGCAAAAAAACAAGTAAATCATTGTTACAGCTAGCACTCCTTATCAACTTGGGGAGCAGACAGCCAAGTGATTATGCCTCATTTTCACTTTAAATTTAGTATTTATGAGGTATAATACAGCTAACTCAAAACAGGTGGATGTTGTTTTGAATGAGTTGGGTTCTAGTGCTAATGATCACCACCCTACCATGACCAGTGATGCTAATTAGAGAACAAGCTAAACGTAATCTGTCAATCTCCTGCTTCCGAGCAGACATCTGCAAAGGTGTAGGAAGAATACATTCATTTTCAGTTTCATTAAGATTCATTCCTCCATTTTGCATCACTCATCTCAAATACAGTTCTTGCATAAATGGATAGGATAGGATATCTATATTTGATACCTGAACAAGGAAAAGCTGTTGGTATAAAGCTTGTGAGCTATGAACTATTATCTTGTAGCAAATCTCGTTGAAAAGGTTTCAGCTAGAAAAACAAGTTCCTGCGTATGATATAATCTAAATACTCAAGTTTCATCTTTGTATTTGTGTAAGTGACTTAGTTCAGGTCAGTGTTCTCAGCTGTTCCACTCTCAATGAAGAAGAAAGAGCAAGAGCCTCTCTTCACTGACTCGCTCCTCCAGAGACACCAAGCACTTGTAGTCAAGTAAAAGAACGCTTCAGTGCTTTCAGTCACCTCAAACAGCACATAGTCTGCACCCTGCTCATGGGAATAGTCAGGTAAAACCTTTATATTACCAGGTTTATCACTACAAACAAGGAATACTGAATCTTAGACAGCTCAACATTATGGTTTGTAAATACGCCTCTGTGTGCATTTTTTTTTTTTAATGTGCTTGAATATTGCAGTGTGACTGACAGCAGGTAATGCATTACGCGACTCCTTGTCAACAGGCCATTTCACAAGACTTGATGACTTGAAACAGCAGTCGTTTTTACAAGCTATCAAAAGAGGACAAACAATAAGCAGGAGTGGATGTTTTGAGAAGGGTAATGATGATGAAGGGTAACATTTTGAACATTTTTAAGGAGGTTTGGCAACCAACTCTCAAGTCTCAGATGGCCGTGCTTCCCACAAGCACATCAATGTACCACACAAGCAGATTTTTAAGGCCAATTCACTCTTTTAATTGCATTTACATTGTACAGTGTAAAGGAACAGTGACTGACAAAAATAAAATGATGAATATGGTGTTCACATTGTCTATAAGCAAATTCAAAGTCTATTTAAGTCGCTTTCACGCCTCAAGAAATGAAACCAATTGCTACTGGAAAGGCTGGAAAGGCACATGGCATGGCACGCTTGACAGTAATGCAGTGTAAATGTGATTTATAGTAAATGGACAAAAACATGCAACAAAAACATGAAACAGCAATCTGGCCTTTTCTACAGTGACTTAAACCATATCCTAACACATGCAGCGGCTTGGTAACATGTTTGCACAGCAAGCAGTAATATGTTACCAACTGCCCTACAGTGAGCGACAGTGAAATGAGTCCTATGGGTCAAGGTCCTAAATAATTGTACATTACTGTATCTTCTCTGGACTCACAACAATGTTTAAAAAAAAAACACTGTTGTGAAAGAGCTCACAAAAGAGCTCTTTCGGAAGCCATTTTGACAGTGATGATGATGCCATCACTGCTGTGGAACACTTTCTGGAGGTCCAAGATGCCGACTTCTACAAAGACGGATCTGTATGCTCCACAAATGCTGGAGTACGAGTACGAGGGGACTCTGCTGAAAAATAAACATGCAAGGTTGCCATGGCCATGAACTTATCAATCACCATCATTGTAGGCTATGCTGCAGGGATGGTTAAAGAAATGTCCTTACACAACAATAACATTACAGCAATCTGTTCTTAGACAAAAATGAGTTTCAATAAGCCTGGACTTGTTGCTGTGACAACAGCCCTGGACAAATTAAGCCGGCTCTGAGTAACTGAAAAGCTTGTGTAAGATCATTAACAATAAAATCAAGCCCTCAGTAGCACGCATCCAAACAAGTGAGCCCAGGTAAATGTCGACACAAATTCAAATACTGCCACTATATATATATATGCACAGCCATACTTTTAATCTTTGTATCAGGCATACAGAAGTCTGTATTTACAACAGACAAGGGTCTGAGTCCTACATAACAATATACCTCACTGACATAAGTGACTGTTACAAATAATTATCTGCAAATATTTCTGAAGGATGACTGAGTGCTTTAAAACACATATCAAATAAATACATTGCTACTATTACAGTATATTGACTAATACTTTGATATAATAATTGAACCACCAGTGTTTTTCACAGTATTGGTCTTTCAGAGTTTATTTTCTTTTTTTATTATTTATCAAATTAATGCTTAATCCATGTTTGTATAATTCAGTGAATCTGCTCTAGTGACACTTGCAGCTCACCTCAGCCTACTCAAGGAAAAAGAAAGACATACTGCCAAAAAAGGGCTCTTTCAAGTTCACTTTAAAATGATAATAGCAGCCTGTTGAGGACATCACTGAAGTTACTTTTTACTGTCTGAGTATCTCAGGGAGAGAATTCACCCTGAAATTATCATCTACTCTGTGTATTAAGGGAGAGAGTTATGAGTCAAATGAGACAGTAAAGTAAAATAAAATGAAAACATACTGCTGTCTTACCTGTGAGATGACCTGAACAGCATACTAAGTCTGTTTTGTTGTTTAATACACTCCATAGCTGGGCTGCTGCCACCACTGCTACTGCTGCTGTAGCAGTTTCAAAGCCTAATAAATGACTGTGTCGTTTGAATGGACTTGATACTTAATAAATCTTAACCACTGCCTTTAAATCTGAGTAGCTTCACCAGACCGTAAACATATTTTCACACAATGTCACCCGAACTTTGGGAGAATGGCCAGCTTAGGGTATACAGTGTGTTTTGTTGGATGATTTTAATCCTCAACCTGAGGGCACACATCCCCAACCACAACAACACTGCACCCACTGCCATGAAGAACGCCTAACCCTCTCTGCACAGCTCCTGTGTGAAATGTAGCTTGAAATATAAGAAATCCTCATGCTAATTAAAATCAATTAAAACACTTAAGAAAACCACAACATATCAATTTTAAGGGTAATTATAAGAGAAGGCTCATTAACTTTAAGAAAATGTCAATGCCAATATAAATGCATAGGGCTGATCAAAAGGTGCTTATGTGGCTTGGATATTCTGCCTGTCAAATCCCCATGAGATTGACTTTCAGGCTCACTTTGAATTTATGTTCCCAGCCAACATGCTGCCTCTCCGAAGGAAACTAAAAAGGGATGAAAGTTGGCATCTGTCTGTCATGGAATCAAGATTCACTGCAGCACTCCGACAGCAGTATTAAAAACACCTGGGACGACGAGGAATGAAACAATCACCATCTTTGACAATTTCTGCTGCAGATTCTCGAGGAGCTGCTGCATATGCAAACAATGGCAGGATCCATAAATGATACACCTTGCATGTCTGAGAAAAGAGCAGTGTGGGTGTAGCACTAATGGAGCTCTCTTCTGGCAGGCCGCTCTTTCAGTTGTCTTATGAAAGCAGCCTGCGTCTTCGGCAGAGGTGAATACAGTGGTATGGTTGAAGAAGACTTTTATTCCAAGAATTACTCCGGCTTGTCTTACGGTTGCCTGTGTACAGGCTGTCTGGTCTCTGCTGTACAGCATAAGTACATCTCCATAAAAAAACAGTTTAATGTTCATGTAATCCACATACTTCAGCAGTAGCCACTGAACCACTTCCTTGTGACAGTGTTATTTTGAAAATGACACTTGGCCATCCCTTGTATAACACCACACACTGTCACAGTCAGATACTGCTCATCTCAGCATAGTAAGTCACACTTCCCATAAGATTAGTGGCTGCAAACCCAGTGATGACTGTGTGTTGAATGCAGCTTAAAAAGGACCACAAAAAGGCAAATTAGCCCCGCAACCATCAGTAAATAGACCATTATTTTTATCCTAAAGAAGGAGTCATGCTGTCCAGTGTCAGAACTGAAAGAACTGGAGTACGTAGTGGCATGTTGGCCCTCGTCACGGACAGAGAGAGACAGTTTCCAGAACAAAAGGAGATGAGCCGAAAACAGCCCAATGGGAAAATTAGTTTGCATATTTTGAACAGAGCTGTGAGCTGAAATTCACTACATGCTTTTAATTAATGACAGGAAGCGGGTGGATGGGAGAGGACGGGGGGAGAGCGACTACAGACAATCAACATAAATATCCTACAATAGGGTCTGAAGGGAACGTAGCACCAGGCATTGGACTGTCAGCCAAGGGTCTGATTAATGACAGCTCAGAAGCCTGGAGGAGGCATTATCCGCGGTCATACAGCTCTCCACTTGGCCCAGAGCGCCTCAAAAGTAGATTACTCCTCTACAGATTTGCTCATTATAAATCAAACAGGACACATTATCTCCAGGAATATCAGTGTTTTGTCTACAACTCAGATGTATAAATGGGGAAAACATAGGAACGATTCTGTACAACATACTTTAAGAAGCATGTTAAACTGTAGGCTATTCGACAAACGTGACTGGTGAGTTTGCCTCTTCATTCATATATATCATGAAGTATTCAGATCCTTTACTTTGCAATACCACAGTGTAAAAATACCGCTAGTCCTGAAAGTAAATAAAAGCACATAGGTGTTATCAGTAAAATTTACTTTTTGTATCATAAGTAAAAATACTGTTTATGCAGAAAAATAGCTTCTATCAGGTTTTTATTATTATATTATATTAATAGATTATTACTTCTGATGAATAACTCCATGAGTAGAATTTTAATGTCATAATTATTCATATAAAGTTGACTAGTTTATTCTATAAAAATACTTATTTTATAAATGTAAATGGATATGCTTGGTGTATGTATGATCTGGAACTTCAAAGTAAGCAGTAACTGTAGCTCTCACATTAATGTAGCAGAGTACAAAGAACAACAATTACTTCTGAAATGCAATACAAGTATGTGGTCACATAAAGAGGACCTAAATGCAAATGTACTTTATGTTCATAATAATTACTCCATGGTGATGGAGTAAGAATTATGAACATAAAAAATAGTAAGACAGAATGCAGAATGCACAGTAGGTATTCATGAGCATTCATTTTTTAAAAAGCCAAAAATGAAGAAGAGCAGTCTGTTGTAACATCTAGAGACGATGAATTATTGTCTAAAATGGAAAAAAAAACTGCTGTGACAGAATCTTGGACGACAGGGTACATTTTTCATCTAGGAACTGTTGTCTTTAATATAACATTAATCCCCATATGAATGCTGAAATTGTAAAGTCTGTTAAATGACCACTCTCCAAAGTATAAATTGGTATTCGAAATTGATATCACGATCATTTGTTTTGCAACTGTGTAGCTGTCTGTGTTAATGCGAGTGTTCATGATTTGATTTGAAAGGACAGCCTAAAATTTGGTTGTGATGCACTGAAAGAAACGAAAATGAATAAACAATTTATAAATGTATTCATGCCCTCGATTCACTTGTTCAAACAACACCATTCTTGGCAAAGATTTTTCAACATTTGTCGTCATTTTTCACACTCTGTCCTTTGGCTGTAGTTGTTATGTCAGACCAATATTTCCTGTAAAAACTGTTTTGTCTTTCATACTGAAAAATGTGCTCTGATTTTGCAGAATATAAACAAACACTGTGCAGAAGGTGCTTCACTCATACAGATTGCAGTTTAATATTTCGAGTTATGTTTCAAGAGAAATTAATTCAATTATAGTAGACAAGTTATTCACAAGTAAATCTTATGGAGTGAATTTTTAATTGTAAAACATAATTGTGGAGTGAATGACAATAGGATTTTGCAAATTTTTTTTTAAAGAAATCCATTTAATTCAACAATTATTGTGGGGCAGGCATCCCCTCTGCAAAGCATAATAATTGAAAAAACCTTGGTGATCTGCTGCATGTAAACAGAGCCGCTCTGAACACCTACTCAGGATCTGCACTTTAACTTCACTTAAATTTCTACATTTTACCATGTAACAGACACAGCTCCTCAAGCAGGATTATTGGTATTATGTGCAGATATAGATCTTACAGTGTTGAGCTGCCGTGAGTAGCAGCAGTGAACAGAGCCGACATGCCTGCCCTCTCCATGTCCATGAGACAGGTGTGTGTTACAGTGCAGATTTGAGGTTTGTGCAAAGCTTCTGTAGCGTTTCATCTAAACTCTTTATCTGTGCATGGCTCCTTTTTTTTAATTCTCACAAACCAAAACATAAACCCCTACACAGTGTCTTTTTTAATCCAGCTGCTAAAACTTCATCATTGTTTCAGATGAAGAGTACATCAGTTCTTCATCTCTTGTGATCTGCTTTGGCAGAGATTTAACTGTCTCAACTCAAGCCTGGCTGGTATAGTTCTGAGGTGGCTTCACGACAAAGGCCCCCACTGTCACAGTTGGTGCCTCTGGGTTCTCTTGTTCCCTCCTCCAGATCTGCCATCATGTCCTGCCTTGTTTGCCCTCCCAGTGCAGTCACCTGTCATACTCCACCTGTCCACCAGATGTCCCTGGACTTTCTTTCTGTCTCCATATCCACCTGCTCACCTGTTTTACCATTTTCCAATCACTGGAACTTCCTCACCCAGTTTCAAGATCGTCTGCTGGTGTCTGGTGTGTGTTTCTCATTGTGCTACCCATGCTGTGGACCCCATTCCTGCTACCTGTGTGTAGTTACCTGTAATTTGTACCTGCCTGCCTGTCCATCTGTCAGTCTGTGGGCCTGGACCGCTACATTTAATCTATTAAAGTTCCTTCACTGCACCAGCTTGCCTGTGTGTCTGCCCTTGGGTCCTTCCTGCCTGGGCTCCTACCGCCAGTCGTGACACCCAGTTCCTTCTAACAAATTTATTGTGAAGCACGTGCAGGAAATGTTACGCTGGTCTCAGTGGTAGCTTTATGAATGAATATTAGCTTACTGCACCAAACGAGGAGAGCAGAAAACAGGAAACAATGCCACTGACGATGCCATTTGTGTCACAGAATGACTTCTGGCAAATAATGATAAATGCAGTAATATTATACCCAGAGGACTCGTGGATCATTGAAAATTCAGGTGTGGCGCATTGCCAAGAGTCAATGATTGCAGCACAGAAACTACATTAACATCATCAGACCAGCAGGAAACAACAATTCTGAAGAAGAAAGCATAATTCCCGGTAACGTTTTTGTGAGATTAGCATGTCTGTATGTCATCATAAAAACTGCTGGTTATAGTATTCAACATTTTCATTTTTCAATTTATAAAAATGCTACTTGATGTTTCTCTCTGGCAGAAAAAAAAATCCCAAGTGTTTGCATTTGGAAAATCAAATGAAGAACAAAATAAGGTGGGGAAAAAGTCAAGAGGGGCGAATATATTTTTATATGCAACACATGCTGCGCTCATGGCCCCATCTTTAACATAGCTCTGTGAGGCACTGGCAATTCTCTTCGCTCCTCTAAAGTCACAAAACTTTCAGTTTATGTTTATTGTGAGACAAAACTCAAGCACTGTGAATGGTTGTTGCTCCCGAAACAAAACAAGCGTGTCTGTAACATTTCCTCTCCATTAACACTTTGTTCCATATGTGGCTCATTTCCCTCCTCGTACCTCCATTTTGCATTATTCATAGAACATTTCACATTTTGTGATCATGTTTGTTTTTTTGCATTTATGGGGCAGAACCCCTTAATTCACCACTAATTCACATAATTCATTTGCTGCTCAAATTAAGGAACAGAATAAATATCAACATGAGATCTGCAGTGCTTTGCTGCTGCATGTAATGTGAAATTAAATGTTCAAGAAGGCCCTGAAGGTACAGAGAAAATCTTTAAAGAAAACTGGTAAATAACACAAGTATTTCATAAGATCAAGGTTAAAGCTAACCTATGTTATCTATAAAATATTAACCAAAAAACGCACTGAATGTATCGCTGAGTTGTTTATTTAATGCTTAATTAATCATTATGCGCCCTAACAGTTAACATTCATGTGTCTCTGGCAGGTGCAGGCCTGTAGTGTTCCTCTTCAAGCTGAAACGAGTTGCTCGAAGCAAAGAGGAGGCAGTGAAATACTGTCAAACTTCAAACAGCTGTAGACCTTCCCTAGTCGTACCTTCACTCCAGTCTAATTTAAATACTACATCCCAGAGTGCACCGGCTTTGAACTTTCCCTTCTTGTTTTCTCATATCTTGCAGTCACCTGGCACTGAAATGTGTCTTCATGTTTTGACACAAATGAATTTTGTTCCAAGCAACATTTTTCTCATGAGCAGCAGGTCTATGCAATATTAAATGGGAAATGAAGTGTGTATGTGCCAGTGGTTTGGACTTGGAAAACATGTGAGGCATCTGTCCAGATGCGCTTTACATCATTCATTTACGTAGGACTAAATAATTTTGGAAGGGGAGTGACTCGATTGCTTGCATACTTAAGTCTCACTTTCGTTTTTTTTGTGCTTTCTGCAATGACAGGTCTTGGAGAATTGACCCTGACACTGCACTGTGTCAAACAAGAATGTACACTAATCTCAAGTCTTCTGTTCAGGTCTTTAGTAGCCAGTTGTGTGGTTTTTTTTTGGTTTTTTTTAATCCATAAACTAGTGTGATTCTTAAGTAAGAAAAACACGTTAACAGTGTATGTTTTCATTCATTTCCTTATAGATACCATTCAAACAAAGCAAGACTTAATTAAATAGTAAGTGTACGTAAGTCCGTTTTTTTTTTTCTTTTTTAAATGATGTGTTCATAACTCGAGACCAACTTGAAATCAAACAGACACTGCTGAGCACACGGACTATTTAAATATGTACTGTAATTATGTTACGCTCATGGTCATTAACTCTGGTTTGCACACGTCCTACAAAACTTACAGACCCATTTTCTTGTAACCACAGTAAATGTTTGTCAAATAATTACAAATTATTGCAACACATAGTTTTTATTTTGTTTTGGTGGGTAAAAGTCCTTCTAAAACACTGTAATTTGATAAATTTTAGACACAGTTAGTTGAAATATATCACTTTGTTAAATGATAGATTAATGTTCTGATCAGTCTTTCACTTACTTTCATGTAGAAGAAACAGCCCTTGCTGAGACCCACAATTTGTCATACATGCAGACAAAAATACATTTTATTTGGTATAAATAAGTAAGAATTTCCTGACAGATCATGCTAAAACTGTAAGAGACAAGACACAAACGTAATGCAGCCGCTGCAGCTACATGTTCACGTTTTCAGATTTTTGTTCCTAAGACGTTAACTTGAAAGCTCACAAGTTTGGGTTTGTGTCAACAGATAAATGATGTCTGTTGCATCTGTGTCAGTGACTTTTAAACATCTGATTGCATGTGCTCTTCTCCCTGCTTCTCTGTGCATCATCTCTTTCTGAAACAAGGTAAGGAATTCATGACACGATCCCTTCTCAAGCTGAAAGATTTTGTTTGACGGTGATGGGAGATGTTGCCCCACTTTCTGCTTAGCCCCCTTGGGAACGGTCCTCACTCTTCTCTCCTCGCCTGGTTGAAAACAGAGAGCCAGGCGCAGTGAAACAACTGCACTAAATACAGCCCTGCAGTTACCATAGAAACCAGCGCTGGTGCATCCCTGACTAGTCCTACTGTATTTCATTTTGCACTTGACCCAGAAAAAACACTGGGAGGTTGATGTTTAGTTTCTTCTCAGTCAAAATCTTCAGAGTACAGGTGATATAACAGGCAGGAACAAAGAGCTACGCCATAAATGAGGAATAAGCAAAAACCCAGAGCTTTCTAAAGGAGACAAAAAGGAGAGATGCAGGGGTATGAAAACGATGCAGAGGTATAAGCGTGCACGCGAGTCATGATGCCAAAGATGCTTCAGGGAGAGTGAATTTACAGTGACAACAATATAAAGTACCGCTGCAAGGCTGGCCATAGCTAAACTGGACTGGACAGCACATGATCGCATTTGAAATATATCAAGTTCTACGTGTGCTGACACCTTTCCTAAGATAAAGGACAATGCGACACAGTTTTTTTTTCCTTTTAGGAGTAGTGTGGCAATGCTGTTATTAAAGTTATATAATGCCAGGAGCTGCATTGCATCCTGCAGCATTGTTTTTAAGACAGCTTCACCTAACTCGCTTTAAAAATTCAGACACAGGTTACATTACATTCAGAGTGAATCTTCCAACTGTCTACAGAATTCATCTTTAGGAGGACTACATCAACCTCATCCCACAGGCCAATTATCAAAAATTCCAGTTCTTAATAATAAACTTTTTGTAATATGCTGCCATTCTATAGGACCCCATAATGTCCAGACATTTCACCAAGTTAAGTCATATTATCTTGTGCTTTCAGTTCTGCTGGGACATCATTATAGTGTTCTAAATGGGTCAGGAGCAGCCCATTTTAGTGCAGCCAGGCTTCATTCTACTGAACATGATAAAGCTTCTGTATCTTTACCACCCTTTGCTCCCACATCTATCAAGCCAACCAGTCACAACTGATCTCTAAAGTCCTCGCACTTCAAAGGAATCACTGCTGCTACAATCCAATTTTGTGGCTTATGGTTGGTCTATATAGTGCGTTTAAATAAATAAATAAATAAATAATGATGGTTATGAAGGGCTTTCTATGAACTTCTGCACATACAATAAAAACAACACATCATCAACACATTAGAAGATTCTTTTGGTGTTTCTGACCACTGGAGAGCTGCCTTTTTTCCTGATTCTGTTTTTGGGAGTCTTATTTTTAGGCAGAGCACCCAACTGAGGTTCAGAGCACAAGAAGAACACCTGTTTCCTTTCATATCACTAACGCAACTCACATGACATGAAGCCCTTTTTTTGGCAGCTATTGGCACATGTTACATCAGCTGGAAGAAAGGAAGGAACAACTTGAAGGAAATAAGCAAAATAAAACAAGAATCCAAAAATCCAATAAAGAAGTGACATTAAAAGGTTATATGCCCTATATACATTACAGCACCATGAAGTACAGTGACTTCATTTCAGAGCTGCAGAGATTAGTCGATTAGTCAATTAGTCGACCGGCAGAAAATTTACTGGCATCTGTTTAAATAATAGAATAATCATTTTGAGACAGTTAAGCAAACATTTTTCTAACGTTCCAGCTTCTCCAGTGTGATGATTTGATGCATTTGTTGTTGTACCTGACAGTGAATTGAATCTGTGCATTTTACACTGAAGATGTCACCTTGAACTGTGTGAAATTTTAACAGCTGGATTTTGTCCCTACTTTTCCATTTCATCTTAGTGAGATATTTGTATACTTGTATCACCTTTCAGTTGGATACTGTGCATATTCTTTTGGTGTGTGACAGCTGTCTTCGTCTGTTGCTGCCCTACTGGATAGGTCTCAAAAATAAGACTTTTACCTGGCTGCATAAATAACAGACAAAATGATTAATTGAGAAAATGATCCTTCTTCATTACACAACTATTACTGACACTAATTCTACTATTAATAATGTCAGAGCTTTAAGGCTGCAACTAACGATTATTTTCATCACTGTATAATCTCCAATTATTTTCTCAATTACTTGATTTACTGTTTGGTTTATAAAATGTAAGAATTTTGTAAAGTCCAAGACAACAAATTCTTAAAATTCCGGTTTTTATCATGTAACAGTCCAAACTATAAAAACAAGGCAAAAACACAAAATATATTCAGCAGTGTATCCTCTCGTTTGAATCCTCTCGGTTGAGAGGCTGGAACTAGGTCATGATTGACATTCTTGCTTGAGAAATGACCTTGATAAGCAAAATCGTTGCCAGATAATATTTAACGTTGATTAACTAACTGACTGATCAACAAATTGTTTAATCTCTACATAGCTCTATTTAGATATTCTATTTTCTCTTGCTCCCCTCTGTAGGAAGGGCAGAACAAAGGGCAGCTATACAAAAGCGCTCCTATGACCGATGCATATTCAGTGTCAGTGGTCTCTCTTTGCACTGTGCTACCCTGCTGCCATTCTTTCTCGACACCACCTTCAGTAGCTGTGGAGCGAGAGGAAAATTATCCTCATTCACCTGCATGTTCACAGACATGCAGGTGTGTGGTGATTTGAACCTCTGGTCCTCTAACCTTTAGCTTCCCACCATCTTAATTATCCTTCAGCTGAATGGAGTGTGTGTGATAATTATCATATACAGAACAGCATTTCTCATAGGCTGCTGCACTTGTAGTCCATTTCACTTGTAAAACCTTTTAAATGGTCCTCTCTTCTGTTATTGTAATAGCCAATCAGGCATTCAGAAGCATTAACAGGCAGACCAAACAAGCTAATGATTGAACAAATGCAGTGGCAAATTGGACTAATTTTCTGGTTGTATTTTTTTGCATTGAGCAGCAGTACTCCAAAATGACTGTCTGACACTGGGTAAGCATGGGGTTGTACATTCCTATTTTTGTCTTTAATGGTAATTTGAATGGTACTGGCATATAAGACTACGCTGCTGGATGGGGCTGAGCCAGTCCTCTGCAGTTAGGGCCTGGCAGCATCATGTTACAGTGCTGGAAATCTTCTATTAAGTGTGAGCAGTATGGCACGAGACAACTGCGGTCTTTCTAAGTGGTCTCTGAGAGCACTGCTAAAAGGAAAAGCACACGAGTCATAGAGATGTTGCTACTGAAAGCCGTTCCACAGCATGGAAGGGACGTAAAAAAAAAAGAAAAAAAGAAAGAACAATTATATGTGACAAGTGTACTTACACAATGGGTGAATTGTCACAAACCATTTTAAAAAATCACCACCTGCCATCTAAATGCCAGAGAAGACCTGAGCACAGCCCAGGACATCTATAGTATGTCACCTGGCAGAATGAAAAAAAAAGACGGTGCTACAAGTGTGTTGTGCCTTAAAGCGGAGTGGAGAAGAGGGAAAACCATATGAACTGTAGATGTATGTGTGTGTGGTTTCTTGAACACACATCACAAAAAGAGAAAAAAAAGGGAAAAGACAATACATATACACATGCAACAACAATATTTTATGTGCATACAACATTTGCATTCCAGTCAGAGATGATTATATGCCAATATAATGGCTTATGTATCCACTCATTTCAAGTCTTGATTCAGTCAAAATCCTCCCCCGATCACAGAGTAAGAGAGCAGACAAGCAGAAGATTAAATTAGGGTTGATATAACCCCTGTAATGGCAGGCCTTGAGAGATGATTAACTGTAATTGTATGGCTCAACAGTTAAAAGGAATTCAAATGAGACGTGGTATGTAAGCTCAAATGGACAATCTAGAGTTTTTATATTTTATGGAGACACTATCGAATCCCTTTGAAATGACTTTGTTGAAATCCAACAGAAAGTTAAAGGTCCCATATTGTAAAAATGGGTTTCAATTGTGTTTTGTGTTTTTCATAAACTCTGACGTGTAAAATAAAAGCTGAGAAAACATGAAGTACCACTGCCATTCCTCCAGCTCCCCCTCAACAAGATGCCACCCCCAGCTTTAAAAGCCAGTAAGAATTTGATCCAGTTTCTGTGTTGAAACCAGAGAACCAATGAGCGTCCAGCAGCTAGGTTGCTTGTAGGGGGGGTGTTGGTAGCAGTAAGTTTAAGTTGTGTTGAGAAGCAAGGATTTGGGATTTCCTAACAGCTTTAGGTACCACTAGTGTTCTGGAAGCAGCCTGCAGCCTAACAGTAACTAATAGAGTGAAAAAGTGAGCGAGTGGCAGTGTGGCTAATGTCCGGGCGGACAGAGGTGTCCTTGTTATTTGATCTGTGCTTAGCCAGTCAGAGCCTTTGCTGATGAGTAGTGGGCAGTTATTTCTGTCTATCAGCAAAATCTGACCATGTGTGGCTGGGGCAGAAATACAAGGTAAAATCCGATAAACTCTATATTTTTTTTGGTTAGAGACAGAGACAGAAGACAGAACCAAACAAACAAAAAAAACCCCAAAACAATATGATCCAATATGGTAAGAAATATTGCATCCAAAACTATTCTATAACCTAGTCCTGAAGCATTAGAGAAAATAGTTGAGTTTTAACATTGTTTACCTTTGAAAAACCATAATGTCCATTTAGTAGCTGTTCTTACTGTATTATATTCAAGTATTTTAAGAATTTGATTGTGTTTTATCTTCTTTGTCAAATACGCAGCTCATCAGCTAACACAATATTACCTGGACTGACAACACACATTACATAATTAGACAGAACACATGCGTCTGTAGCTTAGATGAAAGCTGTTCATTGTTGGCCTCTGATGTACAGCATATGGACTCACAGCAGACATCATTAGCACGGGTGATTAACTGGCCAGGTTAAGTGTCTTGCACTTGAGGGCCTAACGATACTGTCCGCCTTTAGGAACCGAGCCGCCTGAACGGCAAATCATCTTATCCCCGAAATCAGCTCAGCAGTGGGGTGCCAGCTCCACTGACAGTGACACATCATACGTATTAGGTGACAGTGTTTGTGGTTGCACGACTAAACGTGAGAAACAATAAGGACGTGAGCCAACGTCAGCAGGGAGTAAGACGAGGGAAATGTGTCACAACAGCGTGACTGATGGAAGCTTGTGATGATTCCTCCTGGATTGAAACACGCCCAACTCAAATTCAAATTTAATGAGAGCATGTTGGGAAAAAGTCATAGAGGAGTTGGGCTGGTAGTAATGGGGTGACAGCCTCAACCCATTAAAGCAACTTAAAGAAAATCAATTTTGAATCTCAAGTTCAAAGACAACTCAGTCAGCGGTTGACTCTGAGCCTAAGTGAGCTGGCACTGGGGATTTCTCTCTTTGCATTGCACATTCTTCTTTATGAGACTTCGAGAAACATAACACACACGTCAGGTAGTTTCCCCTAGATACCACGCAGCGTTTATTAGATTATCTTTAGACTAATGAGGTGTAATGAGCTATATTCTTGACTTCTTTCTCTGTAACCTGGAAGGATGGCAAAAAAGGAGAGTGCACTGTGAGATCCTAAAAGACTTTGGACCACCAGAGTCAACAAAGTGCACTGCATTTACGGGTGAGAGGTCACAGTGCCTCTAGAGTCCCTCGTCGTTCTCTGAAGGCACAGTAAAGGTTTGGCAGAGTAATTCCGGGCAGAGATTTCACCATTAGATGCTGTTGTTCTTGTGCAATTCCTTGAGGGTCCACTGCCAACTTAAAGTGCCACAACAGGGTTTCAAGAAGGTGAAATTCAACTGGAAAGGGAATCTTCAGACTACTTCTTCCTTGAAGTCCTCAAACCCCTTTCTGCCTGCCGGTCAATTGATTCCTCCTTTTCACTGAGAGAGGTGGCCTTGTCACGCTGCCGTTGATGGAAAAGTGGCACAGTTTTAAGCTTGATGCCTCTGAGCAGTTGCATGACGGGTCCCTACTCAGTAGTGTTGTTCACCCACTGATACACGGAGAGTGTGCAGAGGGCAGCAAAGTGATGAATCCCTCTGTATCCAAATCCAACCTGTTCTCAGAAACAGCAGGGGGATGAATATATTACAGCATGACGATTCATTAGCTGAATGTCAGGCACTGTGTGCACTGACAGGGCCTTGCCTTTCAACCACAGTTAGCTACATGAAAGAAGACCTTTAGTCAGAGTTGAGTCATCCACAGGATAATTTAATAACTTACCATAATAGCTTTCTGTATTTTGATAAGGGATTTTCACTGAAATTTCATCTGTGAACCTTTGCCCTCTATAAAGTGATTTTTTTTCCTTTCTTTTTTCTTCACTCTGATAGAAGCTTTTCATTTTCTAGTCAGAATATGAGTGAATCTGGGTTCACGAACAGCCCCCTCTCATATTAGCTGGAACAGGAATTAACAGACACTAGAGACACACACACACACACACATAAAAAGAAAAAAAAAATCATTGTCAACTTGTGGTGGACTGCAACCAAGCAAACATTACTGTAACAGACAGCACAGAGCAGCAACACGAAATAGAAGTTTGTAACTATACAACTGCAACACAGTTGACGATGTTGCTTCAGCGTCCATTTAGAAGCTGTCCTGAAGCTTTCATACCACCTGGATTGGGTTCCACCAGCTATTTGTGAATATTACTACTCGCTAGTTTTAAACTAGCGAGTAGTAATGAATAGGGTCATTCAAACTTAAATAATGTCCTATTTGGTTAAGACTTTAGTCATGTGCAAATCTGTTAGCTATTAGCTGTTAGCAGCGTCCATGCATTTTAAAACAGGTGAGAAATATCTCACTGGGCTAAGGTGACTGACGTTTAATCATCAGGTCTAATGTTATCAGCATAACATTTTGAAAATTTAGGTATACTGTGTGTTTTGTGAAATGTAATTCAAAATGTTCAAATGTTTGACCAGGTCTCACGAAACCGTGCAAGTAAAAACATCAATTTCTTTCCCAAAGCACTTTAACGACTTATCGTCCATGCTAAATTGAAAGAATTAATAAAGCAATAAAAGCAAATCTGGACATCTACAGTTTCATGACAACTACGCAAAATCCTTCTGCCGATGAGGATGGTGAGATATGTTCGAAATCTCTGAAACAGCTACCTAATGCGTCTGAAGGCAAGATTAGTTTGTCAGCTGCTGATTCCAAACTCTCCTTAAATCTCAAACACTCCCTCAAACATAACTGTCCTTTGTCATCTCAGTGTAAACTAGAATAAAACCTTCTTCATAAGGAGATTTGCTCTGTTTGCAATGGTTATAACACAACTGCTCATTTATTGTCAAGACATAGTTCACTAAGGGATTCACTAAGTCTCCCCCTTTTTTCTTTTTTTTGCAGTGCATTATTCAGAAACCAAGATAAGATGAAGTTTAAAAATATTTAAAAATATTAATGTTACAGCAACATCTTTATCTGTCATGCACAGAGAATTTCACTGCAAACACTGTAAAGCCTGATATTTCCAGCTAAATCCCCATGGCCATTTTGTGCAGTAGAAAGATACGGCTCTGGCATATAGGAAGAAAAGCCAGAATTCTGTTTTTAATACTTAATTTTGAAGTCACTGCTGGGAAGTGATCTTCGCTCTCTCTGCATACTAATTTGCACAGACGTCGTCCTTGAGAGCCATGTGATTAATAATGGATACAGTGTGACTATATGCCAATAGCAGGAGCAAGCTGCAGAGCCGTGAACTGCAACACTGGTTTTGAAAATTTGCCTCTTTCCATCTCCACATCTCAAATGTAGCTTGTTTAAATTAACCAAGACAATTTAAGAGTTAAATTTTGCCACATTAAATTGATGCTCTCTTGTGGTTTCACAGCAACAGGATACAGGAAATCAGTGAAATCTGATCATGTAGTCAGAGCCAGCCCTGCAGCTCCACACCTGCATCACAACTGTCTGTAGGATGCATCGCTGAAACTGCTGTCTACCTAAAGAATGTGCAAGCCATCCATATAAGATATTTGATAATATGGGCTAAAATACCCTCTGTAAATTAATGTTTTCCCGATTGTTTGGGGTATTACACTGGCAAATTTTCAGCAGGATTAACAACAGTAGTTCTTGAGAGTGTCAAAGCTCGGCACAAAAGACTTCTCACATTATTGTCATCATATTATAATAAAATTTATGAAAAGAGACAGCTGTCAAATTATTATCCAAGATGTGAAATTCAGTCCAAAAATCCTTTTTCGGTTATAGACTGACTCTATAATCTGATATTACATGGCCCAGCTCCAAATTTAGATACATACAGAAAGGCGTCTGCTGACAATAACATCTGCGTCATTCCTCCTTTAGATGCATCTTCAGTGGTGGGTGAGACAGTGTGCTGAAGACATGACATTTTATTTTAGCCTGAGTGTGATCTGAGAGAAATCAAGCCTGCAGAACATTGTTAGTTAACATATAATGTAAATTTTTGTATACAGTGCGCACGTGAAGATCAAACACATTAGCCGGCTATAGACTCATCAACTAGGGGCCATTTCTACATCTCTTAACAAAGTTCAAACAGAAAGCAAACAGGTTTAACATCCATAATTAAACAAAATTGAAACACTTTCTTAAAATCAGGCAGAGAGGATACTGTAACTGGGCCGAAGGCGACACTGGAGTACGGCTGATAATCAATGTTGTGGTGTGGATGAAGGCGTGCTGCACATTAAAATGTTAGTTGCCTAACAAATTTAAATGCACATGAATGGTCCAGCGCTTTCTTTCAGTTCAGCTTTTGTGAAATGACCCAGACATTCTCTTCTCTGCTACACTATCTGCTCCTTTGAGGTGTCTAAAGCGCACAAGATCCCCCATTATATTTTTTTCAAATCTCCTCCGGTTCTGTCATTAAGAGTGGGCTCGAGAGTTTTTCTGTGCTGTATGAACTACTTTCAAAATGGATGGACAGATGGAGCTTTATTGTAATTCTAAAAAAAGATCTCAAGGGGAAATGGTGGATGAAGAAATCTCCGCCTGAATTACAAAAGAGTACATTTATTGGCACTTAGCTGGTTGCTATATGCGGTACACTGTAGTGATGTGCACCATTTGTTCTAACGGTGGTAAAGTCTTAATTCTCTACCTCCTGGAAATAGAAATGTTTACTATTCCTGTGCTGTCTTATGGGTAGTTGTGGTCAAATTAGATTTGCTCTCACACTACAGATTCAAAATGTGTCATATTACTGCAGATGCTGCTTTAACAGACTGAAACTGAGCCTCTACTGCACCACCTTCCAGGTCTGTGACACTCCTGGTAACCAGTGGAAACAACCTACTATGCAGAGGACAAAGGCAAACCTGAAGGATGGGACCTACCAATGATTCCCCCTTGTGTGCAGCCACAAGACTCACAGGCCATGTTGATTTACTGACAAAAACAAGGTCCCCTTCTGTGTGAGCCAATGCTGGTGTGAAACACTGCTCAAACAGGATATTTCGCTCTTTACTGGTGCTCATCTCTCAAAGGTAATGGCTTGGAAAATCTGGGTGTCTTTAAACGGCAACAGGGACTACAAGGCCAATATACATTTCTTATCCTACTGACATTGTCATCAGAGCTTAGACAGGCTGACATAAAGGGTCACAAGCTTATTACTTTCTCACAAGTCGCATGGTCCAAATGAAGGAAGAGCTATCATAAAGACTTCATTTAGATAAGATAACACTCTATTGATTCCCGGGCGGGGAAATTTGGGTGTTAGCACCAGCAGAAAAGACAGCTGAAGAAGTACAGAGAGTACAGAACACAATAAGGACAGGAAATGAGCAAACAAGTGTACAAATCAAACAAATGAGGAAACAGCAGTACATGCAGCACAAAAGGATAGGATATTTAGAGATGCTGTCAGAGTAACCTCCACGTCAGGTCGATTGAATGTCAGTCCCAACCGCTGCTCCTATCATAATCATTTCAAGCATTTACAGGATGTGGAGTTGGAGTCTTGGAGTAGCAGTGGATGACAGCTCAGCCCTTAATGTGCTGCAGCCTTTTCCACTGGTACCTTTACGTCTTTATGATTCCAGGTTCAGAAAACACCGTAATCCGATAGGTGATCAGGCTCCAGCATGCCACCTATTAAAGATGCTGGAAATATATCTGTGCACCACAAGAACATGCGGTCAATAGTTGGTGTACAAGACTTACTCGCTAAGCCGGCTTATACTTTAGCTCCTAGCACTTCTAAGCTTCTTAACGAGTAAGCTCAAACTGAGCTAATTATTCATGGACAGCCTCCGTCTCAGGGAACACAGCCAAGGATGAGCACCTAAAATCATGAATCATGAATTTTGCACTGCAACATATGGAAACTGTTTAATTACCTATTTCAAAAACCATGCTGGAACATCTATCCTTTATACACTACAAAAGTAACACAGCTCTCTTCTGTGCTTATTATTCTAAAATATAGTTATACATCAGGTCTTTGTCAACCACCATCCTTTGCTTCTGGCTTCTTCTAGTAAGCTTCAACCGTGACGTACTGCTACAAACAGTACGTCAGTTGTAGCTATGGTTTCTCCAATATCGTCTAATTAAAGGCAAGCGTTTGTCCCCCAAAGATATCAATGCTGACTCATATTGTTAATTTTAATTTATCTTCATATGGCTTTCTCATGTGTCTTTGTCATTTTAATTTAGCTACTTCAAAGTCAAAAGTCTCTTTCATGGTGCTTTTCTGTGATGTTGCTTTCTGTCACCAGAAACGGGAACATTTTGCAAATCAGATTAGAGAAAAAAAAAATTGAAGTTTGTCACGATGTAAAAAAAATTCTCTATTTCCTGATTAAAAATATTAAATATTAACTGTAAATGTAGTTTATGTCAATTAGTCATCCACTATAAAGACTGCTGCACATTTGTCCTCTGCACATCTGAGTATTTTTCATGTAAAACATGATGTCATCATTTTCCCTCATATTGTCACAATGTCTGACAATGTGCCAAGGAAATAAATCATTGACTGACAAAATTGTACACATCTGCTGAAATACATTTACAGCTGCATCTGAGATCCCAAAATTATAGAGGTATTATAATTGCATACCATTAGCAGAGATACTTCATTACATTTACATTCTGAATCCTGACTTTTTTTTTTTTCTTTTTTTCTGGCGTGTCTAGTTTGATATTCCTATGTATGTAAATTGCTTGCTGAGGCACTTAATCACCTGCCATAGTGACAACTTTATAACTCCATTCTGGTTATCAGCATATTACCTAAAAACTCATTTATGAGAGACAATTGGATCACCTGTGAGAATCACTGTTGCGCAAAGTAAACATAATAAACATAATTGTCTATGTAAGATTCTACAGTAATCTGATCCTACATGATTAACAGAGAGTTCCTAACAATGAAAACATATTACTGGGAAAACAATTCTTATATTTTAATTTATTATATTGATATTTAATTTATCATTTTAATTTTAATATTGTTTGTATTTGAATAATAGTTGGACAGGCTTTTGTATGGGAAGCATGATGAACTTCAGTTCTACTTGCATTATAATTGGGTGGGCAGTGGGAAAATGAGTGAGTGTAGCTGTGCATTAGGTGCTTTTTAGAAACTACAAATAAATTAAGTAGCAACCTTTGCCAGCTTGTATGAATAGATGTAATGCTAAATTATGATGCTACCAGGTCAAATTAAATGTAAATGCTACGCAAAATACCATTACCAAAAAAAGTCAACATCACCTTTTTATGTAGCATGGCTGTTTATCAGCACAGGGCATACATAATGTGGAAAGCTAGTGTCAACTCCTGAAAGCAGCTGTGGGTAATAATGCATAAACTGACTTAAATGGTGTATGACTCAAAATAGAAAAACTATGTTTCAAACACAATACTGAGGCCTGACTTGTGTTTCATTTCAGCATCAGCATCAGGATGTACACATGCATGTACAATCTACTGGCTGTGGTACGCTTGGCACAAAATGAAAATTAGATGGCTTCTAATTAACCAAGATCCTAATCATAATTTCTAGCCATCCTTGCAGAGCCGGTCAGTTGATTGGTCCACCACTTATATGATACCAAATTCTATAGGCTGAGTACATCATAGTGAGCATGGCCACAAATGTACTGTTCTGTTCACATTGATGAACTATGTAGTTGTAGGCCTTTCTCTGTCACACAAAAAGTATTTCACCTGCAGCCAAATCATTTGGAGTCTATTAAGTGAGCTTGGACCAGAATGATAGAGCTGTAGGCTCATCAGCCATATGTTAGGCTACCAATTAGACTAGAGCCATGCTGGGAGAGACACTACCCCCCCAAGTCAAACATGGAGGTGCATCTGTTTTGGATAAGGCTTGTTTTACACTTTCAAGTCTCTTTATTGCATATCTAATTGAAAAGGACAGTTGATTTAAAGTTTCACTGCTTGCCAACACATAACCTGTTTTGAAAGGCAGCACAGTGCTTTTCTTTTTAAATCAGCATCCATGGACATATTTTTGAACAAACATTAACGATTTTCTGTCATAGGTTAAGATGAAGCGTAGTAAATCAGAGCATCTTGTTCAAAACGTCTTTCCTTCCATATTTTGTGAGATAAGACTTTCACTTTTTAACAGTTTTAAAGGTTATTTTTATGGTTGAATTCAACTGAGAAAGATTGAAGAGATGGGACCAAGAGAAAAGAGTTATATTTAACAAAGTGCCCCTGCTGGATTCAAACACAGAATATCACAATTACATGGCACACACTTATTCCAGCTGAGCCACCAGGATGCCACAAACACCAAACGGGTTTGAGGGATGTTTGCTACCATGGCAACACATCAAATAATGAAGATGTGTCTTATCAACAAGCCTGCAAAGGAAACACAACCAAAGAGCTTGAGCCACAATGCCGCACAAGTGAAATAAAGCCAATGTCACTGTCAACAGACTCAAAGCAATCAGAGAGCCTGAGGAATTCAAAATCTACTCAAAGCTCTATCTTTCCATGTTGTTCCATTACAACAGTCTTTTTTTTTTATTACCTGAGTGAAAAAAATATTTTTCTTCTTTTCCCTGAAGAAAAGCCCAGCCACATGTTGCCAGTGAATTTGGTCTCTGTGCCTTTCACAAAGCTTTAGCAGTCGCATCTTAACACTTGGACTTTAATTCCAATAATTTCTTCGAATGGTTGTGATTTCAAATTGAATTCTTTTCCTGTGGATGTGTGTAATGATCACAGGGGACATCACTGCAGACCGTAAAATGCACAACGCATTTCACTGTCTAATACGATGAAGTCTCTTCCCCAAAGCTACTCTAGTGACAGCCAGCTGCCAAGTGTCTTGCTTGCTCAGCTGTCTAATCTGAAAATTACTGACATGTCAAAATTCAAAGACTTTCGCAGCTGTAAAGACATTCACGAGGAATGCTTTAATTTCATGACTGAGGCTGGAGTACGTTAAGGCTGTGACATACTCCACATTCTGGACGAACACATGTTCCTCCACTATCGTCTCTTTAACGATTGTACAACTTCAAAAATACTGTCACGATGGTTGCAGTGACAGTAAAGAAATATATACATGTTGTAATTCAATTTCAATCCCCTCTTTAAATAATAGTGTTATTAAAATGCCAATGTAGTCTAAATACAGTCAAGTCGAGATACAATGGAAGTGCTTAACTGCTCAATGTCTTATCACAGTCACTCAATAGACTTCTCCTCCCCAACTGTGGATCAAAGAGGTATCCATCTTCTATTACTGAGCTAATGCCATGCACTCTTTCAGTTAGAGGATTTCTCAGACGTTATCTCCTTTTCATCCTGAACCGGAGTTTTATTTCCTCTGAGACATGCACTCACAAAGCAGCACCCAATCATCTAGCAAAACAAACAAGGTGTGAGGAAAGGGCAATTGTTTAAAGTTTCATATTTCACCGTTTGTCATATTAACATGCAACATTTTACCAATTAGATAATGTATTTGTGTAATTTATGGATGCTTTATTTGTCAAATGTAAGGTGACGGAGGCCAAGCTGAGTCAATAATCGTTGTTGTTGTTGAGATTCAAATCTTTTCTCAGTGCAGAGCTCAGGCATGGGAATCCTGACAAATCTAAGTTGCCTTTGGTTAGGAGGATTAATAATTAGAGACACTGACAGCACATACGTCCTAAATTAACGTCACATCATCATCTCCGCAGCATGATCTTGGACACTTTTGTCGAGAATTTGTGTACACATGAGTAAGATTTTCCTGAAGCTATGAAAACTGGAGAGGCAGTTCTTTAATCTTCCAAGTGACACTTTCTGAAGTTGCTTCTGTCATTAACTAATTTTGTGAAAAACGGGACAGCATGACACTGGACTCACTGGATAAATATGAATATGGAATAAACACTACGAAAGTGATTTGTGCATTATAAATCTATCCTAAAAGTGCGTCCAGTATTTCCCTCTCAACGGTATTGATGAAATTTGGGTGCAGAACAAGGGAACTGAGGGATTAGTTGATGCACAGAAAATTAATTCTTCTAATAACTGATTAATCATTTAGGTCATTTTTTCTTTAAGCAAAAATGTCAAACATTCCCTTGTTGCAGCTCCTTAGTTGTGAGGATTGGCTAATTTCTTTTCTTATGTGGTAGTAAACTAAATTAAAGCTGAAATGATTAGTGGATAAACTGATCAATGGAAATACAAGCAAGCATGTAACTATTCTGACAGGTGATCAGTCATCCAAGCCATTTTTCAAAGAAAAATAATGAAAAATTGAGAATATTCTCTGGTTCCATCTTCTCAAATTGGAGAATTCACTGTTTTTCTCTGTCATATATGATTGTAAACTAAATATTTTTCTATCTCACTTACTTTTGACATTTCACAGACTGATTCAACTTCATTTCTCATTTTGTGTTTTAATTGTATTTATGTTTTGGGGCAAATAAAGATCTGAATCTGAATCTAAACAAAAATGAGCAAACTTGTAATGAAAAACTAACGTGAGTTGCAGATCTACATCTTTTCACTTCTTCGGGCCAAACAAAGAACCAATTTATCAATAATAAAAAAGATTGTTTGTTGCAGCCCTACTTAAGTGATAGACAAACAACAAACTGAGATGCCGTGGCACAGAAAGTGTTCAAATCCTTCACATGAGGTGTGTAACAGAAGTGATGTAAATCAATTCATTTACCTCAGTAAAAGTACATATTAAACAAAGTAATTAAGTAAAAACATTCCCTCTGGGGAATAAACCTTTTTAAATGTAGTGAAGTATACATTCAGATAGAATGGTAAACCTGAGATCAAGCACCAATATCTTTACAGAACAGAAAATCTGTAAACAGATTTTACTTTCCCTCTCTACAGGGCTACATGTGTGTTAAATCACACATGTAGCCCTGCAGGAAAAGCCTGGAGCCTTCAACCATCCATCCTACCCAACCTTCAGCAGGAGGCTGACACGCTTTATGAAAGTCCAACATCACTAATCCTGGTCACTATAAATGAGGCCCTTTTAGTCAATAGACACCCAGCCCACAACGCCTGCATCCAGTCATCATCTATCAAGTCTCTCGATAGAGAAAGTAGTTTGTCAGACCGATCTAATGAACTGATCTCGCTGAAGCCCGTCAAAGTGCATCATCAATAATTGTAAGCATGGATGGCTCCAAAAGGCCAAAAGCATGCAGCTATTGCCTGTTAGAAGATAATCACTCTTTGACGAGATTGTTGCGAGGCTGGTTTGTTTGCTAGTTTGCCACGTTGTACAGTGATGTCGGTATCCATATAGTCACCATATAACCATATAGCTTTCATACTGTTTCATATCTCGGCACCACTCATATGAACATGATATACAGCTGACCTTCTACTGGGCACTGTTTTCTCTGACACGACTTTGGTGGGCATGTTTCCATGCATCTTGACAGACAGGTATGCTCAGGGCAGAGACTGAAAACACCACGGCAGTTTTTCTTTCAGTGGTGGAGTTTCAGTTGCTTTTGTTTTGCCAGTTCACATCTCATGTAAGTCAATGTCAAGCACCTGCCCTCAGTACTGGCCCTTACAGACATCACAAAAGATTAAATCGAGAACATGGCATGCTAATCCACTCATCCTTTGGCTGGTTTATCTTATGTAAGCATGCCGGGTTATAAATTGGGCAGTTCAGAATAAAAGTCCTCTGGTAGTGCTGTCGGTTAATTGGATTCCAGAGAGAGATCCCCAGTTTTAACATAGCAGTATATTGGTCAGAGTATTACCTTTGCATTGGTCAGCATGAGTTTAATGGAGGAAAATCCTCATTTCTTTGAAAAAAAAAAAACCCCGACAAAAACCGTTAGCATTTATTTTGTCACATTTACCAAACAGGCTTTTCCAGAGCGACTTAGAGAACTTGTCAGTCAGCATTGGATCAGCTGAGGACATCTGGCAGCAATTTGCCCATCCCAGCATTCAACTCAGATTTCCAGTTATGTAGGTGGTCACACTTCAGGTGCTGCAATATGGGATACTGCTTTTATTCTAAAGAATGCTGGTCAAAGTGCTCACACTGTCAGCATGGCAATTTCTTTGCAAGCACTTTAATAGCACTTTCAGTTGCATTGTATCCCTATGGTAAATAGGTATTCCACAAGCTTTAAGCACAAGTAAGGTACAGAGATTGTGTCATTATAGTCTTTTATAGGCTATATTTGGCTGAAGCTGCACTGTTACTTGGCAGCAACTGCACAAGGCATAGCATGCACCTCATCTACTTCACATGAGGCTCTGTTCCAAAAGAAATAAAGATAGTTTCTTTGGATATTGTCAGTGCCCCATTAAAGGACAGAAGAATACGCAAAAAGGTTAGAAGTGTCTGAAAAATGGTGTAACAACTAAGTTTTAATCACAACACTTTGTAGTACTGAACACAAAACCAAATGTACTGACATTTAAGAGTCTCATAGTTGTTTTCATGCCATATTTCTCCTTGATTTGTCCCAACACTGGCTCAAGCAGGCTCTGTTAATATGTACAAATTAGACTAGGTCTAAGAGACAGTGACACCAAGGACAAATGGATGGGCAGCTGACAAACAGATACATACATATACACATTCATACACAAATATCAGGGGATTTGGAGGCATTATTAGGCTCCAGAAATATCTGGAAAACAACAAGAAAAAACAGAACTAGATTTTCAGAAAGATATTTTACTTTTTCTTTGTAAAGTTTAAAGTAAAACTGCAGTATATTAGAAAGATTAATATATAACACACTGTATACAATTAGTGTGTAGCATGAAATTGGGACACAGCTTAAGTGCTTAATTTTGGGGGCACTGTGGTGGCTACGCAGCTCTAATTCATTACACAGAGAGCTGTTCCTGTTATTTAATTTAACCTCACTGATATAAATGGGCTGGACAAAATAACAGAAACACCTGCCATTATAGCACAAAAACTGAACATTACAACCTTCATGAAGAAGGATTTATTGCAGGACTCTTATATTAGAGTTTCAGCTAGGTGAACCTAATGAACTGGCAACTGAGTGTATATGAATATATGAATATATGGGTGGATATCCACAGAAAGGACGGAAATGAGGGCTGAATAACTGAAATAAAAAATAAAAAAAAGCTATAGCTACATAATGTAAATTACATTATGCTAATCTATGCTACACTGTCAAGCACTGAATGCAACACATAAAAATTTTAGGTTCTGCAGGATTTATACGGCCTCCTAAACAGCAAGTCAGCCTGTGGACACATCACAGTCACTGGGCGCATTCCAGGGGTACAAAAATCAATCCCAAGAAACAAGACCTTAAATATCACCAAAATGAAGTATTACTGAAACTACCCTCAGCAACAGCTCGTGTAATTAATAGCTGAACTTAAGTGAACAATTTGGAAACAAGGACAGAAACATCTAATGAATGTTGATCTGAGGAATAGATTTTCTGAGCCACAGTTCAACCTCTGCGTCAGCATGAAATCCACCCTGCTTAAGTGTCCTTCTGCTCATGTATGTGCAATAAAGTGCTGATCAATGTGTTATACTGCTTACTTGAAGAAAAGTCAACCCAAATAAATAGACCGCACTGCATAAACACTTAATTGAGCAGGTTATTACAGCTTTGTCTATTACACAGCAGTTCACAGTCTTGCTTAATCTCACATTGACACTGGAGGAACATCAAACATAAGATCAGGTTTGTTTGTTTTGTTTTGGGTTTTTTTTTTATAAAACACACATTTTATCTGCACTGACCATAATAAAGACACTCTTCATCCATTATTAAAGCAGAAAAGACCAATCAACAGTTATTTGTGCAAGATCTCTGCAGAGACTCTACCTTAAATCTATTCTGAGGAGAGTGTGCTCACTATTTCAGAGCTGTAAAGGTCTCAAAGATTTAAACAGCAATAATCTGCAGCTTTACACAAATACAGTGACCACACCTCGAGATAAACCTGCTAGGTTGCTATTGTTCCAAAATAGCCCAAGGCAGACAATTATCAGTTTGTGACTCCTGTGTGCATATCAGATAAATATAAAAAAAACTCACAACAAAGCCTGCCATGAAGTGTAACTTATTTCACGGATTCGAGCCAAAAGCGTGAATATTTTGCCGCTGCTGTTTCTTTGAGGTAATTTATTTTTCATGTCCTTTAAGCTCTGGGTTTTGTGATGAACAAGCCCAGTTAGACTTGTATCAATGCAGCAGTCCTCTGACATTCTCCTCACAGACTTGTGAGAGATTTGATCAAGAGGTTTTTTTTTCCCCCTATTGTTTGTCAGCTCTAAAACCAAGCAATCAAGATGCCTGAGCATGAATCTCTCAGAATCCAACATGCTCTTTGACTAAGTATTAAGATATTAGGACTCTGTGGAAAAAGTAAAGCACAGAAAAAAAACTACTGTAATAATAGCATCTGATTCATTTTCCCCTATATGTAAAAAAAAACAAAACAAACCAATACCCTTTTGTGGTCAGACAGCATCAAACAGCATAAAAAGAAACACATCCAGTCCGTACACCTGTCCTGGAACTGCATGCACAGATACTTTTAAAAGACAGCTAGATCAAAATTCGGTCAGTGACAAGATATTATTCACAGACTTTTTGTTTTTGCACTGGGGTACTAGATTATGCATGTGTCTCTATTAGAGCCAGACATTCAGCCAAACAGCGAAAACAGAATGTGAAGGTTGAGGCCCTTAACCGTTTGCTTCACAAGAATAGTTAATGCTTCTCTAGACTTTCAGCCTTTAATAGGCAGAAGAGTTAGACATCTCCAGTGAGACTGGTGCAGTCGGACAAAGAGAACGCCATACGACTTTCTGACAAACAAATCAATATATAAGGACAGAATGATGTCTCATCACTGTAGTAGATTCAGTAGAAGTAATTCATGGAGGCATTATCTTTTTCCTAATGCTTCAGTCAAGAATGAATAGTGCATTAAATGCACTACATTTTGTCCAATGCTTCTTTAGCTCAGAGATAAAAGTCTTAATAGCACAAGTAAGACCTGTGGTAGTAAGCGCTGCACAATAATATATTGTTCTTATGCATTATTTAATGGGACTGTGGGGAAGATAGTGTTTGTGTGCATTTCAAATTCTGTATGAGAGCATGTAGCTCTCTTAATTGGCTTTCTCAAGAGAACCAAAGGGAAATGCTGTTCTGGTAGAAGATATTGATCAATATGACCAGATGCAGCTACTGAAAGCATGATCTAAATCAATGTCACCTTCAGGTAAACAGTGGAAGACTAGCAGCTGCAGTGTAAGACATCAGTGGGAGTTTGCTATTATACTGTACTACTGTACTGTCCAGGCATTGTTTACATAACGATATCATATCACTTTGTTTAAATGACCATATAAAAGCTCTGACACGCAGTGTCAGGGGCAACACTTTGAAGCTGCCACAGTGGCAGGATGACTACACAACAGTGGTTCTTGAGGGAGACAGATGCCACCAATAATTTTCTTATCCGAGTCAACAGAAGGACTGGGCGAGCGGCTGGTACCACGCTGAAGATCTCAGGGGCGTAAAATGTGATGCTCCTTTGCTGTTTAAATGCCATATGTGCTACAGCAGGTGACGTGTATTTCCCAACTGAATATCTGTGTCAGGACCCTAGCTGCTCTGGACAGGTTGAATATGGTGTATGTTTGGATTGTACCGACTGCTTACCACTGGATTCTGCCGGGTGTTCAATATCATAGCACATCCTGCGCAGTATTCCTCAAAGAATTAGCTCTCTGACCTCTATTTAGATCTCTATCTGAATCTGTATCCCTCCTTCAGACAGCTAGTCTCTGAAAACGGCTCTCCACTGCTTCTCTCAATAGCCCCCTACACCATCTCCCATTGTACATTCTGGTCACACCCTATTACTCCATTTTACATGTGACACTCATCATGTAGCGCCGAGCAGGTCAGTCACTAGTGCTTTTTGTGCTCACCTGTTTTATCAGTCATTGTCAGAAAAAAAAAACAACAGCAACTTAGCCATGGTTAACAGGCATGCTCCAGGCACATGTTCATGCTCTGTGACAATAAATGACAGTTTTCCTTATTCATATGTACTGCTCATATGTGAGGGGCTAAAAGCCTCCAAGACAGAATGAACCGTGCAGCAATCGTTGTTTCCAAAGGTTATCAAGTCAGACTACGAATGTTCTGAAGACATGCAAAAACATGACAAAGTGCAAAAATTATTAAGTCTATCTAGTCTGGTTTAGGTAGTTTAAAATTATATTTTTGTAAGGTTTTGGAAAGTTTTCTGCTGCTGCTTCATGTGAGGTGAAATCATGCTCAAGATGCAGCACAAAAAATATCTCATGAGTCCTTATGATAATTCCTTCCTTACTGGTAAGACAGAACATTCCTTAAACAGGCTAATCTCCACATACTGCATCAAATATCGCACTCAAGTGATCGGCAGCTCTGTTTACGACGTGTAAAATATCACTGCAGTAACCTTTTAGTGCTTTTACCTTTTGCTCCTTTTGAAATTCATGATGCAGCAAAGTTGAAAAATTGAAAGTGTTTTATGCCTCTTGAGGCCTGTATGTTATTTACCTGTGTTTCCTCCAGTGATCAGTGCAATCGGTGCACCACTGCCTTTTTCTGTCACTTTGTTGCTCGCTAACCTTAAAAAATAAATTCCAAGGGTAGCTCTAGTTTAATTGCTTCAGAGCTTTGGTGGCTACTCCTTTGATCTTTTTGGCTAGTTGTAATTACGCCATTTCTTCAACTTTTTTCATGCATCTTGAGCACTAAATAACTTGACTTGCCTTGGGAGAAACATCTATCTCATTCTGTCGACTGATAACAACTTAATTGGTACTTATTTTCTCCTTTCTTTACTGTTTCTCATCTGAATGCAGAGTCCAGAATTCAAACAATTAACAAGAGGGCAGAGTTTTTTTATTCACTGACATCACACAATGTGTGAGCGCAGAGAATTTTTCAAAGTGAAAATGAAAATTCCTTCACACAAAAAGACTGGTGACCCTTCTCAGTTTTAACAAATTACATTTTCAATGCTGGGATGAGCCCCTTGTGTCTGCAGCTCCAAACCAGCACACAATATTATATGGTAACGTGATACTGTGTGTAGGACTGACTGAAAATCATGCATGCTGAAAGTCACTTATGCCGTTTTGACTCTTAGCATTATTAATCTTAGAGTGAAAAAAAAATGTAATCTTTGGTGCAAATGTGTACATTTTGCAAATGTCAAGCTGAGAGCATGACTCACGGTGAGTGGCTATTTCAATATGCATTGAACAAAGAACAAAAACAGGTCTACATATTCTCTTATGAAGTCTTTTATACTCCCAAATACAGATCAATAGCTTGTGCTTGCTGTTATTCTCTCATTCCTGCAGTGGCTGATAACCCCCCACTGCTCCTGATTTCATAATGCTAACACATGACACCGGCACCATGAGCAGCTGCTGTAACACAATGCAACAGAATGGCAAGGCAGAGAGCCCCCATTAATCTCACCCCTCTGCCCGTATACAGCAAACTAGAAACCACCAAAACCTCTGCACAATTGTCACTTTCTTTTTACACATTACCTGCTGAGATATGGATGTGTTCTGCAGTCATTCCCTGTCTGCACTAGCACTGCTAAACATAGAAGTGTTGGCAACAATGCATGATAATGATAATGACCATCCTGCCTGATTTCATTAGGCAAACACATGACAGCAAGTGCTCTGAGCTTCTGTTGTAACATCCTGCAACACATTGACAAGCCAAAGACATGATCATCACCACTTACTGTGGCACACAAAGCTAGTAAAAGAAAAGACATCTAAATACATAAGAGCCTGCTGCACGCACTGCTAATTCAAATTACAAATCCAATAAGGCTCAAGGGTATCAACCCTCCTAAGAAGAAACCTCATTAACCTCTGTTTTTAGGAGTCGTTTCAACTCCCTTACATTAAAACCTGTATGATGCGCAGCTTATAATTTCAATTTTCTCTATTCACACAGCCAGTCAAACCAATGGGGTTCAACCTTCACTGAAACACCTAATAATAATAATAACAGTAAGCCAAGCCCCTGAGCTAACTGCTGGTGCTTTTGTTTTTTGTTTTTTTTTTTTTACCATAAAGGCCTTATGTGGCGTATACAGTATGTTTTTTATTGCTCTTAGACATTAGAGGCATCTGTCAGAATATGGAACAATGCCAGGACCTTGTGACAACTTCCATATTTCATCTCACTGTGTGATTTAGATAGACAGCTGTAAAGACGTGGTACTCTGCCATGTATGAACATGCACACAGTCCTAAGGCTCACTAAGGGTAAAGGAGGGCGCATACGGCAGATGCAGCTGGTGGCCAGTGTTTTCCTCACTGCAAGCTGCAGTAAAACTCACTGCACGCCCTGATGTAGCAGCACAGCTGGCCAATGCCAGCCAATCTTCCCCAGGGGATGTCTTGGAAGGTATTATGTGGATAAAGCAAGGCTTTATGAGGGATGTTCACATGACTTTAGAGTAAGCATACTGACATCTAACCCCACCTCAATCTAATAGATTTACAACCTCACTATCTCCAATGCAGGTATCCTGGACCCTCTCTTCCCCCATCTGTTGTTGCCAATGTCCTCTGAGGGATGAACAGTATTTCCAGAGACCAGACACTGACCCCTCTGCCCTTGATTACCAAAATTAGAAAAGCTGGAGTGTAACAAACTTCCCACAAATGCTGAGTTGAATCAGTGGAGGCTGAGCTTATTGAGTAACTGGAAAATGATGAGAGGGGCTAAAAATTCCAGCTGCAAATGTAATTGCCAGTGTTCACTCACATAGCCGATGAGATCATTATCATGCTGCATCAGTGGTTCTGTATCTTTTTATATCTCCAAACCTGCTTATCTGACTGCCAAAAACAAAGGTGTGCAGTTCTATAAGTCATATACACAGTGCACAAATCCTGCAGAGGCCTCATTTCACCATAAAGCAAAAATAATCTGTCGAGCTGTGTTCCTTTAAAACTCAACTCATAGGATATTAGCAAGTTTTTCTCATCATTCAACCTCTGTGACTCCACAGTAAAACCGTCCACTCTCTCGGCAATCAGTGCAATTTGCCCTGATAGGAGGTGATTTCAGTGCTGCTGCTAATTTCTGAAAAGTCTTGGTCTCTGCGTCGTGCTGATGCAGACACGCCCGGGCCATTTCCACATGCGCTCCACTCTCTGGGAATTCAACTCATGTGTTTAACCATCTTCATTGCACGGCACGGAGCCACAGTACAGCTACAGTGTGACAGGGCTGTTTTGGGCCCACCGGACTACAGACTGTATAACAGCACTAATTCTATCAATAACTGCTCCACCACCTGAGGACTGAATATGTCAAGTAACCTGAACACATCTCTGCTAGACAGACATCACACTTCCAGCAGACTACTGTGAATGGCTGCCTTTAAAGTAGAGCAAAGATTTGCACATTATGCAAGTGTGAAAGCAAGACACAGAAACACAGACAGAAACACAGACACACAGACAGACAGACAGACAGACAGACAGACAGACAGACAGACAGACAGACAGACAGACAGACAGACAGACAGATAGATAGATAGATAGATAGATAGATAGATAGATAGATAGATAGATAGATAGATAGATAGATGGATGGGTGGACAGATAAAGCATAATGCAGGCCTATTATTCTACATTTAGTAGTTTGCACAATCAATGCGGCACATCAGAGATTTGGACACTGTTCAGCTCGTCACACGTTCCATCCAAACATGCGTGAGAGGTGCCAAAGTCCATTGCACATTTCTCACCAAGTCTACTAAGTGACTTACCAAAAGTGGGACTAATAAAGCAGACGCCGAAGGGTTGATCTTATTGCACATGATTTCCGCCGTCCACACGCCTGTCTCGCTGAACAAATTCACAACGAATCTCAGATGGCAACGAGAGTTCATTTATTCCAGATTCACGCGTAAAAAAGACCTTCTTATCAGGCTGGTCAGGGCTGTGCTGAAAAATCCAACGGACGTGATGAGCGACAATGTGCTGCTGAAGTGTCATCAACAAGAGACCGTGGGGTATCTTCCAGTTACCTGCGTCTGGATATAACCCCACCTTAAATCCCAGTACGATCCGATTGAGGCTTAAAGGCAGAACATGCAAAGCTGAAATATCCAAAATCCAAAAGCTCAGGAGAGTCCGTCGCTTGCGTCCGAGCCGTGTTCACAGGGGTTAAAGCGTCAGCAGGCTACGTGGTCGTCTCAAGTCCCCCGCGTACGGGTTTATAACGCAGGAATACGGTGGATTAAATTTCCAATAAGTCTCACGCTTGTATTGAATTGCGGTACAGATGGTGAGAGGAGGGAAACTGCAGCCCGCGGCTCTTCCTGAAGCGATAGGTTGCGCTCTTGGGGAAAAAAGCGTCTGATGGTTGAAGGTTGGCGTCAAATTCTGGCTTCAAGTCCGTCCAAAAAAAAAAAAAAAAAAAAAAATCACGAAGGTCGAGAACTGTCCGTCAACACCGGTTTTCTAGTCATTACAGTGCAGTTATCACGCCTGTTTTACTGGCAGTTGTTTGCCATGACTGTAGCCGTTTGTAGTCATAACTTCCCCTGTCTGAAGCGCAATGAAGGAATCCCACCCATGCACTGATACCATTCTTTTTTTTCTCTTTATCCTCTATTACCATGCGCACCCATGCCAGCAATTAGTTTTCACACATGACTTGGTCTGTCCGCTCCTTCAACAAAGCAATGCGGTCGATTTCTCCGGGCGGGATGTGGCAGGAAATCTTGCTGTGTCCCGGAGAACAGGCAGCCTTTGAAAATGCACCTCTACTCCTCATGCAGGCGTCCACCTGCGTAATAAGAGCCCGATATAAATGAATACATGCTGTCACGCCATGATGTCTGGAGCAGAGCAGAGCCAAGCGGCCAGTGGACACATTCTTGGTATCAGAGGAAACGACTGACACCTTTCATGGACAGTGCAGCACTGCAGCAATGTGATGTCATTTAGGCTGCATTTTAAGCACACACACCACAAACTGAGGGTTTCTTCAACTGTGCTGAAGATGTGAAGACAATTCTTAACATGACATTGGGTTCGTATTGAGAGGAGGCGCTATGGAGTGTTTGTGATACTCCGGCATGGGCTTGTGGCTCAAAGTCCGGCACAACAAGATACTGCAACGGTGGTTAGGGAGGGAGGGTAAAGGGATGGAGGGAGGTGTTGGGTCATTGCTGCACACAGATTATTTTTGCAAAAAACAAAACAAAACAAAAAAAAAAACACATTCATCCTTCTATAGACCTAAGGCATGTTTATGGCTTTGTGTTCAGGCTCTAATGAATACTCTTGTATTTTCTTATCCTTCCTTATCGTCATGAATGCCCTTCAGAACATGTGGAAACAACAAATAACTTGACCACCCACATGTCTCAGGCAGCAACTCATGCTTGGCTTTGGGACAAGCACTCCTCTTGGCCCAGATCAATGGAAATGGATACTGAGCATATAGACAAACAAACATGAATATCCACCCGGCAGATAAAAAACAATGAGTAATCCCCTGCAGAAGAAAAGCCAGAGACAGCCCATCCCTCATCATAATGTGCACATACGTAATACGCCTCTAAGAAGAGGATAAAGTGTTTTGAATGTCTTTTTTTTCCTGCATATTCATCCCCAAGTGTATTGTCTGCCTGCACGGAGGCCACAGGACATGTGATGAGAAAAGGAATTCTGGTGGACTTGACAAATCCTGTCAAATCCATTTGATTTGGCTGCAGGAGCATCACACATATTGCACACACTTGCACTGCACTGTATATGAAATGGTGGATATATTAGAGACCAAAGAGACATGTAGAAAGTCAAGAGAGAAAGGTATGAATTCACCTTTAAAGTACAGTTGATTTACATTGAATATGGGTGCTGTGAGCTGAATTAATTAGCCATAAAAAGCACCTCATCACATAAGAAAATTTAAGATACAATGAAAATATCACATATAACAGATCCCAAAAGTACGACTATAATAATGTGGAAATGATAAGAAATAAAAGTACCATAAATAACAAGGTTACTGCTCGTTACAGAGTATCAGAGACACACTTTATGTCCTTAAAGGAAAATTATAAAACTAGTAAATCTTTCCAGGAATATTTCTTTTTCTTAGGCATTGTTTTGGCATAAATACATACTCTACATTAGCTGTAGATTTCACATTTTTGTTTCACTGCTGCAACATGGCAGGTGGCACAATTATCTGATGTTCAACTCTTTGTACAAGAGCAGCAGCCTGTTGTAATTAAAGGGCAGTTCATAATGGGTGGGGCACCTCCAGGGCATTTTAAATGGATCAGTGAGATGTGACAAACTCATTTTGGGGGACTCATGGACTCACAAAGGAACACTTCCTCTGTCAAAGAGCAATATCTCTGTCAAAACCTGACAACGGTGACTCAACAAATATTCACTACACAGTTTTCTATAAAAAAGTTGAAACCAGCTGAGCTTCGATTCAAGCGCAACATCAAAACTAGTGTGGTGCCTTTTGAGCACATGCCGATGCTCCAAAACTTCATTGTGCTGCAGAACGTGCTGCTGTACGGCCTAAGTTTCATTATGTGATTGCTCTGAGCCCCATCTGAATGAGCATGTGCGTTCATGAGGTGGGTGAGCGCATAGCACGCATGCAGCTAATACTGATGGAAATTGAAAAAGAGCCATGAAGGAAGCCAATCTGCTATTTATATCAGGCTGCACTCCACGGGCCAAAGCTCCCTCTCACAGTAATGCACTGTAAAAGTGATTGATTAGTGTGATATTGAGAGATTGTTCGTCTTAACTGTCTTCACTCGCCAAAGTGATGAGATTACTACACACTAGTCTTTGAAAGCATCATAGCAGTTCAGGTCAGTGTGATCCATCCACTCAAATCAGGAAACCTGCTGTTCCCTAAAGTGCAGAACATTAGAGGCGGGTCTGCAGTCAGATCCACCACATACCACCCAGTCACTAATACCCTCAAAGGGTGCGCTTAATGACCTGGAACATATTACACACTGAGGTTGCTCAATTTAGCTTCAGGTGTACATAGTTTTTGTATGTGTCCACCTAAAAATGCCATTTCTGACACAACACAGTTGCCCTTGTCACTGTTTTAACAAATTGCTCCGATCAATTTCCATTAAGGACAGTGAAATTCCCAATTTCTTCCCTCTGGCTGAGCACCAAGGACCTGTAACGTGATGCTCCATCAGTTCAGCGCGTCAGTGAATGCTCTCGCATGTGTGTGTACTTTGAATCGGGATTAGAATTAGTGCAGTGACAGAGACAATAAAGCGCTGTCTTCAGGAACAGCAACATCATTACAGTGTATACGGTGCCCAGTAGTGGATTACAGGAGTCTTGTTTATGCTGTTGAATCACCCTGTGCATTAGCGCTCCCTCTCACAGCGCAAAAAGTTCCTCTTAATGTGCTTTAAACCCTCCATTTTACCATCAAACGCGGAAGCACCATAGATGTGTTTTCCAGAGTAAGGATCTCTAATTGGCTTATCAGATGTACCTTTTTAACATGGAGAAATAGCAGGCAGCTGTCAGAAGCAGCCTGTTTCAGAAGAGATCTGCCCGTATGGGTTACATACAGTATGTGTGTGTAGTATGTATGTGAGCTCTCAGTGCTTCTTTGTTCGGTTTAAGCAGGTTTGCTCTCAGATCTCTGTAGAATCACAATGAAATTACTGCAGAAGTTAAAAACACTGTTCTTCCTCTAGGTTATGATAAACTGACCTGTACAGTAGATAGATAGTAGAGTATGTATAGTAAACCACAGGATTTGTGCAATTGCTTTTGGCTCAGCAAGGATGTTGGGTCACTCTTGTGTCGCCAGTGACACTAAGGTTATGCATTACGCTCATATTCCTCTTCCAGCATTTACGAAAAGCAAAGTACAATCTCACTTTCATTTCATGTGTGCTGTATCTCAGCCTTGGCCCGCTCTACTCTAAATAAAACAAGTGCTACTTAGCAGCTTTAAGGGCTCTTCAATGTGTCCTTGTAAGGGAAACCTTAAAGATAGACATAGGCCATCTGGTGTGAGAAGTGCGAGGTACAGCTCACTTACGAGCAATCCTCCAAGTTTGTCTCTATGCCTGGAGTTATAAAAAGAATCCTGCTGCTCTTTAGGAACAAAATACAAAGCTTTGAGAGAAAAGACCAATGTGTTTTAGCTGCAAAAGCCTTTACCAGTGTGACAAGACTACACGTAGAGTTAATTCTCACGGATATCTTAGAGGCCCGTGTTTAAAAATATTAAAAAACATATCATTAAGTGTATTTAAGGATCTTTTAGTATGACATTCTACCATATTAAAACAGCTAGAGGATATGTTTATAACTCAGGTTCCCCATTTATTCTTGGTTTAATTAAAAAGGAAAGATCCAAAAGGTCTCGCTCTCTTTTATAATGAAATTTAAATCACCTCCTTCTTGACCAAGAGACACCATTTCAATGGCAATAAAAGAAATAGCAGACATGGAATGTCTGGCCTCTTTAAACAGGCTTTCTACAAGATTTTTGACACCCTCTCTCTTAATGGAGCTCAGTAACTCAGTATTTCAGTGAGCACTCTGTTTCACTTTCCACAGGGACATGAAATCATCCATCACATCTGTTGTTTTACAGTTAATGAATCTCTGCATGCCTCCAGTCTGACAAAAGTTTTCTGCATTTCTCGTATATAGTCAACTAAGGCCACAGGCATCTTGGATATTACTGAATATCTTCATCACTGACTGTAAATTATCATGTGACCCTGATGAAGGCTGAGAGAGACGGTTTCTGACATTAAAGCTTTGTCTGTAGTTCTTCAAGAGCAGGTGGAATTTTTTATTTCTTTGGTTCTTTTGATCTTGAACTTAGCTGTGACATGTTTTTTTTTTTTTACCCTTTGAACATAAAGATACATCAGTTCTTACTGACTGCTGTTGACGGCAAGCAAAAGTTTGCAAAAGTAAACTTAAAACAGACTTAATCCACATTTCACTTTAACAATAATATTAGTATTTTGTTAGGATAGCAATAAGTAACTGACAGATTGGCACCAGCTATGATGTATGAATTTCAAGTTTTAACTTTCCTTATACTCATGTAGGATAAAAATCTCAACACAGGGCATTACAACAGTATGACTTTTTTTAAGGCTGGATTCATTGATATTTTTGCCCACTTGCGAGAGGCAGAGCAAGCTGAGAACACAACACTGGAATATTATCACCTTATAAAGTTGCTACAGTTGCTTATTTACACATCCAGCTGACACATTAGCATTCATTATTGGTCACTTGGCAAATGCAGGTTTTCCTTTTAGCTCTTTTGGTATCCACAAACTCTTGAGGGAAATATCTCAGCTATGTTCACAGACTAACTGGTGAATGTGTCGGTCTGCCGTTTGGTGCTGTGCAGGCAGTGTACTGTGGATTATCTAAGATTTTTTTCTCATAAAAACAGCTGCACGCTGCATCTGAAAATAGGGTTGATGACGCTCCATAAAGCTAGGGGAAACCACTGAGTCAGGTGATATTTCTCTGTGGGTTCGCCACTACATGCAAGAGCGTTCACATTACACACAGCCATTTGATCCATTGTTAATCTAAAAATATCGTTTAGCGCAGCTTTAAAAACCAATCTGGAAGTCAGGCATCCACAGCATGTCTGGTCCTAACTGCACTTTCTAGGGAAGTATTTTGAGAGAACGATTAGAAAGTTCAGCCAAGCCTTTCAATCTTCAACCAAAAATGTTTGTTCAGTATATAGATATTACATCCTAAGATCTGTGCGTGCACACAGTGGGTGAAGTGACCATGATTTCAACCACTGCCCCTGATGGAGTCTGCACAGTCCTGCCAAGAGCAATTTCAAACCCTATATTTCTTATAGTGTTTGTGTATGCATTCAAACAGAATTAATTCAACAAAAAAAGGTACAAAGCAGAACATTGCTACTTTTATTTTTTCAGAGTATGTCCCCCCCAAAACAATCTATTTTTACATTATGTACTAATTTTGTCTCAAACTGATGTTTTTGTCTGTGAGGTAAGCAGACAGAAAAATGAGAACTGCTATCTCAGGAAAAAAATCTCAGCAGCAGATTTTTCAAGGTACCATGGCAACTGAACATTCAAAAGAATTTTGATGAGAACAGCAGGCAAAGAGTGGCTGATTACAAGGGAGACAATTTGTTACCCCAAATGCAAGAGCAACAGAGTCTGATTGCACATACACAAGCCCTGTGTCTTATTTTTTTTATCTGGACAGCTGTGCAAAAACACAGTTCTTTTCTTTCCTATCATGGCTCTTTAGTCAAACGAGTGAGAGCCGCTGGATCATCTCGGTGTGGAGACGAAGAGGCGCAGTCTAGGTTGCTGTTGCAACAAGGCTAGTTTAGCAGCTAAAGCGTTGGCATAGTGATATGAGGTGGACACAGCTTTGATTGGCAGTACAGCAGAATGAGCTCCAGACATGAAGTGGGCGTAGACTTTTTTTTTTTTTTTTTTACCCTCAGAAACTCAATTTCGAATCACACAGGAGGAAGTGGCAATCAACGCAGTGCTGCAGCTGTCTATCTTGGGCGGCTATTCTCACTTCCCAATCTCACTCTCCAGTGCTCGGCAAACAGACCACCGTCCTGACAAACATAATCACTCACAGCACAGATTCAGGGAGTATCTGTCAGTGGGGAAAAAAAAAACTTGGGGAAAAAAAAAATGCTGCATACACACTCAGTTAAACAGCTTTTTGTACTGAACTCACAACTCTCAGCTGAACATTATTAGGTTATAATTGTTCTGTAAAAGCCCCTGTCATCAGGAACAGAAACACAAAACAGGAGCACTGAGACTTTGGCAAGACTCACCTATAGGTGCTTCATATGCAAGGCAGGAAACCCTGAGAAATCATTGATGCCACATGTGTTGAATTAATATTTATATCTAAAGTTTTGCATGAAAAAAATTGAGCGTTTTGACTCTTGAAAATCCTTACAAATCGAGTTATGAAGCTAATTTTGCTGCAGCCAAATTTTTACAATGTCACCAATTAACCCGGTTGTCCAAATGATATTTATTGGTATGTCAGAAATATGCATATTGTCTGATAACTTTAATAATATACAATACAATTAATACAATTAGATATTTATTAGGTTATATAAGATATTAATCACAAACTCAACTATGGTACTGCAATTGCTTCTGACAAATGTGGTTCATCACTGTTCTACCTCAAGCAGAGCACATCAAGGTCTGTAATAAAAAACATTTGTTTGTATTATTGTGCTCAACTGCAGAATGCAGAAAGAAATTAGTCATGCAGTTTATCACTGTGCTATTGTTGCTAGAGTTAAAATCTGTTGTGCACGTAGAGTCTAGTATGTGCCTGAAGTATTCAAGCATTTCTTCTGTAAGTCGAGAAGTAATCTCATCAAGTCACATGTCAGCATTCAGCATGTCAGCATTCAGTCACAGTGAATCCCCAGTCCCCGCACAGATGAAGTGAATTGAGCTTAAGAGTCAGTGAAAGGATATCTGACTAGATGAATCTGGAGGCTGCCATTGTATGAGTTCATGTAGGTGAGTTTCAAGGCTCCACGCCATGGTTTTGTGCTGCAGAATAGATGAGTGTTAGGGTTCAGTGGGTGTGAGGGATAGAGGCTACGAAGGCTGAGATAAAAGGAGGATGCCAGCTAACACACAGAGGATGGGTGGCAGTGACTAAAGGCCCTACCTGAGCACAGCAGCGCCAAAGAGCAACCCTCATCTCCTCTTCTCAGGCTGCCTCTGATAGAGTGTGTTATCAGTGAAGACAGGCAGGCTAAATCACTGGTTGAGTAAAGGTTAGAGCTACTGGTCTGTTACCTCACCCAGGAGGGCAGGCAGGTGAATGTCAGAGCAGCCTGAATCACAAGAAACACTCTGGGGTGGAGGGTAAGTCAACCCTCAGGGCAGATGCTGATTTATGCAATACTTTTACAAGCCTTAAGTTTGATTTAGTTCAGTTTAATTGCGTATTGATGCCGGGAAAGAGGACTGTAGTGCCTTCTGAGTTACGGTACCACACGTACCGCAGGTGAGCAGGATAGCGATGAAGACCCAGAAGCAAACTAAATCATGCAACATCAGCTTTGCCAGTTCTAGCATGTCACTGCAGACCTGTCAACATTTACGGGCTACCAAGTAGCTTTTGCAAAGATATATGTAAATGCATTTATGTAGAACTTTATCCAAAGTGCTTCATAATTTGTTTCACATCTACCCATTTACACATTTATGGCAGCAAGTTAACATGAAAGGTACTGGTCTGATCATTTGGAGCAATTTGGAGTTCAATGTCTTGCCCAAGGACTACGATTTTTTTTCTTTTTTTACATCATTTTACATTACTTTGTGCCAACCAGTACTTTCTGTTTGTATCTTTAATCTTGGAGGCAAATGACATACAGAAAAGGGATCCTTAAAACAGCAATGATCATTTTGATAAATCTCTTTCACAGACTTTTATCCACACCTTGTAAAGACTAAAAGTCCTGGCCCTACCTCAATATCACTTCTTCTTTGATGGGTTTTTGGCTCATCTCTCCAGAGCCTCCAGGTAGTCACTGGTAAGTCTTGAATCATCTGCTATCAGACTGTGCGATAGCAGAGGCAATTCAGTCCCCACAGAAAGTGGTTACGAGCAAACTTCACTTCTGGATCACGGTGCATTCAGTGCTTCTTCACATGTTTCACGAGAAAGAAAGGGGGGCTGGCACATTAATGCATATCAGATGGTGTGTGTTGCCCTTTCTTGTCCATGTTGTTCAATTTTCCCTTACTATGCAGATTTTGTATCTCAATAAATGCACTGCTCACTTTTTTTAGCTGACTGTGTCCTGTATATAGGTAGAAACATAGCCTACAAATTCATACTGAATGCACAAAATCATTTAACAATCATGTGAGTTGATTCTAATATAGTTTTCTAATGATATGGCACACTATTTGCCTTTAGGCTTGACACTCGTTCCTCCTCCTGTGTTTTCTTGTTAGACCACAGTAGAGAAATAAAATTGTAAATACACAATGTCTTGTTTCCATTTGGCACTTAGAGTAGATCTGGGACTTGGCTATAATTGAGCCTATGCAGGATTCCATTAGTACAGCTGTCCAACAGGGAGGCAGCCTGTTCAGGCTTCTCTGCGTACTGTATCCGCCATTACAAAGCCCTCAACACAGGCAACCGTATTTAATATTTTTGGTTTCAAGCTCTCCTCTCTTTCTCAGAGGGCAGGCTTTTATTTGAGGATCTTGCAAGTTATGCAAAACTGTAAGTTTGAAAGCAGCTGTTCAGGCTCCATACATGTCATTTTATATGGGAATAGTGAAAGTGGTATATTCACAGGCTGACTGCGACAACTCCCTCTCTGCTTTACATTGGCAGTCCTTTATCCATAAATCCCTCAGTTGGACAATAGTGCTTCAGGTTAAACAGCTGTTGTTGCTCTTTCCACACAGGAAGAGAGAGAGAGGTGGAGCTGAGCCTTGGGCACCTGCAGCTTTGCAACTTCAATATATAACACTAAGTATGATCAGAATTTGGGCCCGTGGCTCCTTTTTTGCCCTCCCTCTCCTGCCACTGTCATTTTAACCAGACTTGTGATAGAGCCTGTTTGCTGTGATACCCCATTAATTTCCCCAGGGGCTGATCATTCAATATTCAATAGCTACTGTTATGCAGCACCAACTGTGGATCAAGCTACCGAGCCTGCTTTCCCTGACCAATATCATCAGGGCACTAGACAGCCTCTGCAAGGGGATCAAAAGATCAGACTGAGACACAAAAAATAACCTTGTTTTGAAAAATTCTCTTTCCGTTCTAGTTATCAGTTTGCCTGTAGCTGGTGTTACATGCTAATTATGTTCATTCTGAATTAATATACAAGGAGAAAAAATGTTAAGTATGTAACGTGACTGCATTTCTGGGTAGACAGACTGTGACACATTTTAATGGGCTGATCTTTCTCGATGCATATGTTCAGTAATGACACATCTTTATGGTGTACTAAATGTTCTTTCAAAATGCTCCTTATGCCACAGAAAACACAGGCAGATGGTAATTTGTTTATCCCTTCTTAACCCAAGTCCATATTTTTACAAAGAATTATGAAAAGGCGGTAGGTGGTAAAATAGTCTAAGACTTTGCACGGTTAACACTTTTTTTTCCTTTTTTTTTTAAAGAGAAGATGCTGAGTTTCAGTTACTTCTGACAGATTAATGTCTTGCCGGGCTGTGTAAAAAAAATAAAAATAAAAAAATAAAAAGCTAGCCAAACTCTGCAGCGCTGCAAAAAAGAGTGTGAATAGCAGTAAGGACTCATGCTTGTTAGTGCCTTTACAGTGTATATTCACCGGTAAAGGATGGCAGTGTAAGGCATGAGGGGGAAGATCAGTTGGTGTTTAATCCTGTTTTGGTTTAACTGCATAGTGACTCTTTTGAGCAATTAACTCTGCCAATGATGTGTGATGTGTGAAATCTCTTTACATACCACAACAGCGTTGTAAGTGTTGTATTTGTCCAAAATGCATTTATATATGTATATATATATATATATATATATATATATATAAATGGAAGCTTACTGTGATTTGATAGCTCTAAATATTCAAATGACTACTTAAAGGGTAGAATGGCAACATGCTGTCTCCTAGATATCACGTTTATATACTACTAAATGGTTTTACCTAATGTGTTTTGAGGGAAATGTGATTGCAGCGTGGCCTGTTCTTTATACAGTCCACAAAGTTTTATGTTCTTGAACTGCACAGAAGTCACAGTTGTTGCGTTCCTAGGTAGATGGTGGGTATTCAAAGAGTAGTTGCTTAAATCTGCTTTCCATAAGCGAAAAATTGTGGGGAAGAGAAAAGCGAGTTATTTCAGAAATTTGCGAGAATGTCCTCCCAAGAAAAACGACACCATCAGTTGCTAAGTCCTCAATTTCTGTTTAGTTATGAATCTTGTCTATATGAAGCAAAGAAGGAAAGTGTGCAGAGGGAGAGGTCAGGGTGGCCGGATGGGTCGACAAAATATCAGACGTTGACATGGGAGACCAGACAAATGATATCGTCCTGCTGGTAGGGGCATCAGATCGGAATATTGTGGTTTAATTTAGAGGACTTGTTGAACTTTGCACTTACAGTATGGTCATTAAAAATGTGTCCTCATTATGTCAATAAAAAAAAACATGTAATCGGCTTCCTTCAAAATGTATTTGCTGTTGCAAATGAGTAGTATATTAACATATTATCTAGGAGACAGAACCTGAAAGAAGAGTACGAAAAAAATAAGTCAGTTTTAAGAATTACACAGTCTATTCTAATTGTTTTTAACATAGCTCTAAAGTGTTCTTTGAATTGAGCAATTTAAAATCTTGTCAGAGTGCTGCATCTATTTAAAGAGCTTTGAACATTTTTACCCAACATTTATCCATAATTTGCCTCAGTGTCAAGCACAGGTTTATTTAATGAGAAATTCATCAGAAGAGCGTAAGGTTTACATCACAGTAAAACCCGCACTTTGTTCTCTTCATGCAGTGAGTCAACTGATGTTACTCCCAGACGACAGATCTGCAGGGGAGAGCTTCATATACGGCAGAGTTACTGACTCAAGGTTTGGCTCATGGGGTATGATCATCAATTCCACATCTTATCTCGAAGAACTAAGGGATTCTTTTTGGACTCTTGTCATGATTGGAATATTACTGGTACCAAAGGTGTTTACTTCAAGTAACTTAAGAGAGAGCTCGTAGGCGGAAATGGCAAAATCTGAAGTGGAAACAGAAGATACAGGCTGTCAAATCTGCCAGTAGAGCGTCTGTGTGAGTGACAGAGGGAGAGAGCAATGAAGACAGGGAGTTTAAGAGCTCTACCAACCCCAGAAAGACTTAACACCACCTTGGCAATTTTAATCTAATTTTCTTGACGATGTTCTTGTCGCATTAATGATTAAAAATTGTGTGACATTACTTCATTTAAGTATAAATACTTTGTGATCATGAACAGTCTTCGATCAATCTAGCAGACAGCAGGAACTTTCAGCTGATTCAAGTGGATTTTTTTGTAGGGCAAGTGGAAGAGAAATGTATTTGCTATTGGGACACGCTGAAAGTCATAAACAAAAAAAATAAAATACATGCCTTCATGTTATGTGCAACTCATGGCTATTTAGATAAATGAACTATTATATTCAGAATACCGATTTGAAACAAATGCATTTTTCCCTATGATACGTAGCTACTGGAGAGGGGGGAGAGCTAGCTTGTTAGCAAAGTTTGACATTACCTAAACACACTGCATCTGTCACACTGTGATGAAAATACTCTTGGACAAAATGATTGGTGTAGACTAGACCACTGGTTCTCTAACTGTGTGCCGTGGGAGCAGACATGGGGTCCGAATATATATCGTCAGATTTCTAAAGACACACGTACGCCTGATTCTGTTCTATAAATCGCCATCATTGTGGACAAGGGCGCACATCCACTCTCACATTGTACCTGTAAACCAACATTGCAATAATATCTCAGCCATCACTATTAAACGTCACAAGGAGGATCAATGATTAATTTAAAGAGCTCACACTGAAACAAACTTTACAAAGTGCCGCACAACTAAAAATGTGCCTCTGAGTGACATTTTACAGAATGACAACACAGTCGAACGTTTTAATACAAGGTTACATCTCTCACCTCATCAATTCACCTGCAGCTATCTCCTAGTTTCCTTTCACCTAGTCTGAAGTATGCTTGAGGTGAGTACTGCACATTGTTCTTTAATAAATACCATCTATACATCTGGGTCCTGGTGTGCTTCAGAATTTTGACTATAAATACCTTGTTTCTTTTACCCTTTTTCTCTTCTTCTTTCTCCATTATGAATCCACAAACACAACGCAAAAAGAAAATGATTCCCATTTTTACTTACAAGTGATTTTTGTGTGAAAGGTATTTGTCAAAAAGCCCTGTGTATGACTACGAATGACCCACTGTGTTCCACTTGTTAGTCTTTTGTTCAGTTCAAGGAATTCAGTTATATAAAGTGTCTGAGTCAAGCAACTTTTTATCCGATTCGGCAACAATTACACTCTCATCCCCTCGCAAACCAATTTGTTCAGACTGTCTTGGAAACGTGGAAGGCTCCTGGCAGCAGACATTTCCACTTCAAGAGTTTCTGAGTTAGTGAGTGATTAGGACCAGTTTCTGGAGAGCAGCCAGGATTGGAGTCATTGGAAAGTAAGGCAAGGTATAAATTGTCTTTGTTCAACTAGACCACTCAGACTACTGATCATTTCCAACCCCCCAGGTAAAGTGATTTACACTCAGATCAAATACAAGATTTGAATTTCTGTCTCATTTAGTAACTGACCAATTTGTACTCACAATGCTTCAGTTATTTAGTAAAAACTGTACAGCACAAAAAGCTGAGAACATTTTCAATGCAGCCACGTTCGTGCATCAGTCCATTTTAAATTCATTCAAGCTCAGCATAAAGACTGGAAACAGGGGGAAACAGTTAACCTGGCCCTGATTGCAGGTATCAAGGTAACACCTACCAACACCCGTTGCCTTTGCGCAGAGTCAGAGTAGCTGTTTCCCCTTGTTTCCAGTCTTTACGCTAAACTAAGCTAACCTAAGATAACCTAACCATCTCTTGGCTATATCTTCATATTTAAATCAGAGTTATTGATCTTCTCTTCCACAGTCAAGAAAGCAAATAAGCATATTTCCCAAAATGTTAAAATTATTCATTTAAGTACTGTGCAGAGAGCCCTCCATCCTCCACACACTTTTTGGTTTAAACAAGTTTAAACCAAGGTCAAAAAGTGTGTGGCAACCTCTTCACCACAACATTGAAATTTCTAACCTTCTTGAAATGAATATATCTCAAAAACTGATGCCTCGTGTTTTCCAGTTGAAATGAATTTGGGGTTTGTTTAAGTAGAATCAGAGGGAGGACGCTGAGCAGCCGAGCCTGTTTCAACATACAGCTGGAAACAGGTGCTCTGACAGCTTGTTCTTCTAAATCAATATGAGATGGAAAAATGGAAATTTTAAGGGAGGTCACTGGAGGACGGAAAAAAAAAGACAATAAGGATGGAAATAAATAGAAAAGGTTAACACAACTCAGTGGTGAAAAAATGGGATAAAATATTTATTCCTCCCTGCACCTTAAGAGGTAAACGACAAATTTTGACCAAAAGGGAAATCATTTTTAACCAAGCAGGTGTCAACTGTCAAAACAGAAAAAAAAAAAACATCTTCATTCTGGCTTGTAATTTAAACTGTAAATTAAACTCAAGACAGCTGGAAGTGATCACGGCCAAATAAACACAATGGGAACCATCTAGCAGGGTAGGATGATAGAAAATGAATTCTTCCTGCGCCTCCTCATGAGTCTTTGCTTTGCGGGAAGTAAATAACCGCCAAGGAAACTGAAACAAATGCCAGCATGTGGGTAAAAATATCAGCTTGTTCAAATGCTTAGTGTGGAAATGTTATCTAAAATCAAAATACTGTGTAATATAATCAACACTGAGGTGCGTAAACCGGGCATTTAATGTGTGGGTGAAACACACATTTATTTACACGATAACTTGTATGACAGAAAGTGAAAACTAAGCTTATGTATATTTTCATTTTTTAACACTGCGGGGCCACTCAGTGAAAAAAAAATAAAATAAAATCAATAAATGAACAAAAAGTAATCACCTGCGATCTTGGTTTTGTGTTTGTCTCATCTTGGTTTGAAATATGCTGCACTGCCAAAGGTATATGGACACCTGCAGTTTTATATCCTTGGCCTGGGGCTGTTTTTCATGGACTGAATGAAATACGTTGCCAGTGAACATTTTCCCGATGTGTTCTGTGGTTATGTAATTCAAAATTTCCTCACTGTGAAAATACAGAAAATACAGTTGGGATGGAAGGATCAGGATGGAATTACGTCTCAACCAAAATGTGGTAGCAGTTGAAAATCTCTAATCCCTGTATATAAGCATAATTTCGAGGAGACAGAGCTGGATTTTGGTGTGGAAGAACTTAACCAGTATGAACTGAGCCCTAACCTCAACCCTCATCCAACACCTTCTGGATGATGAGGAATGCTTTGACATGGTTGAACAGCAGCAAAACCCTGCACCCAGAAAACGTTCCCAGAAGAGTAGAGGCTGTTATAGATCTACATCGATGCTCATGATTCAAATCAGATTTTGTTCCTTCTACTGAGTGTTTGGATAGGAAGAGCTTGCATATGGAAAAATGGTTTATATACTGTTGGACTGTGCTTAGATTAACTGTCAAAAAATATAAATATTCACAAGTTATCAACCTGAAAAACTGTTAGAACTGTTGAATTAGTTTTCTAAAGCAAGAGCTACGGTAAGGCTGAATTTTTGAAAATATATCCCCTATTAGACACGAGAGTATCTATTAGTTCCAGCCATTTAATACCTGTGTAGTTATAAAAGTTATGAACCTTCATTTGGAGGATCCTAACTAAGCTCTGTGTGAATCCAAATCTGAGCAACTGTAATTTAGTCAAGGTTATTAATTTAGTGGATTCGGATTCAGTGGTAAATTGGCAGTCTCTTTTGTTACAGATTTTTCGGCATTAGTCCTGCCAAGAACCTTTAAAAAATGGCTCCACATCAATGAATTTTACGCAACCATGAGCCAAAATCCTTGAGAGTTGCTTTTTTTTTTTTCCCCCCTCCCAGTTTCCAGTATTATCTTAACTACTGGTTTTGTGTCTTCCAAGAACTGCAGAGAGAGAGCAGAGTGTTTTCCAGAGTATTCACTGAATATAACGTTAGTTATTTTAATTATATACACAACTATGGAAATAAAATGTTCTGTCTTCGGATGTTATTCAAACATTTTAGCGTGTAAGACTCTTCAGAGACGTGATTCTGTGGTAAGTGGAGCATAATTACTTCCAATTTGCAGCTTACAGTTTTATGAACTGATAATGATTCAGATGAGCACGCAGTGAGCTCTCACCCCCTGCTCTCCACTTCCATCACTTTTCAGACCTCAGAATAAAAGACTCAAAAAAAAAAAAGGATTGTTTGTAAATGCACTACATACCAGTAATGATGGTAAATCCGATTTATCCATAATAATGTTAACCTCTGGCTTTTTGTTCATCTAATGGTATCGCTTTCAAGAAAAAAGATAATAAATGCGTCATTACTTTTAACTTGGAATAATCAATGATGTCCCACAGTTATGTGTATTGGTTCATTTATTTAGCACTCTTAAAAAGCTGTGTCTGTGAATCAAATTCTATCTTGTGATTAGATATTTAATTGAACTTCTGCAGTGAAAACCTGTGTTCAGCTCGTTACCTGAATACAATGTACGTTTTACAGGAACAAAGAGACAAAAGTTTCCATTTGGATGAAACTGTCAAAGCACAGCAAAAACCACGGAGAGGAGATGGTTTGTCTGACGTCTCTAAAACTCATTTCACTGACACATACATGAACATGAATTTAAAGACGTGGGAACAATCAGATTCTAAAGGGAATTATTTATGTACAGTATCACTGAGATGATGATAGGTTCCCCTGTGAAAGTATTTTCTGAAGCTGCATATAGATTTAAATTACAGCTTTGATTTATACTTAGTTTAGACTGAATGCCTTGACGTGACCTTCGTCATTTTAATGTCAGAGCTATGCCAAATATGTGGGTTTATACATGTTGTCACAAAAACAGTATGCAGGCCTGGGGCAAGATGAATTAAACTGTGTACGCACAGAGACAGAAATATGCCTTCTTTTTGTCAGATTTACAAAGCCATGAATCCGCCGGCTTCTATCTCTTACATCTCAGTCATTGTGGAAGTGGAAACACAATCTGCTCTCCCACCGTAAGACATTCACCTCTTTGCATATTGATACTTCTGCCTGCTCCACTTGTTACACCTCTCAATGGAAAAAGCAGTAAAGTAGTGCAATTTTACCGATTGTGCCACGCTGGTGAGGTTCTGTGACAGCACTATTACAAAAGACTGGTGGTTATTTGTTGTGCCCGTACCATTAAATCATCACCAGTAAACTATCACTCACAGTGATACATCAATTTTTATCGCCAAACATCAGAAGAATTATCAATGACTGATTTATAGCTCTTCTATAGTAATAAATTAAATTAAAATAAAAAGATCATCAGCACAGGGAAATGAGAGCTCGCATGTAAACAAAGAGAACTCATTCTTTGAAATTAAGTTCATAAATGCGCATTTGACTGACATTTTATTGAGCGCTGCAAAAATAATAACAGTCAGTGCGCACAGTCTGCCTGCACATTTTTCTTTTATAAATACCACCTCATGTGAAGGAAATAGTATGTTTGTTTTTTGTGCCTACGCACTGTTACTACCCCAGGAGTGCGCTATACCTACGAAGTAAAAATATAACTGCCTCCAAAACACACAGCTTGTAACAAAAGTATTTCTCAGTCAGATTACATTCACTTGACCACTTGGTGGATATGAGAGTTCCTACTTGAAACAAGTAGCATTAAATTAGGAATGTTACATAAAGACAAGAGGCTTGTGTGTGCAGAGACAGCCCTTCCTTGGAACTGTGCTGCCGACACGCCGTGTCGAGCTATAGATCTTCAGAGAATGGCACAGTGACATTTGTTAGCTGCCGCTCTGTGTAAAACTGGCTCTGCCTTGCAGGTGACCTTCCGAGGTCTATTTTTGTCAGGTAATGACTGTCATTACGAATGTCTCTGCTTTACATTGCTTCTGCTGCAGCAGTCAAGCTCAGATAGAGACATTTAGACAACAGCAGCAGTCCGGCGCTGATCCCAGTGAAGCTGACCAGCATGCATGGAATAGCTGATGGATTGTCAGGTTTCCCGCATCCTTGCTCAGAGAAGAGGAGGAGGTGCCACCCTATCAGAGTGTGCTTCAGCGCCTCCAGCTCCCTCTTGATTGCCTGACATTCTTTATCAACAGTCAAGTAATTCTGTTCCCTTGGCAACAGTTTCCTGCTGATACAAAGAAATCAGGTATCACCTTGGAAGTTTAAGAGTGTGGTTGGCAGCCTCAGTGTTTTCATTTGCATGCAGCTGTACCATCATTTTCAGGAGGAAACTAGGGTTTTGGTGTCAGGTCTGAGCTTTTCTTCCCGTCCCCTTCCTGCACTGCCCTCCATTCAGGCCATGGTATTCTTCTATTTATTCCTTTTTACCACCTCTGATTGGTCACTGCAGAGCCACAGAGCTTCTACACTGTGTTTTTGTTTTTTTTGTTTTGTTTTTTTAAGAGTGCCTTATCTGCTGTATCTTTTCTTTTTCAGAGGAAGGTCTTTTCTTTCATGTCAAATCTCTATTACTCTACAAAATTCAGGTAATAATTTAACTGCAGTCGAATTTGCATTTATAATACATAACTAATGCGACTTTGAGACTGGGCTCATTTTGCCGTCTGGGTGGAAGATTTTAGTGACATTTTTTTTTTTCCCTTTTCGACCTTTTGAGGATTATGATGGGGCATCACAAAACGTAATTCAAGTTATGCTATTAACTCCCCGACTGGCACTGACATGAATTGGCCCTGAATTAAACAGAACGACATTATTTTCAACTGGGCAGCACATTGTCAGCATATAGTGTTGGTTTCTGTGCAATATCTGATTTCACTCAGGTTTCCCAGAGAATACTGTGACTCTTCTTAGGCATATATTATTTGCTGGTTATTGTCTGGCCAGAAAATGATTCATTCATCTTCGTTCACAGCTAGAAGAAAGAGGATTATCTGGCAATCATATGTGGCACTTTCTCATAAACATTTGTCATTTCTGTCTGTTTTTAAAGTTAATATTTGTTTTGCTGGGAAGCTTTTTCATAACTTTATGTCAACTTTCTTTTAGAAATTAAAAACTGCAATTTGGCTTGTCCTGTGCATATAATAAGACAGCTTAGACAGGATAAAAAGGAATAAAATATGCTACTGTCAATCACAAATTAGGTTTTTTTTTTAGATTTTATAAAAAGTATTTTGACATCTTTTAAAGCATGAATCTGGAGGACATTAATTGCTATTTCAGGAATGTGTGTGAATGAAGTTTATCACAGCACTTCTGTCAATCATTCTGCCAGATTGGATAACTAAGGATATCAAAGGTGTCATTTGTGACTTGGACTTCAGTTAGATGCAGAAAAGCACTAGTTTGTCCGTTGTGAAATTTACTTTGAATGTAAAGCTTTTGCTTAAAAACTACGTGTCCAAATGTGTGAAATGTCAGATAAACATACTGCTGTGCTGCATTTGACAGCGCCCGAGGAGTCTGAATGGATGATTTCGCCCTTACCGCCCTAGAGCCCCCCTTTCTGCACGTTCATGTGAGTTCTTCTCATGTCAAAGGTTAGCATGTATCAAATATTACAGGGACAAGCAAACTTGTCAACACAAAGAAAAGACGTGAACATCAAAACTGACTCACACGGCTGACTGATCCTCATGGGTCAAAGGTTTTATGACATTCGCTTATAAGGCATTGAAAAGTTTGTAGGAAATGTCAAAATACAGGAAATGCGTGGAGACACGCAGCCATATTTTTAGGTATGTAAGGCTTTTGAAAACAGCTCAGGCTAAAGCAGGATATTAATGTTCATTTGTGAAAAAAAATATCAAACATAGAGAAATCTTTTTATCCTTGGTCCAGTGATTTACTGGACCATAAATGCAATTGCACCCTCATTACAAACTATTCTAAATTATTGTACATTCTTCAACTACAGCAGCAGCACGACCAATTTGGACTGCTGATTCTCCAAAAGTGGCTCCCTCTCATGTTGGTCATTTTCTGATGGTGTTAGTCTGCTATTACCGTGAGATATATTTGGATTGCCTTGCAATGAAAAGCAAATACAGTATTACATAATTAACATGTTAATTGTGTCATGCACATACAAGTTACCAGCCCACATGGACTCATAAGGCTTCAAAATATGCAGTTGCGGTGGGGAAACATTTGCCAGACGTGAAAATAACTTCTTATTCCTCTTAAATCCCAGACTCTACAAATAAAATCAGCCCTTCCAAAAACACAACTCAAGTTTTTCATAATCATCCAAGCAGAAGAACTCATCAGAAACTAGAATGGTACTCAGTAGAGCGCATCCCTACGCCAAGGCTGAACAACTGTACACATCTGTCTAACTCTTATAATAGAAAAATTAAAGGAAAGAGGAAGTAGTCTGATTACATAAATGATTTGTCATTATTATCAGGATCTAAACCATATTGAACAAACTCATTTGATCTCAACACCAAATAAGATTCTTTGCATCAATATTTCCTGAGAAACTAATCAAAATGTTGAAAAATGCACACAATGTTAAAGAAAGTGATAAGAAATATTCCTGTATCTGCCCCTTTAACCAGATCTACACCAAAGTTTACTGGGTTCATCCCTGGTCCACTCCCCATCCCTCCATAAAGTGGTGCAAATCGGTTCAGTACTTTCTGTGTAATCCAGCTGACAAACAAACAAACCAACAAACAGACACAGGTGACCACAAAACCTCCTTGGTGGAGGTAATTAAGGGCATGATAATGTACCTCAACATTACTGTGTACACAGAGACCTGTGACTCTGTGTAACTTCTGCTTCACATAAAACTCTGCACTGTAGTTGTTTTTCGAGAGACAATTTATACTTGCATGAATTGCTGTTAGCCGAACTGTCTAATGAGCAAAAACTGTTCGCAAGTCTACTTCTTAAACACAGTGATGGAAAGGGGTAATTATCATTTGGACTTTACTGTGTACTGCCCACTTGAATGAGATAATAGTAATAAAAGAAACTATGTAATTTGACACCTTATTACAGAGAATTTTTAATAGGTTTTTTTAGGTTAGGCGGAATCGAGTTACCTGTGTTGCAGTTATAAGCAGCTCTCGAAAGAATGGTCCTGTTTAAACGCACATAAATATTCCTTCCTCATTAATTTATTGGAAACTTTATATACAGCATATATCCACTTAATATATGTCGATAAATTGCACATCTTTGCAAGTTCAGCTTACCTGTTATTCTCTAAGTTACTCTACCAGTTAGATTGAATTCATTTACAGAAAGTGAATTGATCAGGTCTGTATTTTTCCCAGAATTAGTACAAAATAATCAAAATCAGTCCCCTCACGGTCAACACTTATGGTTAATTTAAAGAACAGCTATGTTTATAGAAATGTTTAAATATCACTATGAAATATCAAATTGCATTGTTCTTTCCAGGGAACCACCAAGCGATTTATTAGAAAATTATGGGCCCATAAAATGAAGGGTTATAATACGATAACTGTGTTGGAGCGTTGAAATGTTTCTAAGTACTGCTTGGCTAGACGCATTCAATGTTACATTCAATCCTAATCTTATATTTTATAAATAGAGAGAATAAAAAGGAGCGCAGCGTGGAGATATATGACACTGTCGAGTCAGTCTGTGACTGTACAGAGTGGATTAAATGTGTCATGCAATGTGGAAAGGTTGTAAATGTGAATCGGAGCTGGGTCACTGTGCGGACCAGGGTGAGCAAATGCCCTTCAATCGCCTGAAAATATGATTCCCACTCTGGGGGAGATTTGTCAAGGCAGCATTGATTTGGGCTGGGGTAGGAAGGGTGACATGCTCAACGTGCTGAAACAAGCATCTTCTCAGCCTGGAGCAGCAATACCAATATTTCATCCTGATCTCTTTCCAATAGGTAGCCACAACAGCAAACACAGACACACCTGATTTACTGCTGCTTAAAAATGTAATTATAAGTCTTGACAAATAAAATCTCTCATCTGATCATTTGGTCGGTGAGTGTTATGGGTATGAATCCCTCATAAATGGTGTGAATTTCTGTTTTTCATTTTCTCTTTTTTTCTATTTAGGATGTCACAATGATTATTGCAGATGTAATCAGCAGTCTTGGCAGTGTGATTAGTCAAGACAAACCTAAATGCTTTGCTGCAACGCTGTCTTCGTTGTTTTTGTGTACTGCGGAGGAGATCCCATAAACAAACTAAGTCTCTGCACAGAGTTGTTATAATGATGCAGTTTAGATTATCAAATGATGTCGCTGTGGTATTATCACAGTTATAGCCCCGGTGGATCCTAGAAATAAGGCAGTGCTCCTTGCAAAATACTTCCTAATGAACCGTGATGTTTTTCTTGCAGAGTCAAGAGCAAACACACACATGGGTATTAAAAACCCTTCACATGACAGGTTGGTTTTTAATGACCGCACCTGGCATCATGCAAGCAAGGGATACAAATGTGGGTAAATAAAGTATTATTAAGGTAGGAAACATATTTTGCGGGCTTGGGGAAAGTCAAATGAAGAATATATTTCTGCTTCCAGGAAGATGATATTTCTAAGCCACAAAAAATAGAAGAAATTCTGCATGAACAAGTGTTCATGTGAACAAGTTTAAAATGCATAATGTACTTGACCATAACCTTATACAGTTAGTTTGTGGCAGACCATTAGCTGTATTTTCTTTTCTATGCAGACAATCCTACATACCATTAAGACTCAGACACAGTTTACATAAGTACAGTTTTTTTCCCCAATATTTTTTTTTCTCATTTGGAGAGTTAATTCCTTATTATGGAAATAATAATGTCACCACCATCAATTTATACAAGGCTTAACTGACATTCACAGTTAGTAAACCGTTCCTTTTCTTAGACCCAATGGATTGATATGCATGAGTGGGAAAATTAAATGGGAATATGTGGACAATTAAATTAAACGGCACTAATTGCTTCAATCATCAGCTCACCATTCATTTTTTACACGGCATCATAGCTGTGAATTTATTCCTCCTCTGTTAAGGGTCCAATGGCAGCATGAAATTTCCATTAGCTGTGTCTCTGTGCCACAAAATCTGTATTTTTGATGCCGTCTCTGTGCTTTTTCTTTCTCCGTGCAGTCTTCGCTGCTTTTTCCTGTCTGCAGTTAATATTCCGGCTTGAATCTACCGCCACACAAAAACTGATGGACTTTACCATCATTTTAAAAAGTCGTTAAAATGTTGTCCACTTCAGAGCCTGTAGCATCACATCCTTTTTTTGTGTTTTCAAATGCTGTTTTATTTCTTTGCTGAATTGCTTATGTGTTTGCAATTTTCCAAAAACTGTATTACATGACAATATATAGGCCAATCAACACTGTAGTGTAAGTTTACATCCTGTATATACTGATAGATACCGCACCCTGTATCTGCGTGTGACAAAAGTTGCACGTTATGAGGACGTTCTAAGGTGATTTCACGCTTTACAGATCTTGATCCCAGTGGCGATTCCTGAATAAGTAAAGCTAAACTAACTGACCAACCAATATCCTGTACATATTAAAAATTCATGAATCTAGTTCCACACTAAACTAGGTGACGTGTGCATGTGGTGAGCAAGGAAAAATCTCGACAAATGTAAGGTACATTTCAACACAGTCAGCCAATGTGGAGACTTTCTGCACTCTGGAGAGCAATCGGAACACGAACAGCAGGATTGCTGCTGCTGCTGAGGATGACAACTTAATGAAACCCACCTGGTGGTGATGAGGGCAGCCTGACCCCCTCTTTGATGAATCAAGTGTCTCAGGTCTTGCAGAGAGGATAAGGATAGTATCCTGTGTCCTCTCCCAGTTTTTATTTTACCTATGTGCTCAGCATTTAAAATTACACTGAAGGTTTTCTTTTTTATAATCATTATTATTATTACCCTTGTCCTTTCATTTATCATTCATTTGATTTGGTTATTCCCTTTTTTACCTTCATTCCTAAAATATAAATGAAATACTTTGCAAGGGCGTCATGGTTCGGTGGTCCTGTGGATTGCAGCTCCAAGTCCAAAGGCACATCCTGTCAGTTATCACTGCAGACATTAATCCCCTGAATTTCAGGGTCTCAAACCTTGCCTTGGACAAATGAAAGAATATAAGATAAGGATGTCCTGAGAGGATCCTGCTTCCTCTGAATCCTGCTTCACTCACTGCCATTTTAACGTCACTTAATCAAATGTTGGCCCAAAATGACTTGAAAAAAGTGGCTGTGTTTTTTTCTCCTGTCTGAACCTCCCCTGTCAGTGAACTACAGCCAGAAGCTGGAGAATGACACAGCACCACAGGTGAAAAAAAACAAAAAACAAATGACTGTCTATGCATACAAATCAGCTAATCATTTAAGTCATTCAATCAAGCAGCATGCCAAGCTTTACCCAGTTCAAGCGTCTCAAAAGTGAGGATTTCACAGTTTCATATATATATATATATATATGTTTTATATGTTTGTAAATTTAATATCTTTGGCTTTTGGACGCCTGGGTGGGCACAAGAAACATTCTGAAGACACAACTTTGGACTCTGGGAAATTGCGATATTTTTCCACTCTTTTCTCACACTGAATAGACTAAATTGGTGGTACCCAACCTAACAGTCCAGACCCCTATAAGGGGGTCACCACATATGTCCACGGGGTCGAGAGAGGATTATGAACAAACGAACCAAAAAAAAAAAAAAAAAAATATA